>CP139505.1:317057737-317537737 GCA_021014915.2 Artemisia tridentata subsp. tridentata | reverse complement strand
AAAATACACTTTTGGCGTCTCGTTAAGTTATAAACTACTTTTCGCGTAAACACGATGAAACGGTACTCCACGATCCTTGTTTGGTGTTCTATTAGCAATATAAGGTTTTCGTCGCAATTTAATATTTTACTTAGCTTGTGAAAATATGTCCTAAATTGACTTCTTGATGTTTTGACCTCCAAATATTGACTTCTTGAACCTCCAAAGCTTCCTGAACTTCTAAGGACGAATTTTGACCTTTGAGAGAGTATCTTGATGATTGTATGAGAGTTGGTATGAGATTTATTGGAAAGGTGTGTCTAAAACTCTTCACAAATGGTCCTATTTATACTATACTCAAAGCCTAGGATCTTTAATGCTACACTTGGCCTCCAAGCAAATTAGAAGGGCCTAGAATCATCATTAGAAGGCTATAGAATCGTTGGTAGTTAAACACAATACTTAATGATGACGTTTTAGCAAATCAAACGACATCTAACCGATCGGTATTTCGTCCAACCGATCGGTTGGTCTTCAGAAATTGCCTCCATTCGATTCGGTTGCGGGCAGCATCCGATCGGATGGAGTGCTGTTGTATGCTCTTTTGGACTTTTGTCGTTTGAGCTTGTTTCTTCCATTTGGTTCTTGGTTCTTCATCCAAACTTGATCTTTTCTTTATCTTGAAGCTTGTCAACTTGAATACTTGGACCTTTATTCTTTGAAATGCCTTTTTGATTGGATCTTTGACAAGAAAATCTTCGCTCTATCATAAATATTTCCTTCTTCCTCATTTTTCTTATCGTTTTCTTCCTTTTTCCTGTTTTTAGCTACATATACTTTGCAAACGTGCTTTGGTACGATTTAGTAACAAAAGCATATAAATATAACCAAATAACATATATAAAAACACGAATAACGCTACTAAAAACATGCACAATTTGAGCGTTATCATATTCCCCCACACTTAAACTTTGCTTGCCCTCAAGCAAATCTAGAAGTAAAAACAATTATCCACATGGTACACAAGTATGATTAGAAAAATGTGATGCAAATCTATCAAGTACATGTACAAGTTAGATTCATCGAGTTAAGCTTTTATTGTTGAAGCATCGAGATGTTTGACAATACCCAAATGATTTTCTTGCTTGATAAACATTACTAATCACCTCACGAAAAGGAAATGAAATATAATTCACTCAAAACACTCATTTGTATGGTTGGTGGAGTATATAAGAAGAATCACACTCATTTGCTCAGTCATGATTTAAATATTACCATAGGCTTGTACAAGAAACAAAACTACACCGAAATGGCGTGAGCACCAAGTATAGATATCAAAGAGGGCTTTTATTCGGGTTTAAAGGCTTCAAGGGTTATATTAGACTTATGTGCAACTATCTTATGCAAAACATAATAGCTCGCTAACAACGAATTCTCGCATCACCAAATAACGGATGGTCACTACATGTCAATACACTTGATAATTCCACAAAGTCAAAAGGGTAGGATAAGACATGGGATATGTTTTAGAAAGGGTTGATAATAACGAATATACAAACTAGTCAAAGTCTACTAACCAAATGTTACTAGCTATTTCGAACCGCTATCATGCATTCTTGAAAAACTCCATACTTGATTGCACTATACATTATTACATAGCTCATTGGCTATTCTTGTCACCTTATAGTTGCGATGACTTATTTTCTCTCTCTCTTTTTTTTTTTTTTTTTTTTTTCATAGAAACTTGTCATCTTATAGTTGTGATGACTTCACTTGGATAACTACTTTTGGAGTTTGCAACTTTCTTCGTACTTTCATGATTTCCCACATAACATCCATCTTGGCAAATAGCTAGCAACCAACCAAGACTTGACTAAGGGTAAGGCTAGGCTAAAAGTGTAAAATCTTTTTGTATTTTTCTGGATTTTAACAAAAGAAAAAGATAGGCTCAGAGGGTGTAACTAGGGGTATCTAGCGTTAAAGATAAACGCTAACAAAAGGGTTTATACTAGTGGTTAACTAGTCAGTGTAACTAGCTAAATATCAATACGGAAGGCTTATTTGGGGTGAATCCTAAGGTTGCCTCTTATCACGCATATATACTTATATCACAAATGAAAAGTGATCTCACAACGGTCTCGTAATGATTTACAAGCACAAGTTCTAGAATAAATAAAATCACTGGCACACTCATAGCAAAAGAATCAAAGCATAAAAGATGTATGCTAAATACGAAACAGGCTGAAATCCTCACCTTGTAGTGGAAAGGGCTATAATATGTGCTAGCTAATGTTATCGATCCCAGAATGGATTGCAATATTAATCGGGACACATCTTAATTTTTCAAAAATTACAAGTTTTACCAGTGGATAGATCCAGTTATTCTAATAGATAATCCTTAAAATGATAAATAACTAGATCACAAGGGCAAACAAAATTTAAAATTTAGCTCGAAATTTACAATTTGTTCTTATTTTCCTATTCACCTCCCCCCTCCCAACACTTAAGTTAAGCATTGTCCTCAATGTGATAAACGAATTCAAGGAATGAAAATAGGGAAATAAGAGAATAAACCATATTTTCCTGCTCCAGATGATTCTATGGTCCAAGCATCCATGCTTTGTAATCATTACCTGCAGTAATCTTAAAACAAAAGAAACACACGAAATATTTCTACGTTTTATTTAAAAGTTGGTGATACACCCCCACACTTAAGTTCAGCTAAGGTATTAGATAAACTTTGGGTTTAATCACTTGAAAATAAGAATAAAAATTAAAATTAAAAACAACAAACACACGGGTTGCCTCCCGAGAAGCGCTTGTTTTATTAACGAGTCATCAGCCGGACTCAAACTTCCTTCTTGCTACGTTGGTGTAATTTTTGGTTTCTTCTTTGAGAATTTTGGAATATACACCACGTTTCCTATCACTATTCCTTCTCCAGTTTCATCTATGTTTTCCAACTTTATTCTTTCCCAAGGTCTAGGAAGAACATCATAGATATAACCAGATTCCTCGGCCCAAGGAGTGTTTTTCTTATAATCGGCCGAAAAGGGTGCCATGAGTGTTATTGCTTCATATTCCGATTCAGGTGGAATCGCTTTGATAGAAATCTTGTTCATTTGCTCCTTATCATAGTACAATTTAATTCGGTGGCCATTAACAATGAAACTTCCACCTTGTTTGTCATGTAATTCAACATACCCAGACGGAAATCCGTGTTTCACTATATACGGACCGAACCATTTCGGTTTTAGCTTAGGTGCTTTGAACTTGTATTTCATATTGAAAAGCAGAACTTTGTCTCCAACTTTGAATTCTTTCCGGATTCTAAGCTTTCTGTCATGATACGCTTTGATTCTAGCTTTGTAAAGCTTGGAGTTCTCGTAAGCTTGGAGTCTTAGTTCATCGAGTTCATGCAATTGCAAAAATATCTTCTCTCCAACTATTTTGAGATCAGGGTTACAGCTTCTGAGTGCCAGTAAGCGCGATGTTCAATTTCGAACGGCAAATGACAGGTTTTTCCATACAAAAGTCTATATGGTGTTGTACCAATTGGTGTTTTAAAAGCCGTACGAAATGCCCACAGAGCATCATTTAGTTTTCTTGACCAAACGGTGGATTGTCTTTGACCTTTTTTCAAGTATCCTTTTTAAGTCTCTGTTGGTATTTTTGACTTGACCACTGGTCTGTGGATGATAAGCTGTGGCGAAACGATGATGAACTCTGTATCGTTTCATAATTTTCTCCATTTGTTTGTTACAGAAATGGGTTCCTTGATCACTTATTAAAGCTTTAGGAATTCCATAACGAGCGAAAAGCTTTTTGAGAAAATTGACAACAACTCGTGCATCATTTGTGGGTAGAGCTTCGGCTTCAGCCCATTTGGAAACGTAATCAATAGCAACGAGAATGTATTCGTATTTGTGCGATTTAGGAAATGGTCCCATAAAATTGATTCCCCAAATATCGAATATTTCGCAAACTTGAATGCTCTTTTGAGGCATTTCATCTCTACGAGAAAGACTACCGGATTTTTGGCAAGCATCGCAGTTTTGAACAAGAGTATGAGCTTCTTTGAAAATGGCCGGCCAATAAAATCCAGCATCAAAAACTTTTTTAGCTGTGGTGGAAGGACCATAGTGTCCCCCAGTCGGGCCATGATGGCATTCATCAAGAATTCTTCTTGTTTCAGAACCAGAAACACATCTTCTAATCATCCCATCGGGACACATCTTGAAAAGATAGGGCTCTTCCCAATAATATAGTTTTAATTCTGAAAAGAATTTACTTCGTTGGGCATGAGTTAATCCTTTTTGAGAATTCCTCCAACGAGGTAATTTACATAATCTGCGAACCACAAAATTTCTTTTTCATCATTTGTATCAACAGTCATGAGAGTTTCATCAGGGAAATAATCATCAATTTCATCTTCCTTTAATTCTTCCAAATTTGGATTCTCAAGACGAGACAAATGATCAGCAGCTAGATTTTCTGCTCCTTTCTTATCTTTGATTTCGATATCAAATTCTTGGAGAAGCAAAATCCATCAGATAAGACGCGGTTTTGCATCTTGTTTGGTAAACAGATATTTGAGCGCTGAATGATCAGTGAACACAATCATTTTTTAAAGCACAAGATAAGATCTGAATTTATCGAAAGCAAAAACAACGGCTAACAATTCTTTCTCCGTAACCGTATAATTTTGTTGAGCATTGTTGAGTGTTTTACTAGCAAAGTATATAGGACGGAAATGTTTTCCTTCACGTTGTCCTAATACAGCTCCAACAGCAAAATCGCTTGCATCGCACATGAGCTCGAATGGTAATGACCAATTAGGTGAAACCATAATGGGTGCACTAGTCAGTTGGGTTTTCAATGTTTCGAATGCCTTTATGCAATCTGCATTGAAGTCAAAAACAGAATCTTTTTCGAGAAGTTTCGTCATTGGACGAGATATTTTGGAAAAATCCTTAATGAAACGACGGTAGAAACCGGCATGTCCTAGAAAACTTCTAACGGCTTTAACGTTTGTTGGAGGTGGTAATTTGGTGATAACATCGATTTTTGCTTTGTCAACCTCCATTCCTGTACTGGAAATTTTGTGTCCTAGCACAATTCCTTCAGTCACCATGAAATGACATTTTCCCAATTGAGAACAAGATGTGCAGCTTCGCATCTTTCAAGCATTTTATCGAGATTAGAAAGACAAGCTTCAAATGAGCTTCCAAAAACTGAAAAGTCATCCATGAAAACTTCCATAGATGTTTCAAGCATGTCTTGGAATATTGCAATCACACACCTTTGAAAAGTCGCAGGTGCATTACATAGACCAAAAGGCATACGCCGATAAGCGTAAGTTACAAAGGGACATGTGAATGTAGTCTTTTCTTGATCAACAGGATCAATAGGAATTTGGAAATATCCTGAAAAACCATCAAGGAAACAAAAGTACTCGTTCCCTGCTAATCTCTCAAGCATTTGATCCATGAAAGTTAAAGGAAAATGATCTTTTCTGGTGGCTTTGTTTAATTTTCTGTAATCAATACATACTCGCCATCCAGTGACAGTTCTAGTAGGAACTAATTCATTCTGTTCGTTAGTCACAACAGTCATTCCTCCTTTTTTCGGAACATAGTGAACTGGACTCACCCAAGGACTATCCTCGATGGGGTAAATGATACCGGCATCAAGAAGTTTGATGATTTCTTTTTTAACAACTTCTTTCATGTTGGGATTGAGTCGACGTTGTCTTTCTACAACGGGTTTAGCATCTTCTTCGAAATAGATTTTGTGTTTACAAAAATCAGGACTAATTCCTGGGATATCAGACGTTTTTCCCACGCAAAAGCTCTTTTATGCTTCTTGAGAACAGAAATGAGACATTCTTTTTCCTTATCATTGAGCAACGAAGATATGACTACTGGAAGAAGTGAATTATCTTCCAAGTACGCATATTCAAGATTTTTGGGAAGTGGTTTCAGCTCAAGATCAGTTGGTGGTTTTTGAAGAGATGTTTTGATTCTCAATTGATCATTAAAAGTGATTTCCTCAAAATCTTCTTCTATTATTTCTCCTTCTTCAACTTCTGCTTCATCTTCTTCAAACTTTACTTCCATAAAATCAGCGAATTCTTTATCAAAGTTTGTTTCACTAATTTTTTCTGAAGTAGTCATGAATGGATCAGAATCGTCAAGTAATGCATCCAATTCTTCCTCAGTGACTTCATCGATTACATCTATGTTAAAACAAGTGTCATCACTGGAATGTGGATATTGCATTGCTTTATCGATTAAAAAGGTAATTCTATCTTCTCCAACTCCAAGATTGAGTTCTTTTCCTTTTACTTTGATGATTGCATCAGCTGTGTTTAGGAAAGGTCTTCCTAAAATAAGAGTTACTCTACTATCTTCCTCCATTTCTAAGATCACAAAATCCACGGGAAAAACGAATTTACCAACTTGGACAAGCATATTCTCAGCAATTCCAACAGGATATTGGTAAGAATGATTTGCTAAGCGAATACTCATCCTTGTAGGTTTCAAAGTAGTGATGGAAAGTTTAGAATACAATGAATAGGGCATCAAATTGATACTTGCACCTAGATCGGCTAAAGCATCGCATGTGATGTTGTTTCCTAACGTGCATGGAATCAGAAAACTTCCGAGATCTCTGATTTTTGGTGGAATTTTGTTTTGAACAATGGCTGAACATTCTTCATTGAGAAAGGTAGCGGATATTTGTTTCAACTTGTTTTTGTTATTAAGAAGTTCTTTCAAAAATTTCCCATAATTGGGCATTCCAGCTAAAACATTAACGAGGGGTACATTGAGTCTAACTTCTTTGATTATTTCAACAAACTTCTTATAACGTTCTTCCATCTTTTCTTTCTTAAGGCTCTGAGGATATGGAATTTTTGGTGTGTACGCCTTAACTGGTGGGATGGGTTTGGGTGGTGTTTTTGTGGTATTTTCCTTCTTGGCTTCTTCAACTTCATCCTCACTATCATCATCGATGATCGTGGTATCATTTGGATTGGGTGGTGGATCATAAGAGAGACCACTTCTTGTGAATACAGCATTGATATGCTCATTTCGAGTCTGTGGTGGACGATAAGTTTTATCGTTTGATCCAGATGATGTTGGTTTAGGGTTGGTTTGGGTATTACTTGGTAATGAACCTGATGGTCGGGAAGAAATTTGGTCAGAAAGTTTACCAAATTTGTTTTCAAGATCTTGAATAGATGCTTGATGATTTTTATGACCTTGCACAACTTTGGTTTTAAGATTGAAAAATTGGTTCTTGACGAACTCATTGGTTGATTTTTGAGCAGTTACGAATTCTCTCATCATTTTCTCAAAATCGGTTTCTTCTGGTTTTTTATCAGAGGTTTGTGGAGTTTGACTGTCTACTCGTGGTTGAGAATCACGGTTGTTATCCCTTTGTTGGCGATCTTGCCAATTTACAGAATTTCGTCCGTAATAATTTCCACGATAACCGCCTCCACGGTATCCTCCTTGGACATAATTAGCTTCTCCTTCTTTGGGTTGGTCCATTGGTTGATCATCACATTCTGATGATGGGTGATTACCTCCATAGTTGTTACAACCGTCTCGCATTTCTTTCATTTCTCCCTTAAGATCTTTGTATTGCGAGTCGATTTTTGAAACCAAGGTTTCCATTTTCTCCATGAGTTTAGAGGTATCAGAACTTTCAGCAAAAGCAACAATTTTTCGTAAGGGTTTGGTTTTGGCATCTTTTGACCAATCAAGTTTGAGAAGAACTCGGTCTTCGAGCAATTGATATGCCTGGTTAGGAGTCTTATAAAGAAAAATTCCTCCAGCATCAAGAATTCTTTGAGATGCTTCATCAAGTCCATGGTAGAAGATTTGGATAATGGTTCCTCGTCCTAAACCATGTCCATGACAACTACGAAGCAGATCTTTCATACGAAGCCAGGCTTCGATGAGTGATTCGTTAGGGTTTTGTGTGAAAGCACGAATTTCTCCCATGAGTCGGTCAAACATGGCAGGTGGAAAGAATCGGCTTACAAAAGCTTGCCTCATCTCCTCCCAAGTATTGATAATTCCTGGTGTTAATTCGTTATACCACACTTTTGCATCTCCAGCAAGTAATGATGGAAAAATTTTGAGTTTAATGGCATCCACATTGGTGTCGCCATATCGGAACATGCCACAAATTTTGATGAATTCGGCAATGTGTTTGTGAGGATCGGCCCTCGAACGGCCATCGAATTGACGGTCTTTGATCATAGAAAGATGGTGACCTTTCACGATGAAATTGTCACCTAGGTTGACAGCAACAATAGCAGCTCCAGGAGTGGGTGCTACGGCTCGGTTGACTTCCCACATGGGTCGATCGTCAGCCATGGGAAAAGGTTGATCAGTGAATGGGTTATAAACGACTTTGGCTTCAAAAAGGTTATCAAACGGTGGGTTTCGTACTCTTGGTACACGATTGGCTAATGGAACAAAGGGTTTTCTTTTTCTTCTTGGTTTTCGGACTAAACGTTCGGGATCTGAAAAAGGTGAAATTGGTTCTATTCCAGTTGATCAAGTGTTCATACAATTCCCAAGAGAATCGAGGCAATTTCTAAACACACGAGTAAAGAATGGAAACAATTTGAAAAATCAGGGTTGGTGATCCGATCGGATGAGTGTAGTACCGATCGGATGGTTAACTCGGTAAATTTGGTTTTTAAAGGATACCGATCGGATAGATTGACTACCGATCGGTTGGTTGTCTCGGTAAAATTAGTTTTGTGAAAAACCGATCGGATGGATGAGGATACCGATCGGATGGAGCTCTCGGTAAATTTTAAAATTGAAAAAACCGATCGGATGGATGTGAAACCGATCGGATGGTCAACTCGGAAAACTTTTTTTTTATTTATGAAAACGAACTTAGTGAAAAATGGACTTCTAAAACTTACGGAAACACAATCAAAATCCCCGGCAGCGGCGCCAAAAACTTGATGTGTCGTGTGTGAGTACAAGTTTTAAATTTATAAAGGTCGAATTACCAAATCTAGAAACAACACTTACGAGCAAGTGTACTCATCCGTTATAGCATGATTATGATGGTAAGTCGGGATCGTTCACAGGGATTTGTGTAGTGAATCGAATTGTAAGCTACTAAAAGTAAATCTCTTAAACAAGCAATGATGTAAATATAATAATTCAAATGATTAAAACTACACTTGCTTAGACTAATATACTACTCTTGATAAGCATGATTGTGATAACTTTGGATAACATGTTGGTTATGATAATTAGTTTGGTGAACTAATCTATTGTTTCTACAAATTAAACCTTCGTCAAGATTTTAGTTCATAAAAACAAGCATTATGTTTAACCAATCAATTCAAGGTTCATAAGTTGGTGTACCTTAAACACAAAAATAGTCTTTTGTTTTATCAAATAAGCTTGGGAAATGGTCAATACAAAAGGTAACCGATCATAGACAAAAGGTCACAATTGATAGTAAACTATTAATCTTTCGACCCTTGAAATGGTTTACAATCAATCCTATTTTGATAGACAAAAGCATTCTTATTACAACCACAATTAACTTTCTTTGTTTAATCAAGAATAATGGGTAAAAACAATCATTCATAGACAAATGATTATAACTAGTTGAATAACAATAGTTCTTTCAACCCTTAAAATTATTAGCAACTAGTTAAACTTGATCAACAAATGTCACTACGAAACTTAATCACAATTGGATCTTAGAATCAACTTGAAATTGAATTAAAACATGTTATCACAATCATACGCAAATCAATAAGCAATACACATCATCTAAGCAAGTGCACAAAGGCACTAGCCACTCATAGCAAACAGGAACATAAACTCAGAACTTTAAACATTAGAAACCATAATTGAAAGTCTTACAATGATTGGAAATAGATTACAAATGATGAGGTAATGATACCCAAAGTATTGGTGTTGACTTCTTGATGTTTTGACCTCCAAATGTTGACTTCTTGAACCTCTAAAGCTTCCTGAACTTCTAAGGACGAATTTTGACCTTTGAGAGATTATCTTGATGATTGTATGAGAGTTGGTATGAGATTTATTAGAAAGGTGTGTCTAAAACTCTTCACAAATAGTCCTATTTATACTATACTCAAATCCTAGGATCTTTAATGCTACACTTGGCCTCCATGCAAATTAGAAGGGCCTAGAATCATCATTAGAAGGCTATAGAATCGGTGGTAGTTAAACACAATACTTAATGATGAAGTTTTGGCAAATCAGACGACATCCAACCGATCGGTATTTCGTCCAACCGATCGGTTGGTCTTCAGAAATTGCCTCCATCCGATTCGGTTGCGGGCAGCATCCAATCGGATGGAGTGCTGCTGTATGCTCTTTTGGACTCTTGTCGTTTAGGCTTGTTTCTTCCATTTGGTTCTTGGTTCTTCATCCAAACTTGATCTTTTCTTTATCTTGAAGCTTGTCAACTTGAATACTTGGACATTTATTCTTTGAAATGCCTTTTGATTGGATCTTTGACAAGAAAATCTTCGCTCTATCATAAATATTTCCTTCTTCCTCATTTTTCTTATCTTTTTCTTCTTTTTCTTGTTTTTGGCTACATATACTTTGCAAACACGATTTGGTACGATTTAGTAACAAAAGCATATAAATATAACCAAATAACATATATAAAAACACGAATAACGCTACTAAAAACATGCACAATTTGAACGTTATCAACTATGCACTACACCTTCATATTTGATCCAACTTTTGATGTTTGTCGAGGTGGAAACGCTCCTTATTGGTGTAGTAGCCTAATCCAAACAGACTTAACATAGGTAGTGACCTGACATGTACATTGGGAGTCCACTTTAATCACTCCTCGTGTCATTTATAGGAGCCATTAATGCAAATTATCAATTTGGAAAGTAATGAGGCGTAAACAAAAACGATTACCCGTCGATGCTATTTTTCCTTGCCACACATGATGAGGCTCATGAGCTCCCATTATGCTCTCTGTTTCGAGTTCCTTCCATAAAGGGTTGATTGGACGTAACTTTGCCTTCTAATTCAAAAGCATTTTAGAGTTCAGCATGTTGTGAGATTTATATATACGTAAGAAGGATGATAATAATATGAATGACACGTAGAAACCAAGTAAAGGAAAGGGAGACAAAAGGTTTAAATGTTGAGGCACTAACGCTTTTAATGAAGGTAAGATCCAAGCTTTTCCCTTGCACATGTAAGGTAATAAGAACCTTTACAATCACGAAAAACACATTGTAGCTCTTGTTCTGGGTAGATCACATTCTCGCAGACAAAAAATTCAGCCTGATATGAATTATAGGAATCAATGAACAAACTTTAATGCGAATCATTAATTCAAATTTTGCACACCTTTTAATGATAAGTCACATTAGGTAGCTTTTCTCTTTTGCTTCACGATGTAAACCCATGTTATTTTTTTTTACACAAGATGTAAACCCATGTTAACTAACTATAAGAAAAAAAAAGTGTACATGTCAAATATCATGAATCTCACCTGAACAAAGTGGCACACTGATGATAAAGTTCAAACCTTTAACAAACAAAACGCACAAATTTATAAAATTAAATTAAAAGACGAAAATCAGTTGAATTATGATCCAACAAATTGCTCATCGGTAATCAACATTCTTTATAACATATAAAATGTACAACAATATTCTAAGGTCCTGGATATAAAGGGTAGGTCCATCATATAAACGGTCATTCATAAGTCCGAATGTGAAGTAAGCTATATCATTTGATGACACCATTGCTTGAAACTTATTGTATATGCATTGTTTCAGAGCATCCATATGGCCTATGGGTATCAACAAAATATATTTGTTCAGCTTTCAGAGAAAAGTATTCGCTTATTCACAACGCAAAAGGCTTTAATTGGTTGTAAATAGTATACGGTACAAATTTACATTCCAAACTTTTAAAGTAAATTTGTGGATTGGTGAATGTCCTCTTAAGGAAAAAATTTCTGTTATCTCATAAAACGTGGAATGCAATAAAGGATTTACCCTGTTCACAAAAAGATTTTCTCCACCTGCTAAATTGAGCAAAGCTAGTTGGAGCTCTTCCTGTAAAGAAAAAAATAAGCAGAAGATGAGGAACGCGGTATAGTTACCTTAGAACTAAGCATCTCCAACGTCTGGAACGCCATTAATGAGTGTATCTCATTTACAGATTGCACCTAATCACCATCATGACACAAACCATCATTCACATATCTCCTACGGATGCAAAACAAAATAAATTAAAATTAATGAAAATAAGCTATACCACGTGGAGCTGATAATGTCAACCATTGTATTACAAGCAAACCTACAAAAAAGAGTATCAAGATCAATCAAGATGTAAACCATGTTAACTAACTATAAAAAAAGGAGTACATGTCAAATATCATGTATCTCACCTGAACAAAGTGGCACACTGATGATAAGGTTCAAACCTTTAGCAAACAAAACCCACAAATTTATACAATTGAATTAAAAGACGAAAATCAGTTGAATTATGATCCAACAAATTGCTCATCTATAATCAACATTCTTTATAACATATAAAATGTACAACAATATTCTAAGGTTTATGAGATAAAAAAATAAAAAAAAAAAAAAAAAAAAAAAAAAAAAAAAAAAAATCATACCACTGATTTATCATATTGTAGGACGTGAACCCCATGCAATGTACTATTCATCATAAACATTCATCAGAAACAGATAAACCACCAAAGTTCTGAAACTGATATGCAAAATTAACATAGAAAACATACATACCTTAATCCAACTATCATCATATAAACCCAAAATTCATCTCAACTTTGAAAACTGAACATATAAAACATCAGACCTGCAAAGTTCAATCAAGAATTGTCTTAAGATAACATACATTAGAGGATTGTATTATAAACATAAAATAATTGATGTAGATACAGGAAGGAACACGATAATTTAAAATACTATATGATGGTTTAACCAAAAATTAAGTACCTTTAAATTCAATTCACGCTTACGAAAGTCACGATCATTAGAGGAGATGAACCATAGAATAAAGGGTTTTTGTGGCAAAGACCACCTGTGGAAGAAAAAACATAATGATTAGGTTTACATTAGGGTTAGGATAAAAAAAATTGTACTGTCATCACCTACCTCAAAGCTATGAACAAATGTTTTGATTCCTTTGTCACCTATGTATGCTAGTTTTCCGCTAAGATGATTCTAAGCATGTGAGAATTTTACAGAACAAAAGATGAAAAGGGTTCCACACAAAGTTAATAGCACTAAGCAAGACCAGTTGATCAGTTATACCTCAGCCACCATGGTTGGTTGATGATTTTTTTTTTTTTTTTTTTTGTCGATCATGTTTTAGGGATTAGAGGAAAAGATATTAGGGTTTTGAGACAAAGTTATTATGAATGAACTGATAATTTTTTTTAAGTAAAATTAAAGATGGATAATTTGTTTTGGATTATTATTGGATTTAAGACATTACATTTTGATCTTGAATTGTTTACCACAACTTCTGGCTAGTTCCACTGGTTGAAGCGATTGCTTGTGAACTAACAAACCCAGGTTCAATTCTTGTAAATGCCAAATTTTTAAAATTCCGAAATTATTTTATGAACAAAGGCTATGAAATTTTAAAAAAAGTTTGCTTAGGTGGCATTATGACATGGCATTACTGGGCAATCAGGCATACTAAATGTGATGACATGGCTTTTAATGACAATTACATGGATATGACGTGGACTTATGTGACATTATCTACGTGTAACGCCTCCTTTTATATATATATATATATATATATATATATATATATATATAATATATATATATATATATATATATATATAGGGTAAAGTTAAAATAAAAAGACAAATATCCGTACACTACGTAAAAAGATTTTTTTTTTTTAAAAGTTCGCGTTTTGATGCACAAAATTTTCAACTTGTTTTATTTAGATGCGCAAAAAATGAATTTTGATGCACAAAATTTTCAAAAAGTTATACGTTTTTTTTTAATGCACAAAAAACGAATTTTGATGCACAAAATTTTCAACTTGTTTTAGTTAGATGCGCAATGTTATTTTGATGAAAAAAGTCAAAAGAAGTTGGGTGCAAAAACGAATTTTGATGCACAAAAAAACGATTTAATGCACAAACATATTTTTTCAAAAAAAATTCGGAAAAAGTATCCACTTTTAGAAAAACATCTTTCACAACTTTTTCATTTACCAACATACCCGATCTTATGGATTTTTTTTTTGGATTTTTTTGCGAACTTTAAAAAATATATATATATATATATATATATATATATATATATATATATATATATATATATATATATATATATATATATATATATATATTTACGTAGTGTACGGATATTTGTCTTTTTATTTGATCTTTATCCTATAATATATATATATATATATATATATATATATATATATATATATATATATTATATATATATATATATATTTTTTATATATATATATATTTGTTGCAATTTTCCATTAGCTTCCTTAAAGAAGAGTGGAGCTCCTTACAAACTTTTGAAATTAGTGATAATAGAATAATTGACCAAAGATTCGAGGTGAACATCTACCATGAATAATTTCTTCCTTGAAGTTATGGTTTTAAACGTTATGCCCCTATAAACACCTTCCGGACACTCCACATTGTGAAATTTAATTATGTATTTTAACATAGGACAAAACAAGAATTTATAAAAGAAGCCCTCAAGTAAACAAAAACAAAAATCCATGCAACTAGATTTTCTTTTAAGAGTTTAAGTTGTATCATATTTTTTCAGTTTTCTCAAAGATTTGAGATTTTCATGTCTCCAGAGCAGGTTCCATAGCAGGATACCACGCATGATTGTGGGCTTTTTGCTCTTTTCTATACGGAACGCTTTCTAAAGAAGCTCCCTAGAGGCTAACATAGAAAGATTTATCGATGGTATGTCTCTCTTTACTCGATGTATGACTTTATTTTTCAAATGTTAATATCTCGACTTAAAATCATATAAATTACCAGCTATTTTTGGGGTTTGTTGGTTTTTATTTGTGTGGTGAAAATACGAGTTTGTATTTTTGGTGTTTTCAGTTCAGTAAACAATGGTTCCCTCCAGAAGAAGCTTCTAATTTAAGATGGAGGATTAGTGATCTACTTCTAAGAGAATTCAAGATAGTCAAAGAGAAAGGTGTTGATAACGTAAGTAATACAATGAATTTTATATATATGATATATGCTGATTTTCGTGCATGATATAATCAATTGAAGTCATAGTTAGGTTAATTTTGTAGCTAGTTTTGTTGTAGTTATATAATAAGGTAGTTATTGACTGAATCTCTAACTAGTTTAGTTTTAATGTGATTCTACTGAAAGTTAAAGTTTGTATGTTTGCTTGTAGCGTATTAAGTCAAATATCTAAAAGGATTGTGTTATCAAAGCACCCCCTAGAAATACAAAGGAGGCACCCCCTAGTGGGGTAGCCGTCGTTTTGTATTTTTTTTTTTTTTTTTTTTTTACTTTTGTCTTTTAGTTGTTTTTTTTTTGTACTTTTGTCTTTAAGTATGTATTTGTTTTATTTATTTTGTGTAATGTTTATTTTAGTATTTATTTGTTATGTTTTTTATGTTATGTTATTTGTATTCGTCTAATGTGTTTCTATTTAATTAAACAAAAACAATAACACGTTAACGTTAACACATTAAACAATTACAAAAATAACCGTTATTATTCAATTAAACAATAACATTAACACATTATTTAAAAACAACAACACCTACTACATGTGAAGATTATTTATGTCATCTAAAAGGTCATGGAGCATTGCACCCGACTGACATACGTGATCCTCAGGATTCCTTGCCAATTCCAGTGATGCCTCGAGCATCTTTATTCTTGTCATCAACATCTTGTTTCTTGTTTCAAGCTTGTCAATCTTATTAGCTTGCTTGTCAATTTTATTATCTTTAGCTATGCAGTTTGAGCACTGCGTTGAAGAAGAGGCTTGACTAGAGTACTTGTTTTGAAAAGCATCCTTCCACATAAAGTACCCACACCCAAAGTCATCTATTTCTGGCTGTTACATGTTAAGAAAATTATAAAAAATGTATTCTTAACAAACAAATAATTTACATAACTAGGCAAACGTATGATTATTTACCACTGAAAAAGAACATGCATAATACAGTTGACCATAACTAGTGCCTCTACGGGATGTCCTCTCTATAATCAATCCTCTCCGACAGCGACACAAGAAAATATTATTTTGTTCCACCTGGCCAAAGAATTAATTTAAATAATACAAACAGTTATTTACAACATAAATCAGTAATGTATTGTTAATTTAAATAATACAAACAGTTATTTACAACATAAATCAGTAATCATTCACAATGTTTTGTCGGTATAATTATTTACAACATAAATCAGTAATCATTTACAATGTTTTGTCTGTATAATTATTTACAACATAAATCAGTAATCATTTACTATGTTTGTGTTTGTCTAATCTCAGTATACAGGTGTATTCGATTGTAATATAAAGTTTCCCATTTGAATGCATCGGCAGCTCTGTACGCCCTCCATTGTGGGTGAATATCCAGAACTGGTGAATTTTTGTCTAGCGTTAGATGAATGAAGTGACCACAATCGTCACTCCCCATACGGGCAATCACAAGGGGGCTAGTTCCTTGGATTGGATTTGGACCGGAAAAAAGCGAAAAACACGTATGACTTTGTCGCTCGGATATAAATACAACAGGCCGGTTAGTCACTGAAGCAATAACCAACCCCGTGTTTGGCATAATCATCCAGTAGTCTCCCGGTGCAGGTCCATCATGTAACCAGTCTATTGATCTCCGAAGATTCTCATAGTCTCTTTGCCACCACATACGTATGTAAAATGTTAATACAAATATCGTCCTAAAAACGTTATTTATATTTTACGATCTTTTCTTTATTTTGTTAATGACAATTATAAGGTTTATCTTTAGCAAAGCATAAGTATATGTTAAAGTTTTTTACATTTTAGTAACAAGCTTTTTAAAACACATTTACATATCACATGATCACTAGGAATTACACATTGCATACATATATACATTTACATGTTTATTTTTATTTCTTAAAAATGGAAATACACATGACATCATGGCATACCTCATTAGGAAATCTTAGTTGACTTTACAATATATTTTGGAAAGATCTTGAAGCAAAAGAGTTGATTTTGTAAGATCTTGACAAGACTAGGCAAAATATGGAAAGATATTGTAAACTCTTAGCTGGCATGTCCCGGCAGAACCAAACCAATATATGGGCTGATGAACTCAAATAAGTACATTTTATTACCATCATTTATCCTATTTATTTGACTTGTTTAATTATATTATCTGTGAGAATTGATACGTTAATGTTTACTTTTGTAATTCTCAGGTAAAAACAAGTACTATGTGAAACTTGGCGATTTTGGACTAATTATGGAGCAAAACAAGCATGAAGTTAAGAGTCTACTGAAATGTACAAGATCAAGGCCATTCTGCTCTAGATACGCCGCATCCTACTTATTATATACGGCGCATCACTATCAAGATTTCACAAGTGATAATCCAAGACGGCAAAGGACATGCGCCGCATACAAGAATGGAGTTACGCCGCATCTTCTGGCGGTGTACGAATATTCCTGAATATATTAATCTTGGACCCCACGCGAAGTTAAGTCAATGCGCTGCATCTACTTATTCAATGCGCCGCATCTAACCCTCAGACAGAAACTATAAATACCCCAAGGTCAGACGAATTTCGGGAGGCTAATAGACAGAAGAAGACCGAAGACCACAAAACCCTAGGCCGAATTCAGACGAATTAGCAACACAAGACACACCTTGAACGAAGATACAAGAGCTGTAAGAAGGTCCTGCATGTATTCAATTCATTAAGTAGTTTTGTTTTATTGTATTAGTACACTTTAATTCATCAGGATTGATGGGCTTGTGTCATTGATTTAATCATGCACTTCAACTCCCCTTAAAATTGCTTTCCCATTAATTAAAGTTTATATGTTGATGTCTTTGGTGACTTTTATTAGTGCATTGATAACCTCTGTGTCTAGCTGAGCATTGCTTGGGTCGCCATGCCCCTTCCTCGCCTGTTTATTCTATTTTCATAGGATATTGGGATAGTCATAAGTGATCATTAAGGGTTTACTCGCCGATAAGATTAGAGCCAACGAGAAAGGTTTAATCTCGGTGCGTTGCATCGAACTATACACTTCATATAAAACTAGCAATAAAACAAGTGACAAGCTACTTAACTATCAGGACAAGTCTTCTTATTGTCTCAAGTATTTATCTGTGTACGTGTGTGCTAATCGCTGATTCGTGCTTATTAGTTTAGTTTATACTTAATCATAACCAAACCGTGCCAGTCTCTCAGGCTGAACCCCCTTGCGTTAGATTAGGTTGTATAGCTAACTTAAGATATTAAAATACTGATTAGAATAACTAGATAATACGTTCCACTCTTAGTGATTGACACTCTACTTACCATTATATTCATATTGACCGGGTACACTGCTCGTTAAAGTGTGTGTTATATTGATAATTCGGCTAAATATAAATTTAAAACTTGAATACTGCTAAAACCACAACGACATACCGAGGGTATAAATTAGAGCACAATACACACGCACATCAAGTTTTTGGCGCCGCTGCCGGGGAGTGAATTGTTATTATCTCTTAATTTGATTAGTATTTTAATTAGGTTTTATTTTTTTTTATTCTAACCACTAACTCTGTTGTATATTAGTTAAATTGCATTCATTGTATTATTTTGCATATTTTCTGTTTTTGTGTGTTTTTATTTTTGTTTCTTTTTGCTTGTTTTTATTTTTGTTTTTATTTTCTGTATTTTCTTGCATACTGCTATCGTTGTACTGAGCTAATTCAAACGATACGGCGCATCTATTTTCATAGATACGGCGTATTGCGTTTAATTTTTATAAAATACAACGCGTTTAATAAATTCGATACGACGCATCTTTCCCCAAGATACGGCGTATTCTGTTTTTAATAAGAAATTTTTCTAAACGATAACGCCATACGACGCATCTGTTTTAGCAGATACGGCGTATCTATTATTTTAATTAAAAACAGTTTTCGAATTATTAAACAGATACGACGCATCGATTTTTATCGATACGGCGCATCTTCTGAATCAAAAATCTTGTATTTTGAAACGTAACGAAAATACGGCGCATTAACTTTTGTTAATACGACGCATTTAATTTTAATAAATATACGTTGATTTTTGATAATTAAAACTGATACGGCGCATTCTAATTTCTAAGCGGCGTATCCAACTTTTTGGATACGGCGCATCATCTGCAGATATCAGTTATTTTTATTCTTATATCCGTTTCTAAATTCATTAATCTCTCTTCTAGCGAACAAATCCTACTTACGATTTTACCTATGATGACAGGTTTTGCTATGGAAGACATGTCAGTGAACGGATATCTTGCTAAGGAACTCTTGCTTTCGGATTCATTCGTAGTGGAAGTTTTTGATGATGTCAACTTCAATGTGCTCATGATTGATGCCGATTTATTCTCTTGGGAGACCCCTCTTGAAGCTACTTATAAGGAATTCAAGCGCTTATGCAATATTGAAGATGGGATATTCTCTTATGATTTACTAATGAGCTACACTGAAGATGAATTGTTACTCTTATGGCCCATCATTGAATCTAAAGGATTAACTTGGACTACTATCGAAGAAAAAGATGGGAAATTCCAAATTGAATACATGAACTTAGCAAATGCAGTCAACAAATCGAGCAACAAAAGCTATGAAGTCCGACCTATACAAACTTCTTATATGCCTTATTCCGAACAGTATTGGGGATTTGATAAAAGCTATCTGGATAACGAAAGAATGTATGCTGAATCGGAGATACTATTTCATGGAAAGTTGGTTAGGTTGATGGATATCTCTTTAGAAGAGTGGCTTGAACTTAAATACGGTGATCCAAAATTTGCTCCTATGAATGAAGTCAGACGGATTATGACCTCATGGTTGACACGAAGTTTTAAAGGACAATTTAATGAGTTCATGGAAATCAGAAGGAACATGATTGGTAACACTAGCTTTGACGTTAACCACGATCCTAACAATGTTGATTTTTCAAATTGGTTAGCTAGTAAGTTCAATAACCATAAGAGCATGGACCGTGCTACTAAAGATGTGTTATGGGTATATTGGACGAGAGGAGAAGATGAGGAAGTAGAGAGCAACAATGGATCGTTTGATGACAATTCAATAATCGAGGAAGGGATTGAAGAATTATTCAGCATAGACATTGATGTGTTCAATTATGAAACACCTTTGTGCAAACAATTCAAAGAATTTAATTACCTTCTTCAAATCGACGCTGATGTACTAACTGGAGATCTACCAGGATTCAAAACTTATGATGATTTCAAAAACACCTGGTACTACGAATGGAATGACCAAATACCATGGGTTTAGGATAAGCCATGGGAATTTGAGCATATTAATCACACTTGTAAACCTTTCCGCTTCAAAGACGGATTTAGTGAATGGCCGACCTGTGATTATAAGAATGATGGAACCTGTAATGGGGGAAGTATAATTGGAATGAAACGGGTTGGAAACGATGTATACTTTGAAGACGACGATTGGTATGAAAAAGTTGAAGACTGCCCTCGTAAAGCAGAGGCTTTACAAGAAAAAGGTAGAATCAACTACCTAAAAGAACTTAAGGGAGCATCGGACACTATTTTCTGGGAATGGGTGCATGGACAATTTGATGATTACACTAAGCTTAGTCGACGCTTGCAATGGGAATTGAAAAATGAGTGGGATGAGATTCAAGATTATTATCAGTCCTTTAACGTGGTTAATTATGATCCCTATGCTAATAACGATGAGTCGCGAGAAGAATTGATTGATGAACTTGATGACTATTTGAATAAGGATCCTTATTTCAAGTTTGTTGATAAAGACGATGAAGAATTCACCAAGAGAAAATGTCAACTACTTGGGATCCCTTATAATAAGCCACCCATGATTATTTCTGAAAAATTTAAAATCATCAAATATTCTTTAGGACCTGATGAAGAATATGTTGCGATAAAGACCAAAAAATTTATTAGATTAAGTCGTATGGAAGAAAATATTGCGGAGCTATACGGAAACATCTTTCAGATGAAAGAAGAAGGATGGCTCGTAACAAGATCTAAATAAAGAGCTGAACGTGAGTCTAACTTGAAGACTCTGGAATAAAGACAAGTGCTGACCGGGAGACAACCCGGAAAATTTTTATATTCTGTTCTGTGTCGAGTCAGTCAGGCCCGCAGAAGATACGGCGCATCTCAATCCTTAGATGCGACGCATCTCCTGCACTGGTCATATCTTATTTAATTTTCTGCATTTTTATTTTTGACTTTAAAACTTTCTGTTAGTTTATTTTAATGCGGCGCATCCCTGGTTAAGGATGCGACGCATCTTCTATTCTGATTCGTATTTATTCCAGGCTCGATACGGCGTATCTTCTTCCATAAGATACGGCGTATCGACTGACCTGATGAATTTCATTTTAATTTTTCAGTTTTATTTTTACTAACTACTAATGTATTATGCAAGTTTGAACCTTCTTAACTCAGGTGTGTTAAAGTCTTGATGGTATTATAGATTCCTGCATTTCCTGTGGATACATCAAATATGAAGCTTAAACGTTTTCATCCACAAGGAAGTTGATTTTTGCTCTTATACAAACAATGGAGGATCATACCGAGCAAATCTCAGGGGAGATTTTCTGTTCTAATTCTTTTTATTTTCCAGTTTTTAACCTTTGATACAAACAACGAGGACGTTGTTTAACTTAAGTGGGGGGATTGAAGAATTAGAACACTTACTTGTCCTTAACTTTTTCAAAATATGCGTAAAATGTGCTTAATATATCAAAATTTAAAATTTTTAACATGTTTTTGTTTAAAGTCTAAATTACATAGCTGCACACATGACGTTATTTTCAAAAATTGTGAACTTTTTAAAATTCACAAATCTATGAGTGTGCCGGTGACTTGTAAACTTTAGAACTTGGCTTGTATACTATTCGAGACCACCATAATAAGTATTATTTACGTAATTGGAATGACTTGTCTAAATTGGTAAATTTCTAGGATTACACCCAAATAGCCTTTATATGTTATGTGATATTAACTAACTACATTGGTTAGTTAACCCCCGTATAAACCCTTTGTTACTCTCACTTTTAAAGTAAGATACCCCTAGAAAAACACTCTGAGCCATTCCTTTCGTTTCTTACACCTTTGTTATAATGTTTCGTTACACCCTTACACCTTAGCCTACCCTGTAGATTAAAATCCGTGGTTGGTTAAATGCTTTAGGCAAAGTGTGTTTCCTTACATTACCTGTGTTCGCGTGCGTAATTCATTATCAATGGTTAGGTCGGGAAATTGCACAATGCAATAGGAGTGAAAGTAAATATTGTATATCTTTGAGTCTTGTTTTTCGTGTGTTTACTACTTTCACTATTACAGTTATTTCTGAAGTCATGAAAAGTATGGAAAAATTATCCAGAGTTATCGTTATAGTGATGTGGTGAAATTTTACACATCTATGTTTATGTTTAAATTAAAAATTAAAAAAAAAAAAATTTAAAATTTAAAAAAAATCGAAAAAAATGAGAAAAGAAAAAGAAAGAAAAAGTTGGAAGTTTGTTTAAACAACTTATGTAAAGTTTTGAATTAAGTGGTCGATATCACCACTAGTTGTTATATATTATATTTATGGATTGAATGGGAGTTGAACGTTATGGGAACGCCAACTAAGGTTATTCTTTGATTGAGATCTTTTTGAGTATAATTCGTGTCTACCTAAAGCGTGTGTTTCAAGTGTTAAAACGTGAGTTATTCAATGATATGAGTCTTATTCATGGGATGGTTGGGATAGCAATTTACCACACTTAGGATTTTAATTTATCTGTTTTGTTTATTTTTCATTTTACACCAATTTGTATCCCAAATATTATCCATACCCTATATTATTCTTTATCCAAACCTTTGATTTATTGAGATTAGGGATTTGAGCAATCTTAAGTATCGTAGTCGTGGATTCGGCTATGTATTTATGATTTTGTCGCCCTTTTTGATATAATATTATTGGTAAAGATTACTTAGTCCTATCTTTAGCCTATTCGAGTTAAGGATTTGAGCAATTGCAAGTATCGTGTTCGTGGATTCGATCATGTATTTGTGATTTTGTCGCCTTTTCTAGAATTTGAGATCGATAGAGATTAAGAAGAATGATTAACCCTTAACCAACAAACCCTTTTTTACCGCTTTAGACTTGTTATTCCTTGGCTTTAGTGGGGGAGATGCGTATACTTTCCAAGCTTATGATAGAATATTTGTCACGACTGGACAATTAAACGATTAGATTTGCTTTTATCAAATTATTTTATTTTATTTCTAATTCGTTAAGTGTTTGGTTGTGTGATTATGGCAAAATGAATACATGCTTAAATATAAAAATAAATCCTAACATCTTTTAGGATACATTTTCATAAGAATTATTCTAAGGTTTAATTGGGGACAAGTAAAGTTCAAGTGGGGGGATATTTGATGAACTCAAATAAGTACATTTTATAACCATCATTTATCTTATTTATTTGACTTGTTTTATTATATTATCTGTGAGAATTGATACGTTAATGTTTACTTTTGTAATTCTCAGGTAAAAACAAGTACTATGTGAAACTTGGCGATTTTGGACTAATTATGGAGCAAAACAAGAAAGAAGTTAAGAGTCTACTGAAATGTACAAGATCAAGACCATTCTGCTCTAGATACGCCGCATCCTACTTATTATATATGGCGCATCACTATCAAGATTTCACAAGTGATAATCCAAGACGGCAAAGGACATGCGCCGCATACAAGAATGGAGTTACGCCGCATCTTCTGGCGGTGTACGAATATTCCTGAATATATTAATCTTGGACCCCACGCAAAGTTAAGTCAATGCGCCGCATCTACTTATTCAATGCGCCGCATCTAACCCTCAGACAGAAACTATAAATACCCCAAGGTCAGACGAATTTCGGGAGGCTAATAGACAGAAGAAGACCGAAGACCACAAAACCCTAGGCCGAATTCAGACGAATTAGCAACACAAGACACACCTTGAACGAAGATACAAGAGCTGTAAGAAGGTCCTGCAAGTATTCAATTCATTAAGTAGTTTTGTTTTATTGTATTAGTACACTTTAATTCATCAGGATTGATGGGCTTGTGTCATTGATTTAATCATGCACTTCAACTCCCCTTAAAATTGCTTTCCCATTAATTAAAGTTTATATGTTGATGTCTTTGGTGACTTTTATTAGTGCATTGATAACCTCTGTGTCTAGCTGAGCATTGCTTGGGTCGCCATGCCCCTTCCTCGCCTGTTTATTCTATTTTCATAGGATATTGGGATAGTCATAAGTGATCATTAAGGGTTTACTCGCCGATAAGATTAGAGCCAACGAGAAAGGTTTAATCTCGGTGCGTTGCATCGAACTATACACTTCATATAAAACTAGCAATAAAACAAGTGACAAGCTACTTAACTATCAGGACAGGTCTTCTTATTGTCTCAAGTATTTATCTGTGTACGTGTGTGCTAATCGCTGATTCGTGCTTATTAGTTTAGTTTATATTTAATCATAACCAAACCGTGCCAGTCTCTCAGGCTGAACCCCCTTGCGTTAGATTAGGTTGTATAGTTAACTTAAGATATTAAAATACTGATTAGAATAACTAGATAATACGTTCCACTCTTAGTGATCGACACTCTACTTACCATTATATTCATATTGACCAGGTACACTGCTCGTTAAAGTGTGTGTTATATTGATAAGTCGGCTAAATATAAATTTAAAACTTGAATACTGCTAAAACCACAACGACATACCGTGGGTATAAATTAGAGCACAATAAACACGCACATCATGGGCGGAACCCATAATTTGGGTCCGCCGGATCCGCCGCTTGTCTGCTCAGCTTTGCCTATAAATAGCAAGCTGATCATTCAAGTACACTTATCACTCATATAGCTTAAATTATATATTCATTCATTTGTACATTACGAACCCATTACATTCATTCATTTCATTCTTAGTGATCTCTCTTTTGTAGCAAAGAAGATCAAGCATACAAGCTTCAACACACTGTTGCAAGTCTTGATAGTTATATACTGCGTGATTAGTTAGTGTTCACACATCATTGTCTATACTATTCATTCAGTAGAGTTCGGTTAGTGTTTTAGTCCTCAAAACACATAGAGTGACGGGAGTGGTTGTACCCTTGTTAAAGAACCAACGGGAGTGGTTGTACCCTTGTAAAGAACCCGGTGTTTAGCTTAGTACCGGATAAAGAGTAAGCGACGTGTAAAGGTTTTCTCCGCCTAGAAGGGAGCTTGTTTCTTAGTGAAGAAAAACTCTCGAGTTAGAGGCTTGAGGAGTGGAGTAGGGCAAGGAAGAGAGTCCTTGTAGCCGAACCACTATAAACATCCGTGTTGTGTGGTTTGATCATTTCTTTCCTTACTTGCTTTATATATATTGCTTGATTGTTTGCTTTACTTTGAAATCACGTTAAGTATACAAACCGAAGAAAAGTTTAAAATGGTAAAAACTATTCAACCCCCCTTCTAGTTTTCCACAATTGGTATCAGAGCTACGTTACTCAAGATTTTCAAATACATTGTATTTTAAAACTTGAAACGATCAATGGATTTTGAAAACTTCAAAGAAGGGCATTCTATGCAAAGACCACCACTATTTGAAGCAAATAGTTTTATTTATTGCAAAAATCGCTTTGAAACTTATGTGAAGTCAAAGGATATAGATCTATGGTACATCATTGTAGAAGGTGACCATAAACCTATAATTAAGGATATATCAGGTGGTCGGGATGAGGGTACTTCTCTTACTCAACATAGTGATGAGCAAAAGAAGTTGATTGCCAAAAACAATGAAGCTAAAATGATGTTATATAATGCTTTACCTAGGAAAGAATACGAAAGAGTCTTTATGTGTAAAACCGCTAAAGACATTTGGCAATCATTAATTATCACTCATCAAGGGAACTCACAAGTAAAAGATAACAAAATTGATCTTCTTGTTCAACAATATGAACAATTTGTTATCTCTGAAGATGAGACCATTGCTAGTGCTTTTGCTAGGTTTAATATTATTGTTACCTCTCTTAAAGCACTTGACGATTCTTTTTCTAGTAAGAACTTTGTTAGGAAATTTCTTAGAGCACTTCATTCGAAATGGAGAGTGAAGGTAACGGCTATTGAAGAATCCAAGGATCTTTCAAGCATGCCACTTGACGAGCTCATAGGAAATATCAAAGTTCATGAGATGGTCATGGAAAAAGATTCTGAGATTGTCAAAGGCAAGAAGGAGAAGTTAAAGTCCATTGCCTTAAAAGCTAGGGTAGAGTCAAGTGACGATGAAGAGTCTAGCTCAAATAGCGAAGACGAAGAGTATGCCATGGCCATTAGAGATTTCAAGAAGTTCTTTAGGAGACGAGGAAAGTTCGTAAGACAACCTCGTGAAGAAAAGAAATCCTTCCAGAAAAACCGTGATGATAGGAAAGGAAAAGTAGATAGGAAGTGTTTTAGGTGCAGGGATTCCGGTCATCTAATAGGAGAATGTCCAAAGCCTCCAAAGAACAAGCCTCAAAGAGCATTTGTTAGTGGAGCTTGGAGTGACAGTGAATGTGATGACGACGAGCCTAAGAACGACGAAGTTGCTCTCATGGCTCATGACTCAGAAGAGGTACATTCTGACTCGTCATACTCCTCTATTGATGATGAAACCTTAGAAGTAGAATATAACAAACTGTGTGATATTACTCTAAAAATCATAAACAAAAATAAGTTCTTAAAAAACAAAACAACACTTTTAGAAAACGAATTCTATTGGTTAAAAGAAAAAGAGATACGATCAGAAAAGGGTAAAAGTGTTAAAGAAACATGTGTCTCATGTCAGGAACTTAAACTAGAATTAGAAACACTTAAAACCACACAGGAAGATCTTATCAAACAAAACTCTAAGTTTAAAAGGTTTTGTTGGAATGCTCCTAACACGAAAAAGTGACAACATATTCGGGATTACGTTAGTTATTATGTAAGCCTCAAACACAAGGACTAGAAGAGTAATTATTATAAAGTTATGTGTTTGACGGACTATAAATACCCCTCCATACTTCCATGGAAGGGTGAGCCTTGTGTGTGTTTATTTCCCTTTCATTATCTAATAATAAAACCGGGCGTTACTTTCTCTCTCTATACTCTCTCTCTAACCATGGAGATGATGTTCTTCCATCATCCCCGACCTCCCGATTCATAATATTCAACCAAAATACGATCCAACAATTGGTATCAGAGCTAAACAAGGATTTAGGAATTTTTTTGTGGCTCGTTACTGTTCATCCGAAAAAATTTTCGAGTTAGGAAAAATTGGACATTATCGAGTAATAAAAAATTCCCAACTTAAGACACATTTCCGAATAAACAAACATATTCCAAGTTAGCACAAGCATTACAATTTCCGAGTTAGGAAAAACCAAACTTTCCGAGCAAAGGATAATTTTTTTTAAAGTCAGTCCATCAACATTTTCGAGTTAGGGAATTATCTTTTGAATCAAAAAAAGTTTTAAGATTCAACATTTCCGAGTTAGGAAAGTCTTAAATCTTCCAAGTTAAGAAATTTTTTTAAATCTTCCGAGTTAGGAACATTTATTAATTTTTTTGAGTTTGGGACTTTAATTTTTTCGAGTTAAGAAACTGTCGAGCTAAAATTTAACGAGTAAGGAACTGACTAACACATATTCCTAGTAAGGTTTTTTTTATCCTCCGAGTTAAGTAATAACATCCGTGCAAGGCTTAAACTTTCCAAGTAAGGTTTAAGTTTTCCGAGTAAGGTTTTTTTTAAAAACTTCCGAGTAAGGATTTTTGCAAAATATTTCCGAGTAAGGTGCTATATTTCCGAGTACGGCTTAAGTTTCCGAGTAAGGCCTATATTTTCCGAGTAAGGAAATATATTTTTGAGTTAGTTGGTTTTATTCGAGTAACAATTCTCCAACTTAGCAAATTCCGAGTAAGCAACTTTTCTCCAACTTAGAAATTTTTCATTAAAAAAAAAGGTTTTTTGGCAAAAATATTTAATTTTTAGGAGTGACTAAACGTTCAATTTTTACGCAAAATTTAAATTTTGGTATAACGGCGAAAATTTTGGCCCAAAATTCAAATTTTTAGGTCAAAATTCGAATTTTTTACGGTGAAATTTGGCGTCAAAATTTTTTAAAACTCAAATTTTTCTAGTAACCTTAGAGTTGCCTTTTATGGTGTATTTCAAATTCTAGTAGAGAAATTTTTCTAATTCAATTTTTGGAGGGAAATCAGAAATCAACATTAAGAAATCCTTCTACTTAGAAACCTCGGGAAAGGACTTAAACTTCAATCAAACACAACTCTTGAACCTTAAACCAACATCAATCACAACTCCTATTTCTTTGCAACGATCCAACATCAACTTTATCACACATCGGAACGAAATTAAATGGAATCAAGTTCAAAAGAGAGAGATACGCAAGAGCTATTAATGCAAGAAAAAGAGAGAAAATCGAAAGAGAAATGCATGGCATATTTTAGATTACTTCATTCACACCTTAAGGTCCTCTCAAACAAAGACTTAGCAGGAACTCGTATCGAGAATGGATTTAAACGGGCATTTCCATCACTCTTTGGAAAAGACGTTGAGATGTTCACAAAAACCATGTTCCTCCACGTGGATCAACTTGAGAAGCAACTTGAAAACGAAGAATTTCACGAGAATGGATCCACGGTCATCTTTAGAGTGCTCAAGGAATAGTTTCAGCAGTTCATCGATTCGTGGTTCTCTTCGGATTATGACAGTGTAATGGCACGCAAGTATTTTTTAGAATACACTCGAATCGAGGTTCAAACTTTCAAAGACATATTGATCCAACAAATGGACTCAATTGAGAAGTCAATTGCTGAGAGAGTACTTCACAGAAGAGAGTATGACAGAATGATGAATGAAAGGAAGTTGCAGACTCAAGAGGAACAGCTTAATGAGGTTAAAGAAATGGGTGCTAGTTTGGTTGTTACGAAAAGCAGTGGGACAGAATCAGAACAACAAGAAGAAAAACGCATATCAGGGAATGATACTGATGCTGAAAGTGCATACATCAGACCCATTTATGACACAGAGCCTTTGGCTGAGGTACCAAATGATAACATTTTTTATGTCAATGATATGATTTCTTCATCTTCTGAAATACAACATTCTGAGCAATCTCAATTCACTAATGAAGGAGAGGTTGACCAGAATGTTGAACAATTTCACGACAAATGTCCTTCACTTGTTTCATTAATTGAAAACAAAACAACTGAACTGTCAAAACAAACTCTCGAGTCTGAAAAATCTTTGACATCGGTGCTTAAAGAAAAAGTTTTTGAGAAAAACTATGATAATGCCAAAATCAAGTTTGTTTTTGAAAAACTTGAAACAAAAAATATTGAGTTGGAACATACTGTGGCATCATTACAAAATAAAAATGAGCATTTGAAACAGATTTACAAAAACCTGTTTGATTCAATCAAACGTTCACGAGTTCAGACACAAAACTCAAACAAGAAACAAAAAGAGACTGAAGATTTGAAGTCTAAATTGTCTGAATTCGTTGATAAAAAGTTTGAAAATGTTTTGCAAAAGATTGAATCAATGAAGATGAAAAAGGTTGAGTCTCAAATCACAAAAGTTTCCTTTCCAAATCCCATGTTCGATTCTAATACTCAAGTGTTTGAAAAGGAAACGGGAGAGAAAATGTATCTTTTTGAAACAGAAAATCGTGTGCTTCAAACAAAAGTGGTTGAGCTTGAAACACTTTTAGCTCAACAAACAAACGATTTTGAGGATGTCAAAACTGAACTTTTCAACAAAACGGCCAAGTTCGAAAGTTATTTTGAAAAACTTGAAAAATAAAATATTGGGTTCGAACGAAAATTGGCTCGCAAGATTGATGATTCTAAAGCCGAAAAGGATCAACTTTTGAAACAAATTGCCTATTTAGAGTCAAAATTGGCATCCCAAGATCATCTTTCTCTTCAAAAAGAATACAGTGATTTGAGAACTGCATACAATGCTTTAAAAGTGAAGTTTGATTCTCTTAACCGATTAAAGGGAAAAGCTCCAATTTCATATTTTTCAACACCAGAAGTGAGTGTTTCGAAGAAGGTTTACACGGGTGAATCTTCAAAACCATTTTCGAAAAAGGTTTCCCAGTTTACAACCTATTCTTTGCAAAAAGGAAGGAAGTTTTTGAAGAAACCAAGTTTTTCTGAAACACTTACTTCTCAAAAGTTTTCAAATCCAAATGTTTCAAAAGAAAAGACTCAAGTTTTTCAAAATCCACACTCTTGTTTTACACCAGTAAAGCAAGTGTGGAGACCAAAGCAAAGTCGTTCAAAACCTTTCAAATATTCAATAACAGAATTGCTTTCGCTGCAATATAAGAATGACTCTGCTTTGAACATTCAAAATACCGGAAGGTTTCCATTTATCACAAAAACAAATCTTCAAAGAGAACCCATGAGGTTCAACTCTAGATGGAAATCTTCTTCTTCAGATTTTAAAACTCCAAGAGAAACACCGGGTTTCTCAAACAATTTTCAACGGAAAAAGAGTTTTAAATCTCCATTGATTCCACGAGTGTTATTTAAAACTGAAACACTGGTTTTCAGTCCTCATTGGAATTCAACATCTTTAAATCAGATTGACACAACTTACAAATGGATTTCAAAATTTGGCAAACCATTAGCGCCGTGCTTAAATGGGTTCCCAAGGTTGTTGTCTAATCTAAATTTTTATGACTTCTTAGTACTTTAGCTAAGGACTCGTACTTCAACATAACGACTTGTACACTCATTACAGTGTACAACTCGGGTTTCAATGAAATAAAAGTGCTTTGCTAAACCATTCTTTAAAACCAAGCGTGCACTTATCTTAAAATCTTCTTAATCTTGAGCAAAATTTATTCAAAAATTTTTAAAACGTTTTCAAAACTTTTCAAAATTTTGCTCAAGATTTTTTTTTTCAAATCTTTACTCCCCAATTCACTCCAAAGTTTAAAAAAAATGTCAAAACGTATGCTCATTTTGAGGGGGAGTATTTCAGAGTATAACGTGTTAGTTACCTTGAAGCAAAATTTATTCAAGAATTTTTCAAACTGAAATTTCTAAATCTTTCAGAATTTTGCTTCAAGAAGACTCTTCTCCCTCAAACTTTAAAAAGTTTAAAATTCTCAAAACAAATGCGAGTTTTGAGGGGGAGTATTTCCAAAACAAAAATGTTCCATCAAAATCATGCTTAATGGCTTGTGCACACATAACAGTGCAAAACCCATACTTGTAAAGAAAGGACCCTGAGGTACGCTTCAGTGCCTCACTCCTGATCAAAGGAGTGAAAGCTTCTTACTTATGAGTAGAATTAACCAGAATTTTTCACAATTTTTCAAAATTCTGCTTATAAGGACAAGTATTCCCTTGTTAAGGGGGAGTATTTGAAACTAAATCTTTGTTCTGAATACCAAAGTTCTTGAAATTCTTCCCGTAAACCTCAAAAAGAGCACATTTTAATCAAAAGTTTAACAAAAACTATATGAGTATGCTATTTTTGAGGGGGAGAATAAGTGATGATTAAAATATGGTAAATGTAAAATTGTAATCTCACAAGAGCTCGACTCAGAATTGACCCTCGAATTGACGATAGCTAAAGCCAGTAGTCAAAAAGACATGTCCGGGATGGGTAATAATTTCAAGCCAATTTATCTGGTGATATAAAAGTGTCTCGCAAAGGATATGTCTGAGTAGAATGTACCGATTTTGGGCGATTTTCTTTGAATATGATCTGGACGGGTAATAATTTCAAGCTAGTTCTACTAGTGATGTAAATGTGTCTCGCACCGATCATGTTCATTGAAAATTAATCAATTCAAAAGTGCAAACTCTACCCGACATGTGCAAATTTACCTTATCTACTTATAAGCACATGTTAAGGGGGAGTATTTCTGAAAATCACAAATTTCTCAAAGTGTTAATAAAATATGTTTTCACAATCGTAAACACTTTGAGAGATTTTCAAAAGGTTTGGTTTATGGCGATAATAGGTTAGTCATGAAGTTATAAGGTGACTAAGGTTAGGAAAAACCGTCCTATGATCCGCCAGAGCCGGAGGGATCTACCCAGGGACAATCCCAATAGTTTAGAACTAGAAAGCCCTAGGTATAATGAAAAATAATGAGAAAAGAAATGAAAAGAGAAAGAAGGGGTTGAAGAATTAAAAAGAGAAGTAAAGAAAAGGGTCAAAAGAAATAGCCCTCCATATGATCAACCTTAGGGCAGAAACTGGGTTCAATACGTATGCTACTAGTTGTTACTACAGTAACGCCGGTATTGAAGATTAAGCCGTCATGGACCCAGTGACGCACTGCACTAAACCTTCTAGCCACTCAGGTGTCTCTCAAAAGACACTTGTTTCATTTTGTAACAACCGTGATTCTAGCAGGTTAGTTTGACTAATAGTCTCAACCCATTTAATTTTTGTTTGGTGTGTATTGTGTGTTTACGTGGTGGTATATGTGCGGTATATGTCTGATAAGTACGTGTGTTGGCACTAAATCTCTTGGTGTGAGATTTTCGTCATGTTTGAGTAGCGTTGAATTTTGGGAAAAGTTCATTTTGATCGCCTTGGTGGTGTAGAAATGACTTGTGTAGTTTTAGTGTTTTGTGGTTTTGCGTAACAAGTCTCCGTTCAAATATTTGAGCGTTAGTAAGTTACGTGGAGGTTGTTTTTATGGGTTATATTAAATATAAGTGTGAAAATCTATTTTTGGAAACTTTATTTTGAAAATGATATTTTTTCGGGTTGTCGTAAAAACGAAAGTTTATCGCGTAAGGTGTTAAGTTCGGTATAGGGTTTTTATAAAATATCAAGAGTACAAGGTTTTAAGTGTAATAATTAAATTTGATAAAATATATATATATATATATATATATATATATATATATATATATATATATATATATATATATATATATATATATATATATATATATATATATATATATTATATATATATATATATATATAATATTATAATAGGGGTGGCGATTTGGGATTTTTAGGGGAATTAGAAAACCAAATTTGATTCCAATTATACTTACCAATTAACACTTATCTAGAATTTTCCATAGTGCATTATAAATACAAAACCAAAACAACCCTAACCCTCCCTATTGCAATTTTCGGCCAGATCAAGGAGGAAAAGAGAAGGAAAAATTTAGGGTTTTACTTTTGAAGCCTAAAAATCAAGATCAAGGTATAATTTTTAATACTTATGTTTAATTAATTATTATAATTCATGTAACAATAATATGATGGATTAGGGTTTATGTTCAATTCTGTAAATTATTAATATCAAACATGTTGGGATCATTAATTAGTGATATTATGATGATTGGTGAAGAGATTAGGGTTTAAAACTTGTTAATTAATGAGTTAAATTTCTGACAGAATTATAAGGCTGTAAAGATTCGATGATATTTAATAGATGGAGATGAGTTAGATCACTAATTTTATGTCTAAATTGTAGTTCAGAGAAAGAGCTTTCCAAAAAGTCCGTCCACGAGTGCTTTCAAGATCGGGAAGTCAGTCAAACGAATTTTATAAGTTAAGGTGTCAAAACAGTTAAACCGGGACAGATTTAGGTTAGAAGTATTGAGATCAAAAGTGGTTTAAAAAGTGTAGTTTTGGTTAGCCCTTCTGGGGGAATTGAGTTCTATATTATCTTTGACTTCCACGCGAAAATTGGACGATAATAAGATGTACAAGTATGTCTACTAGGTCAAAACTTTTTGGTGTGCGTTCAGATCTGAATCTGGATAGTTTTCATGTTTGATTTTTCATTGGGTACTTGTGTGTGTTTTTAATGCATGGCCTTCTGGGAGAAGCTTGTATGCTTACGAAGGATCATGGTGAATTTTTGGTGTGAGTTGTGGATGATTTTTTGGTCGTGATTTTATGTGGGTGAAAGTACCCTAAAAATCTGCGTTTTCTGAGATGTTTTATTTAAGGGATTTAGTGAGTATAGGTGTTTGGTAGTGATTAGTATGGAGTCTAGGTAATCCATGGTGGGTATATGAACCTTAGACATCCATCATATATGTGTTACATGGACTATAGCTTTTAGCTTGGTCGCGTGTAATGTGGTATTGTTTTGTTTGTATAGATTTGTGTGTGGGTAATTTGGAAGCTGCAAGGTTGAGGTGAGTTCATAGTCCCATTTTTAACTTTGTTTTAACTTGGGATGGGAATGATGCTTGTGTTTAAATGTTTTTGAGTTACTGTGATTATGTGGTTGTAAAATGCATGGACTTGTAATTGTTATTATACGTATACTGCATGTTATGAGATTATTGTGGTGATTCTGTGTGGTCCATTTGGAGGGTAGCTATGCTCCCATTATCCATTTGGAGAGTAGCAAGTCCTAGTGGCTCTACTCACTATTATTCTGTGTGGTCCGGCCGGAGGGTATTAATTTACCCATTATCTTGGATCGGTGGGCGCGTTCCGTCCCAATTGTGGTGGTATTTGGATCGGTGGGCACGTTCCGTCCCAATTTATACTTGGATCGGTGGGCACGTTCCGTCCCAATTGCATGCTAGTTGTGTGATAACCATTTTTACTGTCCTGCTATGTTTTGTAACGAGATGTGCGTCGAACCGCCGCGTTGCGGCGGGGCGACGAAGTGTTTGCTATGTTTGTCGGTTGTTCTGCTGTGTTATACAACGAATCTTGTTCTAAGTCAAACAACATATACAAATGGAAGTAATCGGAATTTCGGGCCTGCTTTGGAGCAAAGTCTGATTTTGGTGGCTGCTCATGAAGATGAGAGAAAGCTTGCTGTGAATATAAGAAATGACCTCTTTGAGATGTGAGGTGCTGGAGTAATCTGTATTTGATAACCTGATTCAACCGAAAGTAAGACGATGTCTGTAACTGCGAACGGCCACCATTAGGAAAACAAATAGAAGGTTCTGTAGCAGCTACAAAAACATGTACAGAATACATATCAGAAAACATTATAAACACTAAACGCTTAAAGATACATAAACAGAAAGAAACTTACAGCACAGCGCCTTAGCAGCAGCCATTTGACTGACGGGTAGAACATCTAATTAGAACAGGTATGAGCACCATATAAGGAAAGCAGTGCTTCTGCAAATTAACAAACAAATAGAAATATCATTAGATAATCAATGTGAAATACTTAACTTTGCAATAGATATATAGAACCATTCTAGCAGATGAATGAACATCGAAGATCTCAAACCATAGTTGCATAACTAATAAGATTAGCACCTCCCATGTACTAATTCATTGCAATAACTTACTTAATCACTAAAACCTATGAAACCAAGCGAGAGGTTCATTAGCAAGGAATAAAGAAATGATAGATAAGATATACTGTTAGCATTTGTTTGTTTATTTCTGGCCACTTTTAAGACCTTCAGTTCAATAATGTTTAATGCTTTGAAAAAGGCAAGGTAGAATAAATTAGTCTATAGTATGTGGCTGGCAAGTTTGGATACCTGTGAAGAATCTGGCATTTGTAAAAAAGTCTGTGAGCATAAGTACGAAACCTGCAAAACAGTAATGTCCAATTATGGGTGAGTAGATGTCGGCAGTGTGCATTATAGATATGGGCATTCTGTTTTTTTTGCTTTTAGAAGAGAATCTCGTGACTGTCTGTCATGGATTTGGTTTTCCTATTTAAGATAGCTGAAATGGACATTTGTTTTCATAACTCATTTGATAAGCGTGTAGGAAAACAAAGAAAAGAAAATGTCTAGGCATCCTAAGTGTGATCAGCTAAGAGTTGAGGCCAATTCTAATAGTTGGTCTGACATATTAGTTTTGTATTGTCGCCAAGCTAGTATCGAGGATGTTCATATGGCACAGCAACTGAGTGTGATTTGTGATAGGTTGGCTGGTGTTAACCGTGACAGGCTTTCTTTTATTCAAGAGCTTGAAGGTGTTGGAAATACTCATGCTCAGAAAACAACAGAGTATCTAAGAGAAGTGATAGCAAAAGATGAACAGAAACTTATGCATATGCGCTTAATAGCAGCTGAATTTGGGTTAAATGCGCGTAACAATGATGTGTTTATTATGAAACTTCAAGGTGTAATGCGTTTCTAATTGTGTGGATGCAATTGGAGGATGTTTTATGGTTAATGCTAGTCGATTGTAAGATATGTGTTTCAATAAAGGCTAGTTTCTATGTGAAGCAAATTTATGTTGATTGTAAGATATTTCAGTAAATAAAATTCAGAATTTAAGTCAAGTGATAGTGTGGTACTTACGTTTTTGTTTTTAATCCAAATAGGTTGCTAAGAACACAGGAATCCATACAATTTGTAATTCCGTGGAACGCATAAATTTCCTGAGCATTAAAACATATAACATATTACGAAAAGCAAGTGAATGTGAAGGATTGATAGTGAAGATTACCTGTAGGCTAGTTCATGATGTTGCTACAGCGCCTGTCAATATTAGCAAATGAAGAATATCTGATTTTGTTTATTTGCACATATTAAAAATTGACGCATGATATCTACGATGGTAAGTTTGTTTATGCATACTTGTAGATGGAGTTTTACAGAAAGTTCTGATCAATAACATGGTTTGATTAAAAAAGGTACATGGGAAGGAGAAGAGGATGGTGCGAAAAAGTGATTTGGCTCAAAGCACTTATCACAGCACTCTCTTGTAATTGCCATCTATCTTTTATAGTCGCATCATATTTGTGTTTAAAACATTTTCTGTAGTGACAGGCATAAATATGCACGAAAAAAAGTAAGTACTGTAGAGACAGTATATCAAATGTTAGTATCAAGAACGAAACAACACCAAATAGTCTTCAATTGCTAATATTGACAGGCGTTGTATAACATGAATGGGTATTGTACCATCTGAATGTAATTGCTGTAATTGAATGCTTTTCCTACCAACAGTTGACAGTTGCATAAGATCATCTGTAGTACCAGATGGCGCAGATGCAACATATCTTTGATCAGCAGGCGCAGTTGAGCATGTGGCTATATGTTCTGGTCTTAGTAAGGCTCAGATATGTACATATGTAATCAGCATTAAGTGCACGCTGTGGCTGCAACTTAAAGTGCGGTTGCCCTGCCAACGAACATGCAGTTGGAAAAATGGAGATGTACAAACTTATCATCATTGCCTAAAGAATGCGGCTGCAAACGATTGAGATACAGGATTATAGTTAGAAGATGCAGTAGGAGCAGGGTCAGTTTCAATCGTGAAAAGAGCAACAAACATTAGTTACAGATAAAAGTCTCATATAGCAAGAAAACATAATTAATACTACCTGTGCGTTGGCAGTTAACATGAGTTCTGTGTGTTCTGACTGGTTGCCTAGCATTCGTTACAGGATTTGTAACTGTTTGACAAATGGCAGCAGGAGTAGATAAATGTGCATCATTCACTGGTATAAAAAAAAGGAAAATAAGTTAAGCGCCACAGCAGTAATGGTTAGAATGTTTAAGGAGATTATCCATGCGAACAGCAATTGCATTTTAAATTTACCATAGTGATATAAGTAACACTTATCTTTTGGTCGTAGGCAATAAAATATACTGAGAATGTGAGTATCAATACTTTGACAGGACAAAAATAGTAACAAAATATCAATGATGGATGCAGACACCATGCAAAAGCGGCAGCAGTTATGTTCGGTGTCGGTACATCCATCACTGATATTCTGTATATTTTTGATCTTCAGCTTCTTTTTATGAGGCTGTAACTTGAATAGAAGTAATAAAGGAATGCAGGCAGCTGGTTTGAGACTCTGTATAGGTCGTTTTGTCGTTTCAAAGCTCTTTGCACAATTGGGTGTACCATAGGATCTTAGAATAAGCGTCTATGCTGAAATGAATAGACAGTTTTTACTATAGGAGCATATAATTAGTAAATATACATTGGATCATGAAATGGTACAAATGCAATATACCTTGGATCAGCAAGCGTAGTTGAGCGAGGGGCTATATGTTCTGATCTCAGTAAGGCTCAGATATGTACATATATAATCAGCATTAAATGCATGTTGTGGCTGCAACTAAAAGTGTGGTTGCCCTGCCAACGAACATGCAGCTGGGAAAATGGAGGCGTACAAAGTTATCATCATCGCCTATAGAATGCGGCTGCAAACCATTGAGAAAAAGGGATTTTAGAAAGTCAGAAAAAAGAAGAACCTAAAATAGATGAATGCAATAATGGGAATGGGTATGCGAACCTGAAGAACAGGAATCATCAAGTCCATCAGGTGACAATATTCTCTTATATATAATGTAGCGTCGAGTTTTGCTACAGTTTTTGTAGCAGTGTTGGCCCCGCATTTGGGTTGCAGGCTCTTGTTTTTTGCCTTTTGTTTGTTCCATCTCTTCTTTTAGCCTTTGCCAGACCGCTAATCATGTGGCACCCAGCTCATTTATTCATTCAAAAATTTAGTTAAATTTTCTAAATCCCCTTACAGTTCCATTTGTTGTTTCACCTTCCTTTGTGCAACTGCTTGCACCAAGCGAGCTGCTAGGTTGTTGAAAGAACAAAAGGAACTGTATGGGAATTTAGAATGAGTAACTATGTTTAAGTTCTAGACATTCTTTTGCCTTATCAAGTGACAGTTTAATTGCAAGGCATTTGCTAAAAAAAAGAATTTTACCATAAGAAACAAAGGGCATCTATTACTTCTTTTTTTTTGGTGATAGTAAAAGTTGATGTCAAAAGATGGTGATCAGCAGTATGGGTCAATTATCGAAGAAAGATGGGAAACAAAAGAGGATAGTGCATAGAAGTAATTTGTGCCAAAGTATATGGCACACTATCCTCTCCGGTTTCCCACCTTTCTTCAAGAATTGTAAACATATGACATGTATTGTTAGTATCAGCAAAAAAAAAAGTACCAAATAGTCTTTGTTTCTTATGTTTTTTTTTTTTTAATTTTAATCGACATATAGGTGGAAAATCTAATCTCCACCTCAAACCCCTTTTGTTATTCAAATAGTCTTCAGACAATAGTCTGCACCAGACATATTGATAGACGATTAAAATAGCAAAAGGAATTCGAGGTGAAGGTCAGATTAATAATCCTGACTGTATTCATCTGGTGTGCGTAGCGGTGCTGTTGAATACATGACCTGTTACAGACATTCATAGATGAAAAAATCTGGGTAAAATGTATATAAAGTTACGATTGATGGACAGCAAATGGTTACTTTTAGATAAATAAATCCAATATACCTCAGATCAGGAGTCGCAGTCGAGCGAAGTGCCACATGTTTCGATGTCAGCAAGGCTCAGATATGTACGTTTGTAATCAGCTTGTAATGTACGCTGTGGCTGCAACTGATACCGTAGTTGCCCTGCCAACGAACGCACAACTGGAAAAATGGGAATGCACAAAGTTATCATCATCGCCTAAACACCGCGGCTGCAAACCATTCAGAAAAAGGCATTTTAGAAAGGCACAAAAAGCAATAACCTGTATTGAGGAAAAATTAGTGTTCGAAGCAAGAGATAGGAGGAAACATTTTCTTTACCTGGTAAAGGACGGATACAAAAGGTTTATGTTATGTGCCAGTAAAAGTTAACATTTTTTTTTGCATAGGCGGACGTGTAGTGACACAATTGGTTCTGGCCAAGAATATGTTTGAAGTCTGAAAGAAAGATGGGAAACGGAAGAGAATGCTGCGAAGAAGAAATTTGGATCAAACTACTTATCACACCATTCTCTTCCGCTTCTCATCCTTCTTTCCAAATTGAAGTATATTTTTGACCAGAAGCATTTGTGTCACTACAATTATGAATATGCAAAAAAGAACAATGTGTGGTTGCCGCGTAAGTTCAATTGTTAATATCTGGAAATAGAAAAAGACGCCATATTAATAGGTGGTAGTATTCCTGGAGCGAAAAGCGATGGTAAACCATAATGAATATTAACTGTTGTTTTTTTCTTAACTTAATAAAGGATATTAGCAATCAATTGATGGATAGTAAATGGTTACCGTCAGATAAATCAATCCAACATACCTCAGATCAGTGGCCACAGTTGACTGAGGAGGACCCAGACGTTTTGACGTTAGTAAGGCTCAGATATGCACGTTTGTGATCAGCATGAATTGTGCATTGTGGCTGCAACTGATAGCGTGGTTGCCCTGCCAACGAATGCATAGGTGGAAAAAATGGGAATGTGCAAACCTATCATCATCGCCTAAATACTGTGGCTGCAAACCATTGACAAAAAGGCATTTTAGAAAGACAGAAAAAGGAATAGCTTCTATCGATGAAAAATTACTGGTCGAAGCAAGATATAGGAGGGAACGTACAGTGTTGGAGTCAGTGTTGGGCTGCGGGTTTGTTTTTTACCCCTTACTTGTGTTTTGGGTTTTTTTTACTCTGTGCGAGATATGCATTCCTCTGATCAAAATTGATGGCCAATAATATGGGTGAATTTTAGAAGATCAGTGAGAAGCGAAATAGCATAGTGTAAAGAAGTAATCTGCACCAAATCATTTCTAAGAGTATACTATTTTGCTTCTCATTGATCTTCGATAATTGTAGTCAATTATCAGTGACCGTGTTTTGTTATATATAACATGTATTAAATAGATGCACACTTTTTTTTTGGCACATATCTTTGTTATTAATTCTTCTAGTAAAAAGTATATATATATATATATATATATATATATATATATATATATATATATATATATATATATAGTGTTAGTGTAAACCTTTTAATAGAATAATGAATAACAAAGATATGCACCCAAAAAAAAGTGTGTATGTATTTATGTATTTTACATGTTATATATATATATATATATATATATATATATATATATATATATATATATATATATATATATATATATATATATATATATAGTGCATTGTATTATGATTTGAAACTGGGGCAAAGCAAAGTTTCTATCAGCATGTAAACCACAGAGAACAGCCATGCAGATGGAGCAGGTAACCTGAAGAATAGAAAAAACTGATCAAAGTATGTACATGAATACAGTAAATATAAAAACAGGTTGTGAAATATAACTTGCCCTTAACTTCTGGTCATCGCCATATGCAAGAACAGAAACCTGAAGAATAAAAAAATATAAATAAATTATGTATATGAAGACAATGACTACGCAAAGATTTAAAAAGTATGAATGGTGAGTGTAAATACCATGTAAATATAGTGGTAGTTGAAAGGAGGCAATTATATGCAGTGAGACAGTTCAGTGTAAGAAAAATGTTCGGTACAAAAAACAACAACAAAGTATCAATGATGGATGTATACACCATATGAAAGTGGGTATAGCTGTATATATGCAGTAACCGTGACTGGTTGCCATACATCCATCACTAATATTCTGTCTGTTTTTTTTACAATCTTTAGTTTTACATTATCTGACTTCGACCTGTAGATAAATTCAGAAATCGATATCATTGGATTGATATTAAAAACTGATTGCAAGAAATAAATACACCTGGCACAGGTGCAAATCTAAAAGATTGGCTTACCAAAAGCTACATATTAACTTCTTTAACCAGAGTAACAGGTTCATGACAGGCTATGACAACCAATAAGTAACAAACTTAAACATTTTAGCTCAGGTCTGCGAAGAAGGTATCAGTTTAATATCATTGGATTGATATTAATAAGCGATTGCAAGAAATAAACACACCTGCGACGGTTGCAAATCTAAAAGTTTGCCCTGCCAAGTGCCAGCGATCCACTTCTTAAATCAGACTCACAGACTCATCAGAGGCTATTGCGCAAACATCTATGCGCGTTCATCATTTGATATGAAAATCACAACATTTGTACAGCAGGCATAAAAAGTTTACAACCAATAAGTGACAAACTGAAACATTTTAGCTCAGATCTGTGAAGAAATTATGAGTTTCATATCATCGGACTGATATTAATAAGCGATCAGAAGAAATAAATATACCTGGCACGGTTGCAAATCTGAAAGTTTGCCCTGCCAAGTGCCAGGGATTCATTTCTTAAATCAGGCTCACAGACTCATCACAGCCTATTGCGCAAACATCCATGCGTGTTAATTATTTCATATGAAAATGACAACATTTCTACAGCAGGCGTCAAAAGTTTACAACCAATAAGTGACAAACTCAAACATTTTAGCTCAGATCTGTGAAGAAATTATGAGTTTTACATCATCAGATTGATATTAATAAGCGATCGTAAGAAATAAATACACGTGGCACGGTTGCAAATCTGAAAGTTTGCCCTGCCAAGTGCCAGAGATTCACTTCTTAAATCAGACTCACAGACTCATCACAGCCTATTGCGCAGACATCCATGCGTGTTAATTATTTCATATGAAAATGACAACATTTCTACAGCAGGCGTAAAAAGTTTACAAAGAACATGTGCACAACTACCAAGAGAACCACAGGGAAGAGACACGTATAAATCTCCAGTGCATTCTATCATTTGTTAGTGATCGGAAAAAGGCTAAAAGAAGTGATGGAACAAATGAAAGGGAAAAAGTGGGAGCTCATAACCCAAAATCGAGGCCAACACTGGTACAACAACTGTAACAAAACTCCACGGTCCATTATATATAGGAGAGTGCAAGAGCAAAGGAGGTGGTTATCACATTCTCCACTGCATTCTCTCATTTGGTAGCAACATCAGCCACTCTAAATCGAGGGCAGTTGCAAAACGGATCCGGTTACATAGGCAGTATTCATACCATGATATTTAAGAACTCTATTGGCGAAACCTTTGCAAGGAACACTAAACACACAGCATGGCTGCAACCACAATCTTAGTTACCTTGCCAAGCAACATGTGTTCAGAGAATGTAAGGTGAGAAAATTATCCCAGCTGCTGCACAGAGACAACTGAAAAGAGGTGGTGGCTGCAAAATAAGACCGGTTGCTTAGCTATTGTTTACACCATGCCGCCCGGTAATTGCCTTGCCACCACCTGATTATATAATAGCCGAAGTAAGCTGGTGATTGCCTTGGCACCAGGTAATTATATAATAGCCGAAGTAAGGTAAACGTGTATGCGAAACAGGTCCAGTCACATAGTTAGCATTCATACTATGACATTCAAGAATTGTGCCGCGAATACCTTTGCAAGGCAACTGTAACACCAACACAGAAGAAAAAGGCAAATAAGTAAACTGAATCGCGAGAAAAAAAATATGAAACGTCGGTTACACCACTTGATATGGCACTCATATCTGCCATTTCAACTAATAACAGGTATAGGTGACATATCAAGTGAGCTAACAAATGCATCACAATATGAAAGAGTAACTGCATAAACATACATAAAGAAATTATAAACTAAAGTAAATAAAAGAGCGACACAAAATAACATCAAGATAATTTTTTTTAGCCACACAAAACATCCAAAGATCTAAACCATAAACCACAAAAACAGCTACAGATCTAAAATTCCAATATCAGACCTAAAAATGGATGAAGCAACCACATAAGCAAAAGCCGAACAAATAAGGCAAAAAAAAAAAAAAAAAAAAAAAAAAAAAAAACGCCAAGCACCACAGAAGGCAGCTACATAGACCTTAAAGAAACAAAATACCGGTAGATTACGCCAAAAGCAGTAGCCACATAAGTAAAAGATGAACATAACCAAAAGACATCTAAAAGAGCAGGTATCATAACGGACCCGCACGCAAGAAGCACCAAAAAAACACCGTAACCGAAACAATGAACAAATAACCTACAACAAAAAAAACACCAACCACCACAAAGGAGAGCTACATAAGCAAAAGAAATCTAAAAGACCATAACCGATCCGCAAGTAAACAACACCGGCAGGCAAGCACACATAACCAAACGATGAACAGATAACCTATGACAAAAAAAAAACAGTAACTACCACAAAGAACAGCTACATAAGCAAAAGAAATCTAAAAGACCATAACCGATCCGCAAGCAAACAATACCGGCAGGCAAGTGTACATAACCAAACGATGAACAAATAAGGTACCACAAAAAAAAACACTAACCACCACAAAGAACAGCTACATAAGGAAAAGAAATGTAAAAGACCATAACCGATCCGCAAGTAAACAACACCGCCAGGCAAGCGCACATAACCAAACGGTGAACAAATAACCTACCGCAAAAAAAACAGTAACCACCAGAAAGAACAGGCACATAAGCAAAAGAAATCTAAAAGACCATAACCGATCCGCAAGTAAACAACACCGGCAGCCAAGCGCACATAACCAAACGATGAACAAATAAGGTACCACAAAAAAAAATAGTAACCACCACAAAGAACAGCTACATAAGAAAAAGAAATCTAAAAGACCATAACCGATCCGCAAGTAAACAACACCGGCAGCCAAGCGCACATAACCAAACAGTGAACAAATAACCTACCACAAAAAAAAACAGTAACCACCACAAAGAACAGGCACATAAGCAAAAGAAATCTAAAAGACCATAACCGATCCGCAAGCAAACACCACCGGCAGCCAATTAGGGTTTCGGTAGAAGGCAGTAGAACGTGCAAGAATAAGTGAGGTGGTAGGTACCCGGATTGATAGCTAAAGAAGCGAGGGAACAAACGAAAGGGGAAAAGCGGGAGCCCACAGCCCAAAACCGAGCCCAACACTGCTACAACAACTGTAGCAAAACTCGACGCTAAATTATATATAGGGTAATCACAGTGAACTATTATCGGAGAAATGTTTTGTGTGTCTTAAACCTATGAATCTCACCAACATTATGTTGACGTTTTTAAGCATCATTTTCAGGTGAGCATTCTAAGGCTAAGGTAGAAGGACGTGACTAGAAGAGACTTAGTTGCATTTGAGGATGACTTATCTTTATGTTTTAATGAAGATACCTTTGGAGATTGTTTTTGGTTATTTTATTTTGGGGTATCGTTACGACACTTTGTGTCTGTACTTTGCTTTATTTATTTGTATGTAGTAATTCTCTATATAGACGCCATGTGTTGTGATGATATCCATGATGTTGCACTCGCGTTTCCGCCATTGGCGAGGTGTGACAGATTGGTATCAGAGCCTTGGTTATAGAGAAGTAGGTGGTTGAGCCTAGACTATAACCTAGGAGTCCCTCATATAGTTGCATTTAGGGCCTATGTGTGAGTATGGTATTTTATATGTCTATTTTTCTTGAGTTTATGAGTAGTTTTGTCGAGTTTCGGACGTCGATTTGGACCCTCATACTTAGTATCATATGTGTCACTTTTAGCATGGCACCTCTCGCGCGTAGCAAGTTTCGTTGGGCAATTGTTGTCGCTACCGGTTGCAAGAGGATCGGTAGCTTGAGACGGGCTAACATGAGGATTTTAGTTCCTGCTAGCATGTGGCCATGTCTGATCGAGGAAAAGATGACCTTAGTAAACGTGGGTGGAACGGAAATAGAAATGTACGAGACGGAGGTAACCAATAAAGACGGCTCCACGACTAGGTACCTAGGGAAATGTCCCAAATTCATAGAAGAGGGAGGAGTAGTTCGGGCTGAGCATCGTGAATTGTATGGGTTTGTGGACCATATAGGGGAGGAAGAAAGGAATCCCGAGAGTGGTTTTGCTAGTCGTCCATTACCACAGCCCGAGGGAAACCGAAATGGATGGCTAAGTGAGGAAGACGAAGTGGATTCAGATCTGGAATCCACCGCGAGTAACACGATTTAAGCGTAGGGATAGAGCTCGAACCACGTGCGGCATTGTTGTTTAGTGTTATGTTTTGGATGTCTTTTGTGGTCTTTTGATGTTGGTATTGTGTTGGAATATGGATTCCGTTGGATTTTGGGATTTTTCCCAAGTAATTTATAATAAGGCTTGAGCGGGTTTGAATATTTTGTGTGTGTGATATGTGATTAATTTTTGAGTTTGTGTATCTATTATTGGGAGGTGTTATTATTGTTAGGTGTGGTATTGGAAGCGAGTACACATGTGAAAGGATACATCTATAATTATGGGTGGCCAACATAATTATACATGTATCACGACACATGTGGATTTATGGCCAATGCTACGTTGACCAATGATGACATGCTTACGTGTAGTGGGATTAGGTTTAACTGTGATATTTGTGTTAATTGTCCCATTTGATGGGGAGTACTTGTGTTAAGTACGAATGTGATATCATGTTTATGTTGGCTGTATGGTTAGAGATGTATTCTCTTAACCGTTTGGGAAATCGTTGTATGTGGGAGTGTGTGGGTGGTAAGATTCCATTCTACCTATCATATGTTGATACCTCGATTATCTGTTGGTACTAATGTTGTGATATTTAAGTTGGTTCATTTGCTAAATTGTTGAATGTTGAAGCTGGTGAACTTAGGTCTAGTATTGTGATTGAGATAGCTAGCGGTAGGGAGATAGAGGTTGACAAGGTTATTCGTGGGTGTACTATAGTGTTAGAGGGCATTCCGTTTATGATTGATTTGATACCTTTTGGGCATGGGAGTTTTGATGTAGTAATAGGGATGAGCTGGTTGTCTAAGCATAGGGCCGAGGTTATATGCCATGAAAAGGTAGTTCGTATTCCTTTAGAGAATGGTGGTATCCTTCGGATACAAGGAGAATGCTTAGGGAATGACTTGAAAACCCTTAAGACTGCAAAGGCCAAAGAACTTAAAATAGAAGAGATTCCTGTGGTGTGTGAGTTTCCTGGCATTTTTCCCGAAGATTTGTCTAGATTGCCTCCAATCCATCAAGTTGAATTCCGTATTTAGTTGATTCCTGGAGCGGCACCTGTGGCGAAATCCCCATATCGTTTAGCACCCTCTAAGATGCAGGAGTTGGCAGCGCAGTTGCAAGAACTTTAGGATAAAGGGTTTATCCGACCTAGTCACTCTCCGTGAGGAGCACCTGTGTTATTTGTTAAGAAGAGGGATGGTTTGTTCCGGATGTGTATTGACTATCGGGAATTGAATAAGTTAACTGTTAAGAATCGGTATCCTCTTCCGAGAATCGATGATCTCTTTGACCAGCTGCAACGTTCTTGATTCTTTTCGAAGATAGATCTACGTTCTGGTTATCATCAGTTAAGAGTGTATGAGGAGGATATTCCGAAGACTTCTTTTAGGACTCGTTATGGACATTTTGAGTTCACAGTTATGCCATTTGGGCTGACAAATGCACCCACGGTATTCATGGATTTGTTGAATCGCGTTTGCAAGCCTTACTTGGATAAATTCGTGATTGTGTTCATATATGATATTCTAATCTACTCTAAGACGAAGGAGGAGCATGGAGAGCATCTGAAGTTGATCCTTGGATTACTGGAGAAGGAGAAGTTGTACGCCAAGTTCTCAAAGTGCGAATTTTGGCTTGAGGAGGTACATTTTCTTGGACATGTGGTAAACAGTGAAGGAATACATGTAGACCCTAGTAAGATAGAAGCGGTCAAGAACTGGAAGGCTCCTATGACGCCATCCGAAATACGCTCATTCTTAGGATTGGCAGGATATTACCGAAGATTTATAGCGAATTTTTCGAAGATTGCTAAACCCCTTACTTTGTTGACTCAGAAGAACAAGAAGTATGTTTGGGGAGAAGAGCAGGAGGTGGCTTTTCGGTCACTAAAGGATAGTTTGTGTAATGCACCTATTCTGACGTTACCTGATGGGCCAGATGATTTTGTTATGTATTGTGATGCATCGAATCAAGGATTTAGGTATGTGCTAATGCAAAGGGGTAAGGTGATAGCTTATGCGTCCCGACAACTCAAGATTCATGAGAAGAATTATAACACTCATGATCTAGAGCTTGGTGCGGTAGTATTTGCTCTCAAGAATTGGAGACATTATCTGTATGGCACCAAGAGTGTTGTTTATACAGATTATAAGAGTCTTCAGCATATCTTCAGTCAGAAGGAGCTGAATATGCGACAAAGAAGGTGGATTGAATTGTTTAGTGATTATGATTGCGAGATCCGCTATCATCCTGGAAAAGCAAATGTGGTAGCTGATGCTTTAAGTAGAAAGGAGTGGATTAAGCCTAAGCGTGTGCGAGCAATGTGTATGACGTTATAGTCGGGGATTAAAAGTAAGGTATTGGCAGCGCAAGAGGAAGCTCTTAAGGATGAGAATGCGACCGCTGAGATGTTGCGTGGCTTGGATCAACAAAAGGAGAAAAAGGAGGATGGTGGACTGTATTTCTTAGATAGAATAAGGGTTCCATCGGTAGGAGGTGTAAGGAAGTTGATCATGGATGAGGCTCATAAGACGAGATACTCGATTCATCCAGGATCTAACAAGATGTATTATGATCTTAGAGATGCTTACTGGTGGCCAGGAATGAAGAGGGAAATAGCTGAATATGTTAGCCAATGCTTGACTTGTTTGAAAGTTAAGGCTGAACATCAAAAACCCTCTGGGTTGTTACAGCAGCCGCCGATTCCTGAGTGGAAATGGGAGAACATAACGATGGATTTTATTACTAAGTTGCCTTGAACAAGTAATGGACATGACACGATATGGGTCATAGTGGACAGGCTGACGAAGTCTGCACATTTTCTGGCCATTCGTGAGGATTATAAGATGGAGAAGCTGGCGAGAATTTATATTAATGAGATTGTGGCGAGACATGGTGTGCCTGTGTCGATTATCTCTGATCGCGATAGTAGGTTTACTTCGCGGTTCTGGCAGTCATTGCAAAAGGCGTTGGATACGCGTTTGGATATGAGCACTGCTTATCATCCACAGACTGATGGGCAAAGTGAGCGAACGATTCAGACTTTGGAGGATTTACTTAGAGCGTGTGCTATTGATTTTGGAGGAAGCTGAGATACTCATTTGCCTTTAGCTGAGTTTTCCTATAACAACAGTTATCATTCCAGTATTAGATGTGCTCCATTTGAAATGTTATATGGGAGGAAGTGTAGATCGCCTGTGCTATGGGCAGAGGTTGGGACAAGCCAACTAATTGGTCCTGAAATAGTACAAGAGACTACGGATAAGGTGTTTCAGATTAAGGAAAGACTTAAGGCAGCAAGGGATCGCCAAAAGAGTTATGCGGATAATCGCCGTAAGCCTTTGGAGTTTAGTGTTGGTGATCTTGTGATGCTGAAAGTGTCTCCTTGGAAAGGTGTTGTGCGTTTCGGTAAGAAAGGCAAATTAGCACCAAGATATGTAGGGCCGTTCGAGATTACGGAAAGAATTGGACTTGTGGCATATCGGTTGAAATTGCCTGAAGAGTTAAGTAGTGTGCATGATACGTTTCACGTATCTAATCTGAAGAAATGTTTGGCGGATGCTAGTCTGCATGTGCCATTAGAGGAGATTAAGATTGATAAGACCCTTCATTTTGTTGAGGAACCTGTTGAGATTATGGACCGAGAGGTCAAGAGTATGAAGCGTGGTAAGATAGCATTCCAAGCGTGGTCCTGAGTTTACTTGGGAACGTGAGGATCAGATGAGGTCCAAGTACCCGAAGTTGTTTGCTGAGAAGGTTGATGAGACGAGCTGTTAAATCTCGGGACGCGATTTCCCTAAGTGGGGGATGATGTAACAACCGTGATTTTAGCAGGTTAGTTTGACTAATAGTCTCAACCCATTTAACTTTTGTTTGGTGTGTATTATGTGTTTATGTGTGATATATGCGTGGTATATGTGTGATAAGTACGTGTGTTGGCACTAAATCCCTTGGTGTGAGATTTTTGTCATGTTTGAGTAGTGTTGAATTTTGGGATAAGTTCATTTTGATCGCCTTGGTAGTGTAGAAATGACTTGTGTAGTTTTAGTGTTTTGTGGTTTCGCGTAACAAGTCTCCGTTCAAATATTTGAGCGTTAGTAAGTTACGTGGAGGTTGTTTTTATGGGTTATATTAAATATAAGTGTGAAAATCTATTTTTGGAAACTTTATTTTGAAAATGATATTTTTCCGGGTTGTCGTAAAAATGAAAGTTTATCGCGTAAGGTGTTAAGTTCGGTATAGGTTTTTATAAAATATCAAGAGTACAAGGTTTTAAGTGTAATAATTAAATTTGATAAAAAAAATATATATATATATATTATAATAGGGGTGGCGATTTGGGATTTTTAGGGGAATTAGGAAACCGAATTTGATTCCAATTAACACTTATCTAGAATTTTCCATAGTGCATTATAAATACAAAACCAAAACAACCCTAACCCTCCCTATTGCAATTTTCGGCCAAATCAAGGAGGAAAAGAGAAGGAAAAATTTAGGGTTTTACTTTTGAAGCCTAAAAATCAAGATCAAGGTATAATTTTTAATACTTATGTTTAATTAATTATTATAATTCATGTAACAATAATATGATGGATTAGGGTTTATGTTCAATTCTGTAAATTATTAATATAAAACATGTTGGGATCATTAATTAGCGATATTATGATGATTGGTGAAGAGATTAGGGTTTAAAACTTGTTAATTAATGAGTTAAGTTTCTGACAGAATTATAAGGCTGTAAAGATTCGATGATATTTAATAGATGGAAATGAGTTAGATCACGAATGTTATGTCTAAATTGTAGTTCAGAGAAAGAGCTTTCCAAAAAGTCCGGCCACGGTGTGTTTCGAGGTCGGGAAGTCAGTCAAACGAATTTTATAAGTTAAGGTGTCAAAACAGTTAAATCGGGACAGATTTAGGTTAGAAGTATTGGGATCAAAAATGGTTTAAAAAGTGTAGTTTGGGTTAGCCCTTCTGGGGGAATTGATTTCTATATTATCTTTGACTTCCACGCTAAAATTGGACGATAATAAGATGTACAAGTATGTCTACTAGGTCAAAACTTTTTGGTGTACGTTCAGATCCGAATCTGGATAGTTGTCATGTTTGATTTTACATTGGGTACTTGTGTGTGTTTTTAATGCATAGCCTTCTGGGAGAAGCTTTTATGCTTATGAAGGATCATGATGAATTTTTGGTTTGAGTTGTAGATGATTTTTTGGTCGTGATTTTATGTGGGTGAAAGTACCCTAAAAATCTGCGTTTTCTGAGATGTTTTATTTAAGGGATTTAGTGAGTATAGGTGTTTGGTAGTGATTAGTATGGAGTCTAGGTAATCCATGGTGGGTTATATGAACCTTAGACATCCATCATATATGTGTTACATGGATTATAGCTTTTAGCTTGGTCGCGTGTAATGTGGTATTGTTTTGTTTGTATAGATTTATGTGTGAGTAATTTGGAAGCTGCAAGATTGAGGTGAGTTCATAGTCCCATTTTTAACTTTGTTTTAACTTGGGATGGGAATGATGCTTGTGTTTAAATGTTTTTGAGTTACTGTGATTATGTGGTTGTAAAATGCATGGACTTGTAATTGTTATTATACGTATACTGCATGTTATGAGATTATTGTGGTGATTCTGTGTGGTCAATTTGAAGGGTAGCTATGCTACCATTATCCATTTGGAGAGTAGCAAGTCCTAGTGGCTCTACTCACTATTATTCGGTGTGGTCCGGCCGGAGTGTAACACCCCCAAAATTTTAAGATAGCAGCGGAAGTCTAATTGGGGTATTACTTTGAGGATCGAAAACAAAATCATAGAAAACAGCCTGTAAAGGCATTTTTAATTATTATAGGTCCATAATATGAATTCAGTTACAAAGTGTTACATCAGAGTGCAAACAATTTTTTCAAAGAAACATCATTTTAACTGAATTACAACTTTATTTTACACCTTTATTTAAGATAGGTTTTGCCTGCTCCATGCCTTGATCCGCTCCGCTAGTTTCCTGAGATACATGCTTAAAAGTCAACAAAATGTTGAGTGAAATCATGGAGTTTGAAGTTTAAATATCAGTTCGATCCACATGTAGGATTGTATTGGAGATACAATCAGTTTAAAAATTGATATTGCAGTTCATATATTGCCCTAAGTCTCATGACACGCAAACGTTAACAAAGTACCGTATAAACGGAGGTGTTCATCATATTAATGATGAAAGTTTTGCCCTCGTGTAATAGGTGATTTGCCAATTCCTATTTTTCTCAAATATAATGCATCGCGACTAATATGACTAGCAAATAGCATTCCGTCACAGTATTAGTGGGATAGGTCGTCAGCCTCTAATAGATCTATTCATTATATTCGCGTTCACTGCAGTGATTAATGGCTCATGATAGAGGGTATTATGGCAATAAGGTAACTTAGGCATATATCATGTCAGGTAAGTATACAGAAAAATACTTGTGATCTGTTTATAGCAAGTATCCCCCTCCCAGAGTTTAAAAGTTATAAATGTTTTAAAAGTGAGGCCATGACTCACCTTAAGTGTTACTGGTGAATGTGAAAGTAAACTTTGAAGTGATTATGGTAACAACTTCAATACGGAACCTGGTAAATATATAAATGTCTGAGAATCTGACTAATTACTAGTGGTGTGCGTGAATGATGAATAACGAATGATGAGCAACGATCTGATCGTTGAAAGTGAGTGTGTTATGCTCAAATTGCTTGAAGTTCAAAATAATGCTACATATATGATTATCTTGATTTTTGTGTCAGTGCTCACATAGTGTTATTTCTTCGAAGAATGAATGAAATGCTATGAAATGTTAACTCGAAATGTTTCTAGTGTTACTAAGTATCGAAAGTTAAATAATATGCAAATAAAATGTGTAAAATGCATATGAAGTGAAAATGTGATGAAAAATGGAAAATGAAATAAGAATGTCAAGTTATAACAGTTGGTCCTTGTTCTTTTCCAGATTTTACACTTTTTACCCTAACGGTGCTTGCGTTACGTCGTTAGTCCTTCGTTAAGTCCAAATTCCATAATAGTCCAAAACTTGTCCATATGTGCATATAAGGCTTGGAGTTAATTCAATGGTCAATCTAGGTCCTGTACAAACTGTTTTCACAGCTTCAGTCCGCAAGTTTCATTGTTTGGCAGTTTTAGTCCTTCTAGTTAAATTCCGTTACATTTTTAGTCCTTTTTACATAAAATGACGAGAAAAATATTTTGATAATTTCTATAACTTTATTAAGTTCATTATAACTTATTTCAATTGCTTATTCCAGAAAAGAACTTATTTTTGTGTTAATGGGCTAACTAACGAATAAACTTAAGGCCCGTTAAGAAATCTAGAGGCGAGGGTGTGTAAACTGTTTTGGGCATGGACTTAGGCTGTTTTTATGATTCTGAAAATGTATCACATGGGCCTGGTGGGCTGTTCTAACGCCAAAGCTTAATGGGCTTTTGTTTAGTCCAATACCGAAAGTTATTAATTTTCTGAAATTTAAATTCTATTTATATGTAGCGAGAGACAAACAAAATGGTTTTATTTGAGCGTGTTTAAGAGCTTATGAGGTCGATGTCAAAACACAAAAAATGTAGTTTTCCAGGTGTACTATCGAGATGAGCAAAAATATATGTATGTGTTACTTTCATGAATTCGAAATAAACAGGTCATGAGTTGGCCTAGTCGCACGTTTTGAAACTGAAAACACTTAATATTTTCTAAGTCTTAATTACCCATTCATGAAGCGATTAAGATAGTTCCATTCAAACGTCGAGATGAGCTTGTGGGAAAAATTACTACGAATAAAACTTATAGATGGCCATGTGGTCTTTTGATATATGAAGAAAAATAGGTACATTACATATGTGAATCGAAATTAAATTAAGCATGAAAGAGTGGGTTCGAGTCAGTTTTTAATATTTTGAGAACACTTGATATATTTACATAGTTTGTACCCGGTTTGACTAACGAGGGGTTTTACGTTCAAGTTAGCTTGGTATTAGTTAGAGTATGGTATGTTTAGGTCTCTCATGTATGCCTTCGCAATTTTTTTTATACATGTTGCATGGTATTTTAGGTTATGCACATATAGTATAGGTACATGAGTGTTCGAATGCAAGTGATTAAGAGAGGTGTAATGCATGGAATGTTACTGTGATCATAAGTGATCCAATATTGTTCTAAGTTGTGAGTTGATTATTCACATGAAATTCCTTCTTTCATTTTAACGTGACAATGTATAAATAACATATGATATATACGTTCGAATCTATGCATGTAATGCATGAGTGCATGATTTAACGTGTAAAGAGATATAGAAAAGATTCATACCACACCTTGAAAAGGTGGTGAAGAGGCTGAGTGGTTCGAATGAAGCACAAAGAATGAAGCAGAAGGAATGTAGGCAGTCCCACCAAGCTTCGAATACGTTTTATACGTATTCGCTTTTCTACCCGTATTGCTTCCTCGTGAGAGACAGAAAGGGTTCTGGATTTGGTAGGGTATTGGTGAGGTGAAAGATAGTGAAATGTGGGTAGGGTAGAGTGTGATAGATTGAGGTATTCTTATAGAAGATTCACACACATTTTATTTGACAAATTGACCTTATCATTGGAGTTACTGTGGATAGAAGGACACCTATGCATATTCACTGACATTGGTAGATTTTGGGGAGATATTTAGAGTTAGGTACCTTGTATTTTACTTCTTGTAGTACATATGTATTCGGTTGTGTTTAATTATGGCACCAAAATGATACATTCGAGCCACAAACCTTTTCTGCAGTTCTATTCTTCTTTTAAACATCACAATATGTTAAGAATGTTATTAGAAGATCATAGGAAAAAGCGGGGTGCGAAATGGTTGTGTTTTGCAATATTTATGCATGCGTATGGTGCAAATATGGGACGAAAAACATGGCCTCAGTTACTGTGGTAGTACACGACATTCATAGCTGGGAATTTGCACAAAGAGAGTTCGTTGGGTGGTGATCACATTGGTGTAAAAATATAGATAGGTCATGTTCGATATTACTGAGATACTAGGGCGTTTATGGAGGGTGTTTGCGATCGGGTTTATAAGAAAACAAAGAAAAGAAAAGAAGGAAAAATAAAAGGAATTGGGTTTGTTTCCTTGGGCCGAGTAGTGGACTGAAAATGATGGCCCAGTTGGTTTGTGATTTAGAAATTAATGAAAGTGATTATTGATAGTTAATTGTACTTAGTGAGATTAATTAGTGAATGCTAAGTGAGATTAGTGTGGAAACTTTATTACCATTATTCATCATTGGTGAGGTTCAAATTTAGTGATAATGGTGGTTTGTGTACAATCGTGTTCCGAAGTACGTGTCGTTATTCGGTAAATATCATGATAACGCAATATGGTAAGAATAATAATAAGAGAAAAGTTCAAATTTCCCCGTAAAAATGGGTTTTATTAAACGGTAATACAAGATTATCATTAATCCTTGAGAATTATTACAATGGATTTTTGTAGAATCCTACAGTACTCCCCCGTCATTCTGAATTTCGTCCCGGAATTCAAGTCTGAGATAGCTAACGAGAGTGGTTTACAAGAATAGGTGCAGATATTTTTCACGGATTTGGTCTTCGCGTTCCCATGTGTACGTTGGTCCTCTTTTAGAGTTTCATCTGACTTTTACAATAGGAATGCGGTTTTGCTTAAGTCGCTTCACCTCTCTATCCATTATCTCTACGGGTTCCTCTGTGAATACGAGTTTGTCGTCTAGTTTAATCTCTTTCAGCGGAATGACGAGAGTCTCGTCTGACAGACATTTCTTAAGCTGGGATACGTGGAATGTAGGATGTACCCTACTGAGTTCTTCTGGAAGCTCTAACCTGTAAGCAACCGGACCAATCCTCTCGAGGATTTTAAAAGGTCCAATGTATCTCGGGTTGAGTTTTTTACGTTTTCCGAAACGTATCATTCCTTTCCAGGGAGAAACTTTTAGCATGACTCTGTCTCTAACTTCAAATTCCATGGGTTTCCTCCTCACATCCGCATAACTCTTCTGTTTGTCACGAGCGGCTTGGAGACGATGTTTGATTTTGAAAATCTTCTCAGTCGTGTCGTGAATAAGTTTGGGTCCGGTAAGTTGCATGTCTCCAACTTCCGTCCAGCAGATAGGTGATCTACACTTTCTCCCATAAAGTGCTTCGAAAGGCGCGGCCTTTAAGCTAGCGTGGTAACTATTGTTGTAAGAGAATTCAACCAATGGTAAGTGTTTGTCCCAACCTTTTCCGAAGTCAAGTACACATGCTCTAAGCATATCTTCCAAGGTTTGGATTGTCCTTTCACTTTGTCCATCAGTTTGGGGATGATAGGCGGTGCTCATGTCCAGACGAGTACCGAGAGCTTTCTGTAGAGATTGCCAAAATCCTGAAGTGAATCGACTGTCCCTATCTGAAATGATGGAGATTGGGACTCCATGTCGGATTATGATTTCTTTGAAGTACAACTGAGCGAGTGTGTCCATCTCGTCAGTTTCTTTGATTGGCAGAAAATGGGCAGATTTGGTCAAACGATCGACGATAACCCAGATGGTATCTAATCCGGTCGACGTTCTTGGTAATTTGGTAATAAAATCCATAGTGATTCTTTCCCATTTCCAAACTGGTATCTCAGGTTGTACAAATAGTTCGGATGGCTTTTGGTTTTCTGCCTTGACTCTTGAAGAAGTCAAACATTTCCCAACATACGTTGCGATGTCGGCTTTCATGTTTGGCCACCAGTGAAGTTGCTTGAGATCTTGGTACATCTTGTTGGATCCGGGATAAATGGAATATTTAGACTTGTGAGATTCATGCATGATAAGATCTCGAATACCACCGTAGAGAGGAATCCAGCATCTTTTCTTGAAGCATATCATTCCATCGGCTCTTCGCACGAATCCGTTCTCACTTTCTGGCATGCCTTCAATTTTCTCGTGAGGTCGGTTCTCTTCCTGAAGAGCTTCTGATTGGGCTATGAGAATTTGAGATGGGAGGGGTGAACAAATTGTCATTCCTAACGATCGGACTCTAAGAGGTTTGATCCTTTCCTTTCGGCTTAATGCGTCGGCCACAACATTTGCCTTACCGGGGTGGTAGCGAATTTCACAATCGTAGTCGTTGAGCAGTTCTAACCATCGGCGCTGTCTCATGTTCAGCTCCTTCTGATCCAGTATGTGTTGAAGACTTTTGTGATCGGTGAATACCGTGCACTTTGTACCGTATAGGTAATGTCTCCATATTTTAAGAGCGAATACTACTGCTCCTAGTTCTAGATCGTGAGTGGTATAATTTTCCTCATTTTTCTTGAGCTGTCGAGAAGCGTAAGCTATGACTTTGTTTCTTTGCATTAGTACCACACCTAAACCATGATGCGATGCATCACAATATACTACAAAGTCGTCGCTCCCGTCCGGTAGTGCTAGAATTGGTGCTTCACAGAGTTTTTGTTTGAGAAGTTGAAATGTTGATTCTTGTTTCTCTCCCCAGATATATTTCTTGTTTTTCTGAGTGAGTTCTGTCAAATGTTTTGCGATTTTGGAAAAACCCTCTATAAACCTTCGATAGTAACCAGCGAGTCCTAAAAATTGTCGAATTTCAGTTGGTGTGGTGGGCGATGCCCAACCTTTAACTGCTTCGATCTTGGCGGGGTCAACGTGAATACCCTGACTGTTGATGATGTGGCCTAAGAATTGAACGGTGGAGATCCAAAAGTCACATTTGGAAAATTTTGCATACAGTTTTTCTTGCTTGAGTAATCCTAAAATGGTTCTCAAGTGTTCCGCATGCTCTTTTTTGTTACGTGAATAGATTAGAATATCGTCGATGAACACTATCACGAACTTTTCCAAGTATGGCTTGCATACTCGGTTCATTAGATCCATGAACACAGCTGGTGCATTGTTAAGACCAAATGGCATTACTCGAAACTCATAATGCCCGTACCGTGTTCGAAAGGCTGTTTTGGGTATGTCTTCTTCTCTAACCCTTAACTGATGGTATCCCGATCTCAGATCAATTTTTGAGTAAACACTCGATCCTTGTAGTTGGTCAAATAGATCGTCAATCCTTGGTAATGGGTATCGATTTTTCACCGTGAGTTTGTTTAATTCTCTATAATCGATGCACATTCGGAATGTTCCGTCTTTCTTTTTGACAAACAGGACTGGTGCTCCCCAAGGTGATGAGCTTGGTTGGATGAATCCTTTATCTGACAGTTCTTTCAACTGCTCAGATAATTCCTTCATTTCGGAAGGGGCTAATCGATAAGGTGCTTTCACAACGGGTGCTGCTCCCGGCACTAACTCGATTCAAAACTCTACTTGCTGGATTGGTGGAACACCTGGCAAGTCTTCAGGGAATACTTCCGCAAACTCATTTACAACTGGTACTTCTTCTAGTCGTTTCTCCTTTTCTTTCGATTTATCTTCCGTTACTTGGACCAAAAAGGCGTGACATCCTTTGTTTATGTATTTCACCGTTTTGATGTACGAGATGATATTGATTTGGGTTTTATAATGGTCACAACGAACGGTGAGTGTTTCATTGTCGAAGGGAATTTGGATGACTTTTTCGTCGCAGATGATTCTGGCACGATGTTTGGATAACCAATCCATGCCCACAATTGCGTCAAAGCTTCCAAGTTGGATGGGCATGAGATCAATTTGGAAAGATTTGTCTTGGAGTGTTAAGGTGCAGTTTTCGAGTACGGTGTTGGTGCTTAGCAATTTTCCGTCTGCTATTTCAATTTCGTACGAGGTATCTAATTCTATGGGTGCAATATTAAGTAACAAATCAAATGAAGTAGATACAAAGCTCCTATCGGCTCCAGAATCAAATAATATCTTAGCACTACGTTGGTTTAGTAAGAAAGTACCAGTAGTGACGTTGGGATTCTGGGGCGCGTTTCCATCTCCAAGTATGTAGGCTCTTCCGCGGGCAACATTGTTGGTGTTCTTTGGGCAATGGCTCTTGTAATGTCCCAATTGACCACAACCGTGACACTTAACTGCTACTGGTTGTACATTTGCTCCAGTGGCCCGGCAATCCTTGGTCACATGTCCTACCTTTCGGCAGTTACCACAGGTTGCGATGCATGGTCCGATATGATGCAATTTGCACTTGTTACACTGGGGTTGTGTCCCAGCATAAGCTCTCTTTTCAGTAGGTGCAGCCACATAAGCCCTGGCAGCTTCTTGACGATGGTTTTGTTGCTGATGACGGTCATTACGGCTTTGTTGGTAATCTCTATTGCGGTTGTTGTTTCGGTCATTGTTGTGGTACCTCCTATTGTTGTTGTAATGGCTGTTGCTATTTCTGTTGCTGCTGCTATGGTTATCATAACTTCTCTTGTGTCCATTGACTGTGGAAGTAGAACCCCGTTTAAGCACTCGATTCAACATTCGCTGAGCAAATGTGATCGCGGCTTCGAGTGTTTTTGGGTTTGATGCGGTGACGTCTCCCTCAATACTTGAAGGTAGTCCTTCCACATATCGTTCCAACATCTTTTCCAAGTCAGGCACCATATGCGGGCACAGAAGAGATAGTTCTTGAAACCTCCGGTTGTACGTACTCAGGTCATTGTTTCTCACCACTAACTGGTGAAACTCATCCTCAAGCTTCCTGACCTCTGTCCGAGGACAGTACTTCTTCAACATCTTATTTTTCAGTTCAGTCCAAGAGATTTGAAATGCTGCTTCGGAACCCATGTTTTTAACAACAACATTCCACCAAGATAAAGCATCTCCCCTTAAGACTCCAGTGGCAAAGGTGACCTTGTTGTGTTCTCCGCAGTTGCTTCTCATGAATACAGTTTCAATGCATTCAAACCACTGTGCTAGTTCAGTCACTCCTTCTATGCCCTTAAAGATGGTTGGCTGGCAACTTATGAATTCCTTGTAAGTGCATTTACGCTGTGTAGATGCCTCACCTTCAGTCGTTGCTCCTATGTTATTGCTCGAGCGGGTTGCAGCATCGGCCTCGCGTGCTGCGGCGATGCCGGCATCAATCATTCTCTGGACATTTTCGGGCGTTAGTGCTGTGGTATGGTTGGTAGTTCCTCGTCTGGTACGTGCCATTTTCTATTAATGTCACAAGAACACAGATTTAGAATTCGGACAGAATAGTTGAGTATTTGAAGAATGCGTACATGAACAATGTAATTATGGTGTGAAGTTGTGAGTAAATTGATTATTTCAACTATTACGATGTCTTTGGATGTTATCGTAAGCAACTAATCAATTTATGGATATGGGATTGCTAAGGAACAAACGATTTAATCACAAAAACTGAAGTTCAACAACTTTCTCTACATTAATCAATTTTATTTTGAGTTTATATTCTTTATGTGTTTGAATATTCACAGTATCTATACAATTAGAGGATCATAATAATAACAAGCAACATCATGACATGTCTGGATACAATTACAATACATACGAATAACCATAATACATAAGTCAACATTAATATATAGTATATCATAATCCACAACATAACATTAATAACTTGAATCCGTTGAGTTACATAACCAAATGATACAAGAATCTTTATTAATTTCCACATGAGGCAGACTACAATGTCTCAAACTATACAAAAAGCTAACTACGTCTAATGATTAGGTCCATCTGTACGCCTCGTAAGCTCTGAGATCTGGTCTCGGAGTCTTCGTATCTCCGTTTGATGCTCAACCTGTATATCTCCCATGATGTTCTCCAACGTTTCGGCTCTACGCTGCTCAAGATGAGCCTCCCAGGCTAGGGCCTGTCCCTCTCTCCGTACAGATATCGCATAAGAACGGGTGTCTGCTAGATCTGACTGCATCTGTGTCAAACACTGCTGTATAGCTGCTCTGTTGGAAACTAACCTATTCAAGGTGTCACTGATAGTCCCCGGGTGGTCTAGTGGTACGTGATCGATCATCCGAAGAAGCGAGTCAATCTGCTCTCCGTGACTCTCTAGTCGTGTCACCACTGTAGATGGTATGAGGGTATGAGTGACTACTGGTCTTAACCCTTCCCTAGCGTCATGGATCTAAGCTGGGGGAATGAAACCAGGGGAATATGGTAACGATGGTGAATATGGGTCTGTAATACGAGGTCTACTCGATGAAGGAATATCCTCCACAGGAATCGGGTCCTGCTGACAAGGTGGTAGTGGGTATGTCTGGGTATGCATCTCAAGTAAACGGTCAGGTGGTAATGGTGGTGAAACATGGTGGTGCTCGGGTGTATCATCAGCAGGAAGCCATTTCTGACTCTCCAGGTATACGTCATCAGGGGGTGGTATATAGAAAGGAGAATATGAGTCATAAACAAAGTGTGGTGGCAACGTAGGTGCTGGCAAAGCTGGCACATGGAGGTTCTCAAATAGGGGTGTGACGGCGGCTTCACCCTCCTCGAAGGGCTCAGTCTCATCAGGCACGACCTCTGGTGCTACGGTACCAGGAAGTACGGGTGATGTAACTGATGCTAGTGATCCTTCGGAATCTGAATCCGATGATACACTAAAATGTGTGATGAATGACATGGTACTGTAATAATCCATATATAGTAAAAATAAGTAATTACTAACATCAAGTGGTGTAATGTAAGCATGAAATGATCTAGTTGTGCAAAGTAACTACCAAGTATGCAGAGACTTATGTAAGATAGTCCTGATGCATAATATACTAAGCGCGGTAGCAAGCAAGCATGGAGGGCTTAAGGTAACATGGTGTAAAATTAATTTTTTTGAAAAATGTAGTTATAGTCCAACGTTTGAAAACATTTGGTTCTCTATAACCGAGGCTCTAATGCCAATCTGTAACACCCCCAAATTTTTAAGATAGAAGCGGAAGTCTAATTGGGGTATTACTGTGAGGATCGAATACAAAATCATAGAAAACAGCCTGTAAAGGCATTTTTAATTATTATAGGTCCATAATATGAATTCAGTTACAAAGCGTTACATCAGAGTGCAAACAGTTTCTCCAAAGAAACATCATTTTAACTAAATTACAACTTTATTTTACACCCTTATTTAAGATAGGTTTTGCCTGCTCCATGCCTTGATCCGCTCCGCTAGTTTCCTGAGATACATGCTTAAAAGTCAACAAAATGTTGAGTGAAATCATGGAGTTTGAAGTCTAAATATCAGTTCGATCCACAAGTAGGATTGTATTGGAGATACAATCAGTTTAAAAATTGATATTGCAGTTCATATATTGCCCTAAGTCTCATGACACACAAATGTTAACAAAGTACCGTATAAACGGAGGTGTTCATCAAATTAATGATGAAAGTTTTGCCCTCGTGTAATAGGTGATTTGCCAATTCCTATTTTTCTCAAATATAATGCATCGCGACTAATACGACTGGCAAATAGCATTCCGTCACAGTATTAGTGGGATAGGTCGTCAGCCTCTAATAGATCTATTCATTATATTCATGTTCACCTCAGTGATTAATGGCTCATAATAGAGGGTCTTATGGCAATAAGGCAACTTAGGCATATATCATGTCAGGTAAGCATACAGAAAAATACTTGTGATCTATTTATAGCATGTATCCCCCTCACAGAATTTAAAAGTTATAAATGTTTTAAAAGTGAGGCCATGACTCACCTTAAGCGTTACTGGTGAATGTGAAAGTAAACTTTGAAGTGATTATGGTAACAACTTCAATACGGAACCTGGTAAATATATAAATGTCTGAGAATCTGACTAATTACTAGTGGTGTGCGTGAATGATGAATAACGAATGATGAGCAATGATCTGATCGTTGAAAGTGAGTGTGTTACGCTCAAATTGCTTGAAGTTCAAAATAATGTTACATATATAATTATCTTGATTTTTGTGTTAGTGCTCCCATAGTGTTATTTCTTCGAAGAATGAATGAAATGCTATGAAATGTTAACTCGAAATGTTTCTAGTGTTACTAAGTATCGAAAGTTAAATAATATGCAAATAAAATGTGTAAAATGCATATGAAGTGAAAATGTGATGAAAAATAGAAAATGAAATAAGAATGTCAAGTTACGTCGTTAGTCCTTCGTTAAGTCCAAAGTCCATAATAGTCCAAAACTTGTCCATATGTGCATATAAGGCTTGGAGTTAATTCAATGGTCAATCTAGGTCCTGTACAAACTATTTTTACAGCTTCAGTCCGCAAGTTTCATTGTTTGGCAGTTTTAGTCCTTCTAGTTAAATTCCGTTACATTTTTAGTCCTTTTTATATAAAATGACGAGAAAAATATTTTGATAATTTCTATAACTTTATTAAGTTCATTATAACTTATTTCAATTGCTTATTCCAGAAAAGAACTTATTTTTGTGTTAATGGGCCAACTAACGAATCAACTTAAGGCCCGTTAAGAAATCTAGAGGCGAGGGTGTGTAAACTGTTTTGGGCTTGGACTTAGGCTGTTTTTATGATATTGAAAGTGTATCACATGGGCCTGGTGGGCTGTTCTAACGCCAAAGCTTAATGGGCTTTTGTTTAGTCCAATACCGAAAGTTAAAAATTTTCTGAAATTTAAATTCTATTTATATGTAGCGAGAGACAAACAAAATGGTTTTATTTGAGCGTGTTTAAGAGCTTATGAGGTCGATGTCAAAACACGAAAAATGTAGTTTTCCAGGTGTACTATCGAGATGAGCAAAAATATATATATGTGTTACTTTCATGAATTCGAAATAAACAGGTCATGAGTTGGCCTAGTCGCACGTTTTGAAACTGAAAACACTTAATATTTTCTAAGTCTTAATTACCCATTCATGAAGCGATTAAGATAGTTCCATTCAAACGTCGAGATGAGCTTGTGGGAAAAATTACTACGAATAAAACTTATAGATGGCCATGTGGTCTTTCGATATATGAAGAAAAATAGGTACATTACATATGTGAATCGAAATTAAATTAAGCATGAAAGAGTAGGTTCGAGTCAGTTTTTAATATTTTGAGAACACTTGATATATTTACATAGTTTGTACCCGGTTTGACTAACGAGGGGTTTTACGTTCAAGTTAGCTTGGTATTAGTTAGAGTATGGTATGTTAAGGTCTCTCATGTATGCCTTCGCAATTTTTTTATACATGTTGCATGGTATTTTAGGTTATGCACATATAGTATAGGTACATGAGTGTTCGAATGCAAGTGATTAAGAGAGGTGTAATGCATGTGTTAGGAATATAAATATTCATATGAAGGCTCGGTCACCCCGAGCATCTAATTAGCATTTATATAGCTCGTAGTCTTATATATATATTTGTTTAGTATTATTAGTAATATTAGTATTAGCTTAGTCGTATTTATATTTGTGGAGTGGGTCGGGGCTTTCCCCACTGTCAGCTCACTCCACAGCCCACTAGGGGCACCAAATAGTAGTAAGTATATAAACCCCTTCCCACTCTTGGGAAGGGTTGGAACTCTTGTCACATTAATCTAATATTCAGGTTTTCACATAGTTCCCTCTCTCTCTAAAACTTCTCTCTACCAACTAACTCAAATGGGTTTCTTGATCTTTCAAGATCCAAGACCACCCGAATAGATCCACACAATCAAGAAGGTTATTTCCTACAATTGGTATCAGAGCCAGGTTTCATCTTGGTCAGATCTGTGGTCCATGGTTAGGTTCGATTGATTGTGCTTGGATTTGGGGTCTCGATTGTTTCTTTTTGGTCGTCTTGATTCGAACAGTAATGTGTGGTCTTGGGTCCATATTGTTTAGTTCGTGCTATCAAGGAGTGTCTTTTGGGCTTATTTACATTTTTCTGGTTGTCTTGATTCGACCATAACATATGGTCTTGGGTTTATAATTGTTTCTGTTCGTGTTATCAAGGTGTGTTCTTTGGGCTTATCTCCTATTTTCAATAAATAGCAATTGAAAATAAAACCAACCTGAATATTCCCTTAATTAATGTAGAAGAAAAACGTGAATAGCAAAGATTTCCCACTTTGACCAAAAGGTTTGTTTTAGTGAATATTCGGTCAAAACAAAAAAGGCATGCTTTTTTTGTGAATCTGGTCTTAACAAAATTTTGTTTTCAGTGATTCGAACAGTTTTTGCTTGCTTAAAATGTTTTGAAGAAATTTTTGTTCATGAGTAACTTTTGCTTACACTGTTCTACTCATATATTTGTTCGAATATCATTTATGTGGGGTTTTGGGTTGAACACTTTGTCCCTTGGATTCGATCAGTTCTAAAGTTCTTGTGCTTTGTTGATGTAAGTCGTATGCTCATTATACAAATATTTACATGTTAAGTGTTGGGTATTTTGACTGGTATGCTAGAATCTATGGTGTATGTCCAGTTGGGTTTGTGTCCAGTTGGTTGTTTTGCTGAGTAATGGTGTGCCAAAAGTTGATGTTCTTGGTTACTGCTTGTGTCACATGTTAGTTTCTTGAATGCGGTTTGTCATGTATATGAAAAACACGGATCCGGTTTTTAAGGAAAGTACGAAAGTGACAGCTTTGACCGGTCAAATGCGGTTTGTCCTGGACTCGGGTTGTCCTAGACTCGGTTTGTCCCAGACGCGGTTTGTCCCAGACGCGGTTTGTCCATTGGCTCACAGACTCGGTTTGTCTGTTTAACCCTGGACTCGGTTTGTCCATACAGTCACGTACTCGGTTTGTCCACACTATCATGGACTCGGTTTGTCATGGACTCGGTTTGTGTACATAAGGTGTACGCGGTTTGTGTACAATCACGAACTCGGTTTGTGTTTTGCACAGATGCGGTTTGTCTACCATTTCATCGACTCGGTTTGTTTGTCACTTGGTCAAACGGTCAAACGATAACAACTAACAACAAAGACACAATCCTAAACCCAGTCAACAACAGGTTGCTTAAGTACTTTTTCTTAACAACAAACAACTGGGTGATATTCTATTCCCACAATAATCAACAGGTCAAATGTGGTCAACGTGATATCTAAACGAGAAGAAGCATATACTGCTTACAACAACATACTCATTCGGATCAACAACTAATAACATAACACGAAATCAAATCCACAACCAATACTAGTCTCATCGTCCTCAAAACCACAACCATACCTAATCTATTCCCATCTCTACACAAGAACAAGACTCAAAACATTAACGTAAACTAAAAGATCTCAGCTCCATATTTCTTTCTTTTTCGTGATATTCAAAGGACAATCATGACTTCTCAAAAGTCAAAACACACGAAAGAAATAATCAAATCATCATCGATCTAAAGTTTTTTTTTAAGACTAAGCTTCAATTAAATATTCGAGTCAAAAAGAAAGTCTCATAACAATTCTCGTTAGAAACTTTCTTTGGTTCGTTCAAGAAGTAAACACAGAATGAAAACCTACCCGAGACCTAGATGCGCCTTATTTGTGGAGTTATGGTTCTTCAGTTTGTGTTTGTTAGTCAGATTCGAGCTTGATGCTTATCAAAGATGGGGGTGGATGAAGTTTAAGATGAGATTGATGATATTATGGTGTGTGGCTGTGTGAAGTTAGTGATAGGAGGGGCGGATTCATTTTAGATAAGGGATTAGGGTTTGTGGTTGAGAGGAGAGGTAATGATGAATGAAGGCAGATGGTTTTTAGATTAGGGTTAAGTAAAGTTAAGGAGTGTGTGTTATATACCGGATAACTAGGGTTGATTGGATTTGGGTTTTAATTGGACTCTAGTTGTTATTTCTAGAGTGTTGCGTCCAGATTGGTGATTAACAGTTGGGCCTATGATTCATATTGGACTTGGACCAGTCTTCTTTAGATAGACTTAGTTGGATCGTTGATGGGTTTTAAATATCACAAAACGATCCTACTTGTGTTGTTTGGGCTGGATTTGAGTTGCTCAATTTATCACTTATTTGGTGTTGATAAAGTTGATATGTTGTTGAATATCATTAGGTACAACTTTTGATCAACGTTTTTGATCGAGCTTCAAGTTTTCAAAATGTGATATCTTCATGTTCATGAATGTCAGCGGGATTACAAAGGTGTGGATGTGGAAGCATTGTCCTATTGGTGCCCGCGATTTAAGTGAGTCTGCAATTTGATGTTTACGAGTTGAGTTACAATTGACAAATTGCAATGTGATTAATTGTGATTTGTCATGTTGCGTGTTTGTCTTATTGCCACTTGACGGATTGCTATTTGACCAGTTACGATATGACGTTGCGAGTCAACACTTGCGATTCGACTAATTGTGATTTGGTTGATTGCAATCTGTCTTGGTGCAAATTGACAACCTGTGACGTGGCCTGTTGCAATTTGATCAAGTTGTGATTTGACTTCTGTGACTTGAATTTCGATGATTGGTATTGCACCTCACTCTTGGGTATTCTGGTTGATTTCACGGTTTCTCTTGTTGATTTTAGAAAATCCCGCGAAAGATTCGATTTCTCGGTTTGAATCTCAAGAGCTGTAAAATCCCGTGAAATTAATATTGGACAAGTAGGCTAGACTTGGATGTAGACATAATGAAACTTACGGGGTTTGACTACTTTTTCGGGATAAGTTTGTGCTTCAAGATCAGCAGGAATTGGGAAATTATGGTAACTTGTTTGGTTTGTTAATTCACGGGTTGGTGTACTTAGTGTCACAAACATCTCGGGGTGGATGGATGCACGATGTTTGTTGACCCTTGCTCAAGCGTATTTAAGGTGATTAGACCTGGATGTTCAAGAAGTGGATATATACAATAAAGGATGGAAGGTTGGGTATATATCACTACCTATATTTAAAGGAGTTACGTTGTAGTGCTCAATATAGGTTCTAAATCACAATTTGCAATTTAAGGTGATTAGACTTGGATGTTCACGAAGTGGATATATACAATTAAGGATGGAAGGTTGGGTATGTATCACTACCTATATTTAAAGGAGTTACGTTGTTGTGCTCAATATAGGTTCTAAATCATGATTTAGTGCAAGTTTAAGTCGCGGACTTGTTTTTTATCAAGCTTCATCAAGTGATTGTTGTTTCTCAAGCTCCTAATGGAATTGTTGTTCAAGATCTTCTCAAGAGGTAGTCAGGCTTTCAGACAAGAGGTGATTTGTTTGGAGACATGTTTTAACCTTTTACTCACTTTAAGGTCATATGCATTTCATCAAGCGGTTTTGGCATATTACGAGCTTCAATGAATTGTTAATCTACTAAACCATTGATGATGAGGAAAGCAAGGGGTTACTACAAGAGAGTCTTAATCACCTTCTTCGTTGCAGTTGTTTCATTTGTCTCTTTCCATGTTTTGTGCCTGTCAAATTCACAAACATCACGGACTCTCAGCTTTGGCAAAAAGGTCATTTCATGTCCTTTTTGAGGGGGAGAATTATCGCAAGTTTCCTAGAAGTTCCGTCCCCAGCGATGTGAATCTTAGCAGTGTCGGTTACAGCGGGTCAGATCGTAGCGATTCAGGATTCAGTGGTTCAGTCTACAGCAGTTTGAAGCTTACTGTTGTGCAGTTAAATCTCAGATAAATCTCAAGAACTGTAAAATCCTGTACACAGTACGACAACTATTCCACATCCAAGTAGCTGGATCAGACAGCCTTGGTTGATAGGACTGACTATGAGTCTTGGGCTCTTCTAAGAATTTGCGCATGTTTCTTTTCCTTTCTGGCTAGTCAACAGCACAAGATGACCACGAAGTTAATCTGGTATTCTTTATTTGTGATTGAAGTTGTAGTTCTCGAAGGCGTCTACTTATTTTATCTTGAAGTCGGGGTTGGTTGGATGCATGACTTTCAATGATAACTTGCTCGTGCGAAAAAATTTAAGTTGAAGACTTGGGTTATCTAGTTACCAGCAGTCGGGGTAACTATCACTTAAGAGTTACTGGAGTACTCAGTGTCACACGTCATTGACGTTGTCGATAATCGCAAGAGGTGTTAATGTCTCATACTTTGGTTGGGTATTGAGCACTTAGAGATCTGCTTGGAGCATTAATTCTCTACACCATTCTTCCAACATTAGTGCAAGCTTAAGTTACAAATTTGGGGATTTCTTCTTCTGGTTTCAGTATTGGTACGTCGGGTTTCCTTCATCAAGTGGTCTCTAATCTGGGTTCAAGGTTGGTTAGTTAGCCAAAGGTTTTAAAAGGTTGTGATGTGATCTGTAATTCTCACGAAATATTCTTAACCCAAACTGATGTTCACCAAAACCAAATCAGTCACGCCACATTCAATCGGTTACTGTCTCACGGTTTCTTCTTGGTTTTGTAAAATCCCGCGAAAGAACTTATTTCTCGGTTTAAACCATAGATTTGTAAAATTCCGTGATGATGGGCTATGCGCTTTTGACCAGGATCGGGTTAAAACCATTATCGAAGTTCAGTTATAACATCACAAATGGCTAGATCGAGGCTTTTAATTGACAAGATGTGACTACGGGGTTAGTTCAGTACTATTTACTTGAGGCTGAAGTGAAATTTCATGGGTGCGTGTACTTAGCATCTGAAGATATCGGGGAGGTTGGATGAAGATTCTTCGAGATCCTTGTTCGAGCTTTCAATATAATGACAAGGACTTGGATATCTAGTTATTTTTTCTTTCTCCCTATTACAAAATAACTATCACTTTAAAGAGTCACGTTGTAGTGCTCAGTGTCACACGAAGTTGTGGATATCCAAGAGGTGATGTACGTCTTATACTTGATGGTTGGTTGGTTGAAGAGTATAGAGTACTTAGGGATTCGATGTTGCACGAAGTCTCTACACCGTTCTTTGTCACGCATTAGTACAAGTTTAAGTCACAAGTTCGGGTTATATTACTTCAGTATCAAGTTCATCATATTGGGTTTTTCTCCATCAGTGGTCACGACATCAAGCCGACAGAATGATAATGGGGTTGGTAACGAGTTAGATGAGAGAAGAAGTAAAGAGAGAGTAATGACGTCTGTACACTTCAGTGCAGGCCTCGTTCTTCATCTAATGACGTCTGTACAAGTCAGTGCAGGCCTCGCTCTTCATCATATGACGTTTGAACACAGCAGTTCAAGCCTCGTTCTTCATCATAATGACGTCTGAATACCTCAGTTCAGGCCTCGTTCCTCAAAGAAAAGAAAAGTGTACGCTTGAGTGCACTTTATCTTCAAAAGAAGAGGAGTCTTCTTATTAATGGCCATTCTCATCAACAAGATTCATGCTCTTTCCGTGCTTATTCAATCTTCAAGTGGATCGGCGCATATTGGAGTATTCTTTTATTCACATATTCAATCAAAAATTGCAGTTGACAGGCATATGCAATTTTTGAGGGGGGGAAAGGGTGAATAAACAACATGTTAGTCTTCAAGAACCGTCAAGTGGAGCTACTTACCGTTGATGGTATTCATATTCACTAGTTCAATCATCAAAAATTGCAGTTGGAAGGCATATGCAATTTTTGAGGGGGGGAAAGGGTGAATATTAATCTACATGTTGGGTGATGATTGAGATATGGTCATACGACTCCTGAAAACGTCAGTTCAGGAGTCGTGCAAACCATGGTTCTCCAACACTACTTCTTCCGTCTATCAAGGTGTTGAAGAACATGGTCATGGAATGCTAATCGAGTCTCACGGGTTGGTATAATCAGCAACAATGGGTTTCTAGTCAATGCTTCAAGTACACGTCATCAGGCTACATGTACACATCATGATGATGATTCCGATTAATCGTAACCATCATGGGGGAGAGAAATGTGTACACCAAGGACGCACAACAGGTTCACGTGATCAGGGCTTAATATCCAGAATGGATAAATACTGTAGATGATCAGTGGTTCAACTTGTTACCTTGGTATTTACGTTTCACTGTTACGTTATGGGCTGATTAATCGTAACCATCAGGGGAGAGAGAATGTGTACATCAAGGACGCACAACAGGTTCACGTGATCAGGGCTTAATATCCAAGGATGGATACATTCTATAGATGATCAGTGGTTCAACTTGTTACTTTGGTGTTATACGTATGACTGAAGAAGGTCGAGTCGTCAGTCTATTCTACATTCTCTGTTGGGAGTTATCATCTTATGTGTATGCTGCGGGCTGATGGGTTACATGTAAGGTTACTGGAAGGCATTGGGTGAGATGAAAATGATTGGTATTCTATTCCTCCACATTGGGCAATCTTGAAGAAGGTCGAGTCTTCAGTCTTCTCTACATTCAAGAATGTTGAGCTCTTTTCTTACAACTTGATATTTAACTTAATCCCATGACAGTTCTTGTTTGATGAGTTGTGGAGTTAAGTTAGGTTCAAGTTGTTCCGTAGTTTTAGGTTTAGTCCAACTTGATGTTAACCTAACCTCATGACAGTTCTTGTTTGATGAGTTGTGAGGTTAAGCTAGATTTCAGTTGTGGCTCAACTTAAACTACCGAAAAGATGCATAAGGTTTTTGACGGCGTCAATCAAGGATGGGAGTGTTAGAAGATTAAAGACGGCATGCATTTGGTTATCAAAAGACTTCTTCTTATTATGGGTGTTCATCCAAAGGCTTCTTCTTCTTCCTATTTTGGGTGTTCATCAGAATGGTTGTCAGATTGGGGGAGAGCACTAATTAGGGGAGAGTGTTGAGCCAGAATCATTCCCTGATTGAAAGTGCTCACATTGCTCTTCAGCAAGTCAAGTGATGAATGCGGAGAAGATTCAGAATGCTGAGGAGTAATGGTTTCTGGTTCGTATCCTTGTATATATATACCTGTTCATATCTTATACCATTTGTGTAAATAGATACATAGAAATCATGCTAATTGTAAATAGAGAAACGTAAAACCAGAAAAACCATAAAAATTGAAAAATAGAAAATACCAAAAATAGTTTCACCTAGGCATGTCTTCTGTTTATCGATAACATTTACGGACTTAGAAATGTCATTCAATAATGGCACGGGTCTTTAAATGAAGCTCGAGCAGAAGTTATACAAATCGGTTAAAACATGTCTAAATGGCTTGCTATTACTTTAGATAGCAACCCGCGCTTCATATTGGGGAAAGCACGTCGCCAAAAAGACGGCTGTTCCTCCAACTGGGTGATGTTCACCTGGGCATGGATTACTTCATATCCATGTTTCCTGATTTGATGTACGTTTCAGTGCATCATTTCTTGTAAAAGAAGAGAAGTCTTCTTTGTATACAAATAGTTTTCATTCTATGATTCTTCTGAAAATTATTTGTAAGACACTTGGTGATTATGTGTAGCATGAAATTTGTTTATACTTGGAATATGCATAAAATTTGTCACTCAATCAACGACTACAAAACCTCATGACAGTTCTTGTTTGATGAGTTGTGGGGTTAAGAGTCATTGATTGAGGGGGAGAGTGAATTCAAATTTTATATCATCAAACGGACTTATTGGTTATATCATACTTGCTTGAAATGGTTTTGTAGTTAATGGAGTTTTAGGTGTAGAGGATCTTGCTAAAACTTTATATCAAATGGCCTAATGTGTTGGTTGCTAGAAAGTTTAGGACATTATGTGCAATTTGCTTATAGTTTCCTAGCTTCACATATCTAGTAGGTTCATTTGTGTTACTTTGGAATCCTCGTTTTATCTCCTATATACTTTAAGACTCAAAACCTAAAAGAAGTCAGAAAACCCATTAAGTTTGATGTTCTTGAATGCCCCAATGACATTTGTATGAACTAAGTGAATGAGTTTCAAATGTTGTTTGTCTCTGCTGCTTAAAGGTTGTTGATATTGTGCATATGTTCTCAGGATTCGCTTAGGTAGATTGCTATTATGTTAGAATCATGTTCCTAAGATCCTGAATTAAATATTGAAATCTGTGTGAATTGCCATGTTCATGATTGCTAATTTGTTATTCATGATAGATAGTGGTTTGACGTAGTTCCTGATTATGGCTTGATTATAAGATGAACTTGGTTTTACAATGTGGCAAGCTGCTGAAGGGTAGCTATTTAGGAATAGTGTATCTGCTCGTATGCATATCTGTGTTGATATTCTTATGCAGATTCCATAGCCAAAATGAATGTACCAGTTCCCATTCTAACCATTTGATCAGACGATCAAACTCTATTGATTGGCTCGAAATTCACATCAACAACAACGTCGGCAACAACAATAACAACAACACTTTCACCACCGCCACCACCATTCATCTATTTTGGTCTCGCCAAGTGGGGATCAACGACATTTGTGAAAGATTTGTTGGTGGATGGATAGTTGATGTTGACTACTAACTCAGAAAAGCGGGTGATTACATCATCTGCGCAAAAAGGTCAATATCATTTGTGTCATAATAATCAATTGTGCAAAATAAGCAGTGAATCTCCCTCGTAGATTAAGGGGGAGCATAGTATGTTCCATCATCAGTCTACATTAAATCGGACACATTTTCTCCCACATTTTCTAACTTATTTAAATCAATTGGGATCACAAATCTCAAATGGTTTGAAATTTTTGATCGGGGGAGAGAATGTGATTTAAATATGAAACCTGATGAAAATGTGATGTTTTGAACTTTAATGTAAGCTCTCCCATATGTGCTAAACTCTTTCGTATATCGATGCACATATTGAGGGGGAGCGAATTGACAAAAAGGATTTGGCATGCATCTTATGTGAGCACGGCTCAGACTTCACAAAAGAATTGACGAAACATATACTGTCATGAATCGAAAGGACATATCCTGGCCGGGTAATAATTTCAAGCTAGTCTAACTAGTGATGTAAGCGTGTCTCGAAAAGGATGTGTCTGAGTAGAGTGTACCGTTTCGAGAAACTTTCTGTGGACTTGACCAGGACGGGTAATAATTTCAAGCTGGTCTAACCAGTGATGTAAGCGTGTCTCGAATCGGTCATGTTCACTGAAAGTGGATCAATTCAAAAAGTGCGAGCTCTACCTAACATGTGCAAATTTATAAAACAATCAACCGAGCACATGTTGAGGGGGAGCATTTGAAAAATATAAAACTCTCAAGTGTTTGCAAAAATGTGTTTCAGAATCATGAACACTTTGAGAGATTTTTCAAAGATTTGGTTTGGCAATCGTGGATGTACAACAAAGACCGACCATTCTATTTAATGTATGGAGTTATAAGGATGGTTAGGTTAGGCTCAAGTTCCCACGATCCCGCCAGAGCCGGAGGGATCTACCCAGGGACAATCCACTAGATAGTGTAGAAGTCCTTAGGTATGATTAAAAAAGGAGAAATGTGAATTAGGGAAGAGTGCCGACTGAGATGGAGCTAACACTGGAACAAACCCAACAAGGTGTTAGTTATGAAGTCTCGGTAAGCACTGAAGGGGTTGAAGAATGAAAAAGAATTGTAAAGAGAAAGGGTGAAAAGAAATAGCCCTCCTTACAACTTAGGCAGAAACCGGGTCAATACATATGCTGTCAGAATCACGTAGTTGATTGCTGGCATTGAAGACAAAGTATCATGGACCCAGTGATACGCTGCACAACCCTCCCTAGCCACTCAAGGTCCCTCAAAGGATTCTTGTTTCAATTGTCACGGAGTTCAATACATTCCTATCGTCTCTCTCACTCCGAGTTAGATGATATTGAAAAGGTGGCAGTCCTCTCCAGCCTCCGATCACCAAATCAAAATGCACAATTGAGTCTAGAGCCACGAGATGCATAAAAAGATCTCATAGGAACACGAATTATTTCTACACTGGGTGTTCAACATTAAGGACACCAGTTGTAAAATTATGAGTCCTACGCAGATCTTAGCAATCTGCCAGAACATTCATGAGGGAATTTACAAATGTAATTCTCAATGATTGAATGGAAATTCCTGCCAGGGTCAACATCAAGCAGCCCTGAAAGCAGGTCACTTCGGTAATTCTTTATGGATTACGCTTAGTGGTCACGATGGTTTCAAACGGTCTACAGTCGTGGAGTGATCTCCAGCGACTCACCTAATCGTTGATGTGCTACGGTTCGATCTTAAAAATCCCTCTGTGGGTTTTCGATTAGGAACGGTCTTGGTAAGGATTAGAGAGAGTTTTCACACTATGCTGTTAACAATCTCGAAGTCCGAACCTGTAAGTACCGGACGTTTTATTGCTAACTGTCGTATGCAGGAACTTCTGGCGATTGTAGCTGATTGCTGTTGCAGCTGTTGGCGGTTGTAGCAGTGGAATGCTGTAGCTGGTTGCAGTTGTAGCTGGTTGCTGAAAAGATGCCAATCCTCTACCACATGTTCACACTACATCATCTTAATCAAAGAAGTCATGATCAACCTAAAGACCTTTAACACAGCTTCTGCAAACTCTGATGCTGAAGATCATGACACCAAATAGTGTGAGCATGTCGGCTCAAAGAATATCACATCACATGGAGACATACTCCTGAAAGATGACTTGGAAACAAATGTTGGATGATAAAGTCGAAGAATACTCAAAGATCATCCAAGACAAAGAAAGGTCATCTAACGTACACTGCTGAATGCACAAAGTTTCAAGACAATGAAGAATCAAAGACTACGAGCTATGACGACAACTTCAGAAGATAAAATGCTAGAATTCAAGTTATTATTTCCGGGGTGACCTCCCTTAGGGGGAGATTGTTAGGAATATAAATATTCATATGAAGGCTCGGTCACCCCGAGCATCTAATTAGCATTTATATAGCTCGTAGTCTTATATATATATTTGTTTAGTATTATTATTAATATTAGTATTAGCTTAGTCGTATTTATATTTGTGGAGTGGGTCGGGGCTTTCCCCACTGTCAGCTCACTCCACAGCCCACTAGGGGCACCAAATAGTAGTAAGTATATAAACCCCTTCCCACTCTTGGGAAGGGTTGGAACTCTTGTCACATTAATCTAATATTCAGGTTTTCACATAGTTCCCTCTCTCTCTAAAACTTCTCTCTACCAACTAACTCAAATGGGTTTCTTGATCTTTCAAGATCCAAGACCACCCGAATAGATCCACACAATCAAGAAGGTTATTTCCTACAGCATGGAATGTTACTGTGATCATAAGTGATCCAATATTGTTCTAAGTTGTGAGTTGATTATTCACATGAAATTCCTTCTTTCATTTTAACGTGACAATGTATAAATAACATATGATATATACGTTCGAATCTATGCATGTAATGCATGAGTGTGTGATTTAACGTGTAAAGAGATATAGAAAAGATTCATACCGCACCTTGAAAAGGTGGTGAAGAGGCTGAGTGGTTCGAATGAAGCACAAAGAATGAAGCAGAAGGAATGTAGGCAGTCCCACCAAGCTTCGAATACGTTTTATACGTATTCGCTTTTCTACCCGTATTGCTTCCTAGTGAGAGACAGAAAGGGTTCTGGATTTGGTAGGGTATTGGTGAGGTGAAAGATAGTGAAATGTGGGTAGGGTAGAGTGTGATAGATTGAGGTATTCTTATAGAAGATTCACACACGTTTTATTTGACAAATTGACCTTATCATTGGAGTTACTGTGGATAGAAGGACACCTATGCATAGTAACTGACATTGGTAGATTTTGGAGAGATATTTAGAGTTAGGTACCTTGTATTTTACTTCTTGTAGTACATATGTATTCGGTTGTGTTTAATTATGGCACCAAAATGATACATTCGAGCCACAAACCTTTTCTGCAGTTCTATTCTTCTTTTAAACATCACAATATGTTAAGAATGTTATTAGAAGATCATAGGAAAAAGCGGGGTGCGAAATGGTTGTGTTTTGCAATATTTATGCATGCGTATGGTGCAAATATGGGACGAAAAACATGGCCTCAGTTACTGTGGTAGTACACGACATTCATAGCTGGGAATTTGCACAAAGAGAGTTCGTTGGGTGGTGATCACGTTGGTGTAAAAATATAGATAGGTCATGTTCGATTTTACTGAGATACTAGGGCGTTTATGGAGGGTGTTTACGATTGGGTTTTAAAGAAAACAAAGAAAAGAAAAGAAGGAAAAATAAAAGGAATTGGGTTTGTTTCCTTGGGCCGAGTAGTGGACTGAAAATGATGGCCCAGTTGGTTTGTGATTTAGAAATTAATGAAAGTGATTATTGATAGTTAATTTTACTTAGTGAGATTAATTAGTGAATGCTAAGTGAGATTAGTGTGGAAACTTTATTAGCATTATTCATCATTGGTGAGGTTCAAATTTAGTGATAATGGTGGTTTGTGTACAATCGTGTTCCGAAGTACGTGTCGTTATTCGGTAAATATCATGATAACGCAATATGGTAAGAATAATAATAAGAGAAAAGTTCAAATTTCCCCGTAAAAATGGGTTTTATTAAACGGTAATACAAGATTATCATTAATCCTTGAGAACTATTACAATGGATTTTTGTAGAATCCTACAGTATCCCCCGTCATTTTGAATTCCGTCCTGGAATTCAAGTCTGAGATAGCTAACGAGAGTGGTTTACAAGAATAGGTACGGATATTTTTCACGGATTTGGTCCTCGCGTTCCCATGTGTACGTTGGTCCTCTCTTAGAGTTCCATCTAACTTTTACAATAGGAATGCGGTTTTGCTTAAGTCGCTTCACCTCTCTATCCATTATCTCTATGGGTCCTCTGTGAATACAAGTTTGTCGTCGAGTTTAATCTCTTTCAGCGGAATGACGTGAGTCTCGTCTGACAGACATTTCTTAAGTTGGGATACGTGGAATGTAGGATGTACCCTACTGAGTTCTTCTGGAAGCTCTAACCTGTAAGCAACCGGACCAATCCTCTCGAGGATTTAAAAGGTCCAATGTATCTCGGGTTGAGTTTTCCACGTTTTCCGAAATGTATCATTCCTTTCCAGGGAGAAACTTTTAGCATGACTCTGTCTCCGACTTCAAATTCCATGGGTTTCCTCCTAATATCCGCATAACTCTTCTGTCTGTCACGAGCGGCTTGGAGACGATGTTTGATTTTGAAAATCTTCTCCGTCGTGTCGTGAATAAGTTCGGGTCCGGTAAGTTGCATGTCTCTAACTTTCGTCCAGCAGACAGGTTGAGGTGAGTTCGTAGTCCCATTTTTAACTTTGTTTTAACTTGGGATGGGAATGAGTGTGGGTAATTTGGAAGCTGCAAGGTTGAGGTGAGTTCATAGTCCCATTTTTAACTTTGTTTTAACTTGGGATGGGAATGATGCTTGTGTTTAAATGTTTTTGAGTTACTGTGATTATGTGGTTGTAAAATGCATGGACTTGTAATTGTTATTATACGTATACTGCATGTTATGAGATTATTGTGGTGATTCTGTGTGGTCCATTTGGAGGGTAGCTATGCTCCCATTATCCATTTGGAGAGTAGCAAGTCCTAGTGGCTCTACTCACTATTATTCTGTGTGGTCCGGCCGGAGGGTATTAATTTACCCATTATCTTGGATCGGTGGGCGCGTTCCGTCCCAATTGTGGTGGTATTTGGATCGGTGGGCACGTTCCGTCCCAATTGCATTACTGTCCTGCTATGTTTTGTAATCACAGTGAACTATTATCGGAGAAATGTTTTGTGTGTCTTAAACCTATGAATCTCACCAACATTATGTTGACGTTTTTAAGCATCATTTTCAGGTGAGCATTCTAAGGCTAAGGTAGAAGGACGCGACTAGAAGAGACTAGTTTGCATTTGAGGATGACTTATTTTTACTTTATGTTTTAATGAAGATACCTTTGGAGATTGTTTTTGGTTATTTTATTTTGGGGTATCGTTACGACACTTTGTGTCTGTACTTTGCTTTATTTATTTGCATGTAGTAATTCTCTATATAGACGCCATGTGTTGTGATGATATCCATGATGTTGCACTCCCGTTTCCGCCATTGGCGAGGTGTGACACATTTCACACAGAGAACCCTTCATCATCTATCAATCTCTCACTCCAAGATGTATTGATATTGAAAAGGAGGCACTCTGCTCCATGCCTTCGACGACCAAACAAATATGCACAAATCGAGTCTAGAGCCAAGTGATTCAACAAAAGATCTCATAGGAACACTTAGCATTACACTGGATGTTCTACTTTTATGGGCTCCAGCTGTAAAATTAAGAAGAGTCCTTCGCAGATCTTAGCAATCTACCGAGAACATTCATGAGAGAAACCATAAATGTGATTCTCAGTGATTGAATGGTAATCTCGCCAGGGTCAACATCACATAGCCCTGACAGCAGGTCACTTCGGTAATCCCTTATGGATTACGCTTAATGGTAGCCCCAAAACGGGCTACAGTCGTGGGGTGATCTCCATCGACTCACTGAATCGTAGGTGCACTTCGGTGTGTCTGTGTAAGCCCTTTCGGGGGTATCCGATTCAGAACGGCCTGGGTTAGGATTAGAGAAAGTCTTCACACTATGCTGTTGACGATCTCGAAGTCTAAACCTGTAAGTACCAGATGATTTATTGCTAACTGTTTACATGCAGCGAATCATGGAGACCGGAAATTCCATTGACATCAGTTCATCATGCTCATATCCCGATCAAGCAAAACAACATTTCACAAGTCAAAGATCGAAGGTTATGAAGTAAGTATTACTTGATACATGAAGAACAAAAGTCAGAAGACATATGAGCATGGTGGAAAAGACACAAAGACACCAGAGTTAAAGAATGTCGGTGGAAGGCAGATCCTTATATTACCATATCACTTAGTCAAGAACAAAGAACAAAGATCCAGATGACGTCGAAGCCAAAGAAGCAAAGATGACGTCAAGCAACCTCGATGATCAATAAAGAAAGGTTGTTGGTTAAAATTATAAATAACCCTCCCATTGAAGGGAAGGGTTGTTGGTTAATTAATATTTCATTTTCATTATACTTGTGATTTAACCTACATTTCTTTCTCTCTTAATCTCTCTCAAGTAACTGTGTGATAAGAATATCGATACCTAACAACTGGCATCAGAGCTATGGTTGTTAGTTTTGGTTGATTTTGTGGTATGATCTTGTCAAAAAAACCGTCATTTTTTTAACTGTTATAAAAAGCCTTAACTGTTTTTTATTATCTTCCTTATTTTTACAGTTTTTTAAGTGATTTGTTTTTGGTCTGATGGTCTTGTGGTCAAACTTATCAGATCTGGTGCTTTTGGTCTCGTTTTCTGGGTACTTGGTCAGTTTTTAAAGGTTGGTAAAACTGGGTTTTTCTGGGTTTGTTTGAAGAACTCCAAATAACATTAAATTTTTCTGAGTAAGACTAGTTTGTTTCCGAGTAAGAAAAAGGTTTGTGTACCCTTTTCGAGTTAGGAAATCAGACCTTCCCGAGTAATATCTTTCCAACTAAGGAATCATATACTTCCTAAATTTTAATCCTCCGAGTAAGGAATTTTAGTACTTTCCGAGTAAAGACCTTTGACTCAGTTCCAGATTTGACCATTAACTACAAGATCACAACCATAAGGTTAGCATAACCTCAGTCGTACAACCTCTGATCTATGGTAGATCTTCCTTGGTCCATAATAGTCAAAACAAATAGAATTAGAAGAAGATGAAGACTACATAACACATCCTATATCCAACAACAACAATCCAACAACCAAATCCATTATCTATCCTAAATCCCACCACTACTACATCACGTTATCTCAACAACAACAATCGTCTATCACGCAAACTAAGACTCGGACTTAAAAAGAAAAGAACATGATCTCAGATCCGTTAAACTCATCGATAGATCTTTAAAGATCTTAAGAGTCATACACGTTTCCATCATAGATCTGTAAAAGGTTACATTTTCTTTAATATACGAATGGTTTTTAAGAAAGAACAAAAACAATTATGTTTCATTCTTCCTTAATTTCATTTTTAAGCAACTCGAGAACAATTAAAAAAAATGATAGACCTACCTGGTACCAAACTACAAACCCACGTTAAGGTTAAACGGGGCTGTAGTAATTCTCTTCTCGTGGCATAAAGTAACCAAGGGGTCCAGTTTGTGTATTATTCGTGTACAAGATAGCGAAAGAGTATTTGTGTGGCACTTGTATTAAGAAGAAATGGGATGGATTTAGGTATGTTGGGTGTTGAGTTATTCATGAGACAGAAAATGAAGATGGGGGCGTGGGAAGATGTAGGATTAGGTTTACAAATGATACAAAAAATTAGGGTAGGCATGTTTTATATAACCTGGTGTTGGATTTGTTTACTGGATCGTTTTTTTTTTTTTTTTATTTGTATTGGGCCCAGGTTTCAATTTTTGTTATTGGATCGAACTATTAAAAGAAAATTTGGGCTGGTCAATTTTTCTTGTGGAATGAGATGGGTCGGGTGCATAAATAAAATGACGGGTTGTGTGAAATATAACCAATTGTTTGTGTGAGCTAATTTTTTATATTTATTGGTTAATGGTTATGTTTGAGCTTTCAATTGACAAAAAGATTAATTCTCACGGGATACATTTTTGACAAGATCGGGATAAACCATTATCAAAGTTCATTCTAACCAAGTAACGAAGGCTAGTTTTGGGGCAGATAACCACAAGATGTTACTACGGCGTTAATTCATTATTATTTATTTGAGGTTGAAGTGGAATTTCACGGGTGCGTGTACTTAGTATCTTGAAGATATCGGGGTTGGTTGGATGCATGATTCTTCGAGATCCTTGTTCGAGCTTTTAACCGTTAGAATGATTAAGACTTGATTTATCTAGTTATACCTGATGTAAGGAGTTACGTTGTTGTGCTCACAGTGTATAGCTATCACTTTAAAGGAGTTACATTATAGTGCTCAAGTGTCACAAAAAGCTATGGATAATTCAAGAGATGTTCATATACAATTAAGGATGGTTGGATGGGTATATGATTCTACCTTTATTGAAATTCTCAATATTGGTTCTTAGTCAGACAATAGTGCAAGTTTAAGTCACAAGTTTGGGTTATTTTACTTTAGTCTCAAGTTCATAATACTGTTTTTTCTCCATCAGTAGTCACTACAAAAAGCCGTCAGAATGATAATGGGGTCGGTAAAGAGTTAGCAGAGAAGAGTATCAAAGAGTAGAGATGTTATCAGCAGTTGATTCTCACGGGCTATTTATGGTACTTCACACATCTTCGACTAATTGGACATACAGGGTTACGCTGCCTCCGTTTCCATCGTAAACATAGTGTGTATGCTTCCGATTCCGCGAAGACATCGTGGGGGAAGAGAGAGTGGATGTTCTTTGACTTTTCTTGAGTTCTTTGCGAAAAAACTCTTTTTCCACAAGTATCTGCAATCAGGGGGAAGAAATGTGCACATTAGGGACGCATAACAGATTCACGTGATCGAGCTTACAATTTTATTACTACCGGAGAGACGTCCACAGAGATGATCAGTGATTCAGTTTTGTGTTTTTTGGTGTAGTCATTTCAACTTTCGCAGGTTGTGAAGTGTGAAGTAGCCTACATATGTGAGAAGATCTTGCTGATTTCTTGCATGTTACCCCCAAACGGAGTTTCTGCATTGAGTATAACTGTAATTCAGTGAATAGTCAGATTTTCTTGGTGTGGTTTACGATGTTATCGACAAAATCCGTTGCGTACTTATAATTTCAAAAGTTAGAAGACATGTTAACTACATCAAAGTTTCGAATTTGCTGAAGACGGTTGTCAGTTTGGGGGGAAGCTGATTCAGAAACTTTGCCAAAAAGAAGTGTACGAAGAAGCCGTTAAAGACATGCAGCATGAATTGGGGGGAAGTTAATCCAGTTCATGCAAATTACATCATTTGACTACAAGTGAAGAAAAGTTCTCAAGTCGAGGTACAAGATGAAGACAAATAGCGTAAACTGCAGTCATCCTCAGGATTTGAAGAGCCTATGAAGACCTTTCTTTATTTGTATTTGTACATGTAGGAAATGGTGTAAGTAATCTTATATGTTGCCACATTGGGGGAAGATTGTTAGGAATGCTCCTAACACGAAAATGTGACAACATATTCGGGATTACATTAGTTATTATGTAAGCCTCAAACACATGGACTAGAAGCGTAATTATTGTAAAGTTATGTGTTTGAGTGACTATATATACCCCTCCATACTTCCATGGAGGGGTGAGCCTTGTGTGTGTTTATTTCCCTTTCATTATCTAATAATAAAACCGGGCTTTACTTTCTCTCTCTATACTCTCTCTATAACCATGGAGATGATGTTCTTCCATCATCCCCGACCTCCCAATTCACAATATTCAACCAAAATACGATCCAACAGGGTCTTTGATAAAAACATTTGTTTAGCAGATGAGATCATGCAAATTCAAAAGTTGCCTCATGATAAAACCGAACTAGGTTTTATGAAACTAGGAAACTTAAATGACTTTAAGAAACAAACAGTGAAAGTCCAAGAACCTGTTCCAACAAATTCAGACACCCACGGATCTAGCGGACCCAAAATTTTGGTTCCGCCAGTAGTGACCAAAGGGTCCGCGGGTACTGTTGCTGAACAGAAGGTTTGTATTTCGGATCTTACTGAGTTCATTAAGGTCACAAGAAAACCTAGCACTAGTACAACTGTTAACAAACAAAAACCAGCAGTTACTATAGGAAAATGTCAAGTTAAAAATGAGTTTAGGACTAAAACAATTCAACATAGACCTAGAACTAGTTTTCCCAAACACCCCTTTCCTAAGAGTAACTTTAATTCATAGCATCATCATCAAAATAGTTGGAACCAAAACATGTCTAGGAACTATCAAGGTCCCAACTACATGCCATGGATCACTTGTCCACCATTTCTATACATGAACCATGATAATGTAATGTTTAACCCAAATGGACCCATGAGATATTGGAGACCAAACGCTTGAGTTTTTCTTTAACTTAGGTGTGCTTGAAAGTCGAGTTAGAACCGGACGAGTGGATCAAAGATAGTGGGTGTTCAAGACACATGACGGGAAACAAAAGCCTTTTCTCAACCTACCAAGTGTACGACGGAGGTAATGTCAAATTCGGTAGCAAACTTAAAAATAAAATCATCGGAAAAGGTACAATCTCTCATGACTCTCTTACTATTGATGATGTTGCTCATATAGATAACTTAGGATTTAATTTGCTTAGTATTAGTCAATTATGCCGTAAAAAGTATAACGTCCTTTTCAGTGAAAATGGAAGCAAAATACTTAAAGACGGCATAACCGTAGGAAAAAGTGTTTTGAAGAATAATGTTTACGTTATGAAATTAGACAAAACACCTAAAGATAAACTTTGTCTCACATCTTTGGACGAAAACTCAACTCTATGGCATAGACGCTTAGGTCACGCCAATATGAGGCTAATCCAATCATTATCATCTAAGGAACTTGTTAGGAACCTACCCAAGTTGAAATACGACCAACACTTTTGTGATGCTTCCAAAATTGGGAAAGAAGTTCATAATAGCCATAAGGCTAAAAACATGGTGTCTACATCTAGGTGTCTAGAATTGTTACATATGGATTTGTTTGGTCCATCCGCTATACAAAGTTATGGGGGAAACTTCTATACTTTGGTAATAGTAGATGATTACTCTAGGTATACTTGGAATAATTTTTTGAAAACTAAAAACGAGGCATTTGATAAATTTGAAATTCTAAGTAAGAAAATTCAAAATCAAATAGGAAATAACATTGTGTCTATTAGAACCGACCACGGTCGTGAATTTGATAATGAACCCCAATTCGGAGCTTTTTGTGATGCTAATGGCATAACACATAATTTCTCGGCTCCTCGAACTCCTCAATCTAATGGTGTAGTTGAACGCAAAAATAGGAAAATTCAATAAATGAGTAGAACAATGTTAAATGAACAAAACATACCACAAAAGTTTTGGTGTCACGCCGTAGATACATCCACATACATCTTAAATAGAGTATTAATTAGACCATTTTTGAAAAAGACTCCATATGAGTTATATAGAGGCAAAAATCCTACTTTAGGATATTTTAGAGTTTTTAGAAGCAAGTGCTTCATTCTAAACACTAAGGATTACCTCACCAAGTTTGACCCAAAGTCTTATGAAGGTGTATTGTAGCATATTCATAACATTCAAACACACAAATATGGTGGATTTGGACGGCGGTTTAGGAGAGATTTAGAGAGAGAAAGTGAGTTGGGAACTTAGTGAGAGAAAGTGAAGAGAATTATATTGAATGGTTGAGAAGTTCCAACCCTCTCCCTTGGTAGGAGAGGGGTATTTATAGTTACATATTAGTTGCCCCGTGTGGGCTGTGGAGCGAGCTGACAGTGGGTAAAGACCCGACCCACTCCACGAATACTTAACTAACTAAACTAATACAAATCATATTAATATTACTGATATTCCTACGAGCTATTAAATGCTAATGAGTACTCGGGGTGACCGAGTCTTCAGATGAATATTTATATTCCTAACAATCTCCCCCTAAGGGAGGTCACCCCGGAAATAATATTTCGAAATCTAGCATTCTTTCATATGATCTTGACTTCATAGCTCGTAGTCTTTGATTCTTCAACGTCATAAGTCTTTGTGCCTTTCAGCAGTGAACTTTTGATGATTGTTCTTCAGTCTTGGATGATCTTTGGTGATTCTTTGATGTCTTCATCCAACATATGTCTCCAAGTCATCTTTTAGCAGTATGTCTCCATGTGATGTGGTACTCTTTGAGCCGACATGCTCACAATATTCTGGGTCATGATTTTCAGCATCAGAGTTTGCAGAAGCAGTGTTGAAGGTCTTTTAGTTTATCATGACTTCTTTGTATACAATGATGGTGTAGTGTGAGCATGTGGTAGTGGATTGGCATCTTCTCTGCAATCAGCTACAATCGCCAGGAATTCCTGCATACGACAGTTAGTAATAAATCATCCGGCACTTATAGGTTTGGATTTCGAGATTGTTAACAGCATAGTGTGAAAACTCTCTCTAATCCTTACCAAGGCCGTTCCTAATCGAAAACCCACAGAGGGCTTAAAAGATCTACCGTAGTAAATCAACGATTAGGTGAGTCGCTGGAGTTCGCTCCACGACTGTAGACCGTTTGAACTGTCATGACCACTAAGCGTAATCCACAGGGAATTACCGAAGTGACCTGCTTTTAGGGCTATTTGATGTTGACCCTGGCAGGAATTTCCATTCAATCACTAAGAATTACTTTTGTAAATTCCCTCATAAATGTTCTGGCAGATTGCTAAGATCTGCGTAGGACTCATAAGTTTACATCTAGTGTCCTTAATGTTGAACAACCAGTGTAGGAGTAACACGTGTTCCTATGAGATCTTATGATGCATCTCGTGGCTCTAGACTCGATAAGTGCATTTTTGGTGGTCGGAGACTGGAGCGGTGTCTCCTGTTTCAATATCAACATAACTCGTAATGAGCGGTCGATAGATTATGCAGGGTTCCCCGTGAGAATGAAACAAGTCCTTTTAAGAGAACTTGAGTGGCTTAGAAGGTTTAGTGCAGTGCGTCACTGGGTCCATGACGTCATGTCTTCAATACTGGTGTTACCTTAGTAACCACAAGTAGCATATGAATTGAACCCGGTTTCTGCCCTAAGGTTGAATAATTGGAGGGCTATTTATTTTCACCCTTTCTCATTTCATTTCTTTTTAATTCTTCAACCCCTTCTTTCTCCTTTCTCATATTACTCCTTTTTTCATGATCATACCTAAGGACTTTCTAATACTAACTATTCGGTATTGTCCCTGGGTAGATCCCTCCGGATCTGGCGGATCATAGGACGGTTTTCCTAACCTTAGCCACTTTATAACACCATGACTATCCTATGTTGCCGTAAACCAAAATCCTTGAAAAATCTCTCAAAATATTCATGATTATGAAACACATTTTGCTAACACTTTGAGAGTTTTATAATTTTCAAAGGCTCCCCCATAACATGTGCTCATATGTTTAATTTAAAATTTGCACATGTTGGGTAGAGATTGCACTTTTTGAATTGATCCACTTTCAGTGAACATGACCGATTCGAGACACGCTTACATCACTAGTTAGACTAGCTTGAAATTATTACCCGGCCTGGTCACATCCATAGAAAGTTTCTCGAAACGGTACACTCTACTCAGACATATCCTCTTCGAGACACGCTTACATCACTGGTTAGACCAGCTTGAAATTATTACCCGACCAGGATATGTCCTTTCGATTAATGACAGTTTGTGTTTCGTCAATTCATTGGTAAGGTCTGAGTCACATGAGATGTCGCATCCTTTTTGCTGTAGTGCCATTTGCTCCCCCTCAATATGTGCATCGATATACGAAAGAGTTTTAGCACATATGGGAGAGCTTATATTTAAGACCAAATAATCACATTTTCATCAGACTTTCATATTTAAATCACATTCTCTCCCCCGATCAAAAATTTCAAACCATTTAAGATTTGTGATCCCAATTGATTTAAATATGTTTAGAAAATTTGGGAGAAAATGTGGTCAGGTTTAAATGTATTCTGATTATGGAGCATACTCTGCTCCCCCTTAAACCACGAGAGAGTGTCACTGCTGATGTTACACAATGCTTAAAAAGGTGTCAGAAATTTGAACAAATACTCTCCCCCTTAATTAATGACCCGTTTTCTATTTAAAGAGCTGTAGTCATTCAATTGAGTGTGACGTATTTGTGAAAATTTAAGTCCAGTTACCACCTTGTGAAACACCAAAACTCTCCTGAAGAATCATAGAACGGAAAGAGTTTTTGGTGCAATGAAGACTTCTCTTCTTATACCAGAAATGATGCACTGAAACGTACATCAAGTCGGAGAAACATGGATATAAAGTAATCCATGCCCAGGTGAACATCACCCTGTTGGAGGAACAGCTGTCTTTTTGGCAACATGCTTTCCCCATAGTATAGTGCGGGTTGCAGTATGAAGTAACTGCAAGCCATTTAGACATGTTTTAACTGGTTAGTATAACTTCTGCTCGAGCTTCATTTAAAAACCCGTGTCATTATTGAATGACATTTCTAGGTCCGTAAATGTTATCGATAAACAGAAGACATGCCTAGAAGAACTATTTTTGGTTTTTTTTTTTTTTTTGATTTTTTTTTTTTTTTTTTTTTTTTTTTTTTTTTGGCTTTTATAGGTTTTATATTTTTCTATTTTCTTTTTTGGTTTAAGATATACACAGATATATACAAGGATATGTGAAGCCAATCCTTTACTCCTCCTTTTCTTCTTGAAGACATTTGAGTGTTTCAGGTGTTAAGCTCTTCATACCAAGACGAGGGAGAATAAACTGAAACCGTTCTCTCAGAAGTGCCTTGGTGAAGATGCCAGCCAACTGAAACTCCGTCCTCAGGAAGTATAGTTCAACAATCCCCTTTTCAACCTGTTCCCTTATGAAGTGATGCCTGATATCGATGTGCTTCGACCGGGAGTGTTGGACATTGTTACAACAAAGAGCAATAGCGCTTTTGTTGTCACAATACAGAGGAATCTTGTTGTATGCAAAGCCATAGTCTGAAAGTTGTGATCTCATCCATAGGATTTGAGCACAGCAAGCAGACATAACAATGTACTCGGCCTCTGTAGAAGATATAGAAGTGCTCATCTGCTTTTTAGATGACCAACTAACCAACTTTTCCCCCAAAAACTGAGCTCCCCCCGAAGTACTTCGACGAGTATCTTGACACCCAGCATGATCAGCATCAGCATAAGCCGTGAGTTCCATTGCAGTGTCCTTAGGATACCAGAGACCCATATGAACAGCGCCTTGAAGATATCTGAAGACTCTTTTCACTGCTTCCAGATGCTTTTTAGTAGGCTTGGATTGGTACCGAGCGCACATACATACTGCGAACAGAAGATCAGGTCTACTAGCAGTGAGATACATCAAGGATCCAATCATACTTCTATACTCTGTTTGATCAACCGGGATCCCAGAGAGGTCTTCATCCAGCTTTGATCTTTCAACCATGGGAGTGTCAACAGAATCACTTGACTCAAATCCAAACTTCTTCAAAATTTCGTATGCATATTTGGATTGATTAATGAAGATGCCTCCGGGACTTTGAGAGATTTGCAGACCTAAGAAAAATGACATTTGTCCCATCATCGACATCTGGAACTTAGAACTCATCTCCTTTGAAAACTGATCACATTTACTAGGATCAGAAGAGGCAAAAATAATGTCATCTACATATATCTGAATGTGAAGTAGATGTTTGCCCGCCTTCCTGGTGAATAGTGTGGGATCAACAACACACCTTTGAAAATCTGTTTGCAAGAAGAAACTTGGACAGCGTGTCATACCATGCTCTAGGTGCCTGCTTCAAGCCATAGAGGGCCTTCTTCAAGCGATAGACATGAGTAGGATGATCAGCGTCCACAAATCCTTCTGGTTGACTCACATAGACTTCCTCCTTTAAGTCACCATTCAAGAAAGCTGTCTTAACATCCATCTGGTAGACTATCATATTTTGACTAGCAGCATTTGCGAGAAAGATTCTAATGGCTTCAATTCGTGCACCGGAGCAAAAGATTCTTCAAAGTCTATGCCCTCTTCTTGTCAATACCCTTTTGCAACTAGCCGTGCCTTGTTCTACAGAACATCACCATGCTCATCAAGTTTCACCTTGAAGATCCACTTTATAGCAATGATCATTGCACACTCTGGAGGAGGCACTAATTCCCATACTTCAAGTCGATCAAATTCATGAATTTCATCTTGCATAGCGTTGAACCAGCAGTCTTTGGACATTGCTTCTTTAGCATCTTTTGGCTCGACTTTGGATAGTACGAAATTGAAGAAACACCACAGTGCATCGGTGGCAAGTTGTTTTCGTGTAGATACCGGACGCGAAGGATTACCAATGATGTTGTCAATTGGATGATCATTGGTCCATTTTCTGAGATGATCATGAGGTTGAGGGTTTTGAACTGATGTTGCCGTGTTGTGATCTTCTGAAAAAGATGTATCAGTTGAAGACTCAGGAGCAAATATGTTCTCAAACGGAACATCATCAACTGGAGCAAAAGGATTAACTTTAAAAGAATTGTTTTCTGCAGAACCTTGTTGTACCGAAGAAGACTGAATATTTGATGATGAGGGCGATTGACTAGCAGGTGGTGCATCTTGACTGATTGATACAGATACAGATGGACCTTCTGAGTTCTGTGGAATTTGAGCATCAGCAACAGGAGGTACAGGTGGAACTTCCGTAGTGGTATTTACTGTTGGTGGCTCAAAATATTCGTCAAACATTGAATCAAATAACTTCTTCAACTCTTCACTAGTGGGAGGTACATAAGGAACTGTAGGCGTGGGATTCTGTACAAGACTTGAACTAATTGGTCCAGGTGTCAATAGATTAGGTGTGGATCCAGAACTTGTTTGTTCGGGAGCCGTTTGCTCAGTCAGCTCATCGAATGTAACGTGAATAGTTTCCATGATTTGTCGGGTTCTCTTGATGTAGATTCTATACCCCTTGCGATCTGGTGCATACCCAACGAAGAAACATACGTCTGCTTTAGCTTTTAGCTTTCCTAAATCTTGACCATCATTTGTCGGATAGCACAAGGCACCGAACACATGAAGAAAGAAAAGATCTGGTTTCTTCCCATGTAATAGCTCGTAAGGAGTTTTGTTGTGAAGAGTGTGTATCAAGGAACGATTTTTGGTGTAACATGCAGTAGCAATTGCTTATGCCCAAAGAAACATCGGAGCCTTAGAATATATTAGCATAGTTCTTGCAGCTTCCACTAGAGTACGATTTCGTCTTTCAACAAAACCATTTTGCTGAGGAGTGCGTGCAACACTTTTCTGATGAGTTATGCCAATATCTTCATAAAATTGTCTGAGATGTTGGTTAACAAACTCAGTTCCATTGTCCGTCCGGATGATTCTGACAGTTTTGTTCAGCCTTACCTGTAACTGCTTGATTAGTTTAATGATAACCTCTGGAGTTTCATCCTTGGTTCTCAAAAACTTTACCCATGTAAACCGAGAGTAGTCGTCGACCACCACCAGAACATACTTCTTTCCATTGATACTCTGCACTCTCATTGGTCCGCACAGATCCATGTGAAGGGTGTGAAGAACTTCCATGATGGTATTGATGGTTTTGGGTTTGTGAGTATGTTTCTTGCTTTTTCCCAATTGACATGCAGAACAAAGATGATCTTTCTCAAATTTTAATCTGGGCATGCCTCGTACAAGATCCTTGCGAGACAAGTCATTTATGGTGCCAAAGTTCAAGTGATTCAAACAACGGTGCCAAAGCCATGATTTAGTCTTCGAGGCCTTTGAAAGCAAGCATATAGGAAAGGACCTCATCATTTCTTCAATTGAGATGGTGTATAAATTGGTACCACGACTGCCCTTAAGAAGATCAACACCATCCAACTCTCAGACGAAACAAGTGTGTTTTCTGAAAGCAACTTCAAGATCGGAGTCACAAAATTGACCAACAGAAAACAGGTTATGTCCTAGTCCTTCCACATAGTATACTCGGGAAATTACACTGTCCCCAAACACATAATCTTCGTAACCCATAATTGCCCCAAAATGGTCGTTCCCAAATCTAACTGTCCCGATAAACTTTTTCACGAAATTCTTGAGCCGTGAGCGATCCCCAGTCATATGTTTTGAGCAGCCTGAGTCCAAATACCAAAGGACGATTTGTACGACCTGCATTTGAAAACAGACAACGATGGATAACTAAAAATGTGGATCCCCACGTACAGCTGGGGTCCGTTTGGTTAGCACACACAAATTCTGGAACTACAGGTTTCATAGATGCAACTGTATTTATAGTGGAAATTACACTAGAAGAAGCAATTGACCTAGTAGTAGGGCATTGTGTCACTAAAGGCAACATTCGACCAGTTGGTCTCCATTCCTTAACCTTCACTACTTTATAATTATTCAATTTAGTTAAGGGGCACTGATCTCCTAAAGTGAGCTTTCTTCCAGTGGGTCTCCATTGATACCCGACATTTGCAAACGTTTTGTTAGGATTGTTCACACGGTTAAGGTGGTTAAACCTTACGTTCTTTGTGTGTAATGATATATTGAGTGAATATGATTAAGTACAGAATTTACTTAACCACACTTAGAAGGTGATTTGTGTTGTGGAAATGGAATGGTTGTGTTAGTTCTATGACAATGAACAATAAGAGATTAACACCAAACGATTCAATATTATTAATGATAATAATACGAGTGATCTTGAAATATCACTAGGGTTACAACCTTGAATCTTAAGTTTTTACAACTTGTGATATTCTTGTGTTTGTTCTATGTTCTAACAGTTATATGTTCTAAAATAATAACACATGCATGGACACTTAACATCGACTCATAATATCGAGTCTAAGATCTTCTTTTATAGTCCAAGAAGATCTTTACATATTGCTTAAAGTCTAGCCGACTTACTTGTTAACTTATCTTGAGTGTGTCAGTACATAAGATACAACATGTATCTGTGTACACAACTTGTTAACTAAGCACATGGGGTAAGATATTATCTACCGTATATTGTTGACCAAAATACAAATAATATCTTTTCAATCTTATCCACTCAGCAGCAGAATGTTCACTAGCAGCAGCAATGAGAACGCTAGCAGCAGAATCATTTATCGCTAGCAGCAGGATCAAATGTTCTAGCAGCAGGAACAACATTATCAGCAGGAACCAAATGCACTAGCAGCAGAATCACACTTAACGTTTTTCTTTGAATAGAATCCGATATTTAACTTCTTGAATATTTAATTCCCAACAATCCTCCCCTAAACATGTGAATCCATTTCAACATGTTTCTGAATTAAATCATGGATTGTGAAGATCTTTCAAACACTTCTGTTCTTCAAGATTGAATATCTTCTCAGTAATTCATCTGCTTTGTTCTTTGACTTTAACAATATCAACACATTGCTCCAATCTTGGACTAAAAGATGGTGCAATTTCCTTGGATGGAGGAATTATAAGAGGCAATGATGCTGTGTATCTTGGATGCTTGTTTCAACAAGTGAAATCATCTATCAGCATGCCTTTGCAAGTGAAATTGAAACTTTTCTCCGTTTGACCTAGATAGAACTTTCTCCTTTGGAATGCTTCATCCCTTCTGAATATATATAATACTCCAGAATAAGCTCTATTCTTGTCATTTTCAACCTCCTCATCATCTTGTATGCTCTTGTCTTCTCCTTCCATATATTGGGTTTTCTTCCTTTTCTGGGCTATTATTTCCTCCCCTGAGATTGTTACCTCCCCTGAGATACAAATAAAATTTTATCCTCCCCTTGTTTGGAAGATCTCACTATGTACCTTTGACTGATCTATCAATGTGAACTTGTTGTCAGACAATATTGTACATGAAGCCATCAATTCCTTAAGAGTTTAAGTTACTGCCCTCATCACTTCTAGGTGTGTTAACTCCTATGAGAGGTGAATCAGTGGACATTTTGATTCATGATCCATCAATGGATGGTTTTTCTGAATCTCTTGAAAATCCTTTTAAGAAATTATTTGACTTAGCAGTATGTTCATGATTTTAGAATTGAAAAATCATACTACTTTCAACCATTTTGAAGGGATCAAGTGTATAACAGACACTTAATCAAAATTTCAGTTTAAAGCAACCTCTGGTTGTGTGAGAACCAATGTTTTCAGTTATAAATAACTGCCTGTGTGCAGATAAACTCATTCAAAGAGCTTTCCTGACAGGGTTTCCAGCTCATAGTAATTGTTACCTCTAACATAAGTGTTAGATTCACTTTTACTAGCTGTTCTTTCTATCAGATGTCCTTAGACTTGCACATTATACTTAAAAGTATAAAATGATAGAAAGTGAGTTGCATCAGTTACTATCTGATCAACTAAGTCATCAATTCAATGTGAAATATCATAACTAGGTTTCAAGAAAGTAGTTTTAAGGAGTTTTAAAATTCCCAAACTCAATCCATCATAAACCTATTATGGCAGCAGCCAATATCAGCATTGTGTTGCTTCCATTTCACTTGAAATTTCCTTTGTGTTCACATATTCATACCTGAAATTGTTAGTCTAAAACCAAAAGAACAAAGTACAAAGTACTTGTCTTGCATTAGAATAATCATAAGACCAACTATATGAATAACACATCTTAAATTTGTACTCGCAGCACAAACTTTTGTAATAACAGCAGTATTAGATAAATCCAGCAGCAGAAACAAAAATTTATTTACAAAAACACATCAGATTGAAAATTCAAAGATTAAGCATTCCAATACTTGCTACCAAGTACTGAAACCTTGAAACATCAAAAGCTTTTGTTAGCAGATCTGCAAAGTTGTGTTCTGAAGCAACTTTAAGAACTTGAATTAACTTTTTCTCATTGCAGTCTCTTATAAAGTGATGTCTAATTTCAATGTGTTTTGTTTTAGAATGTTGCACTGGATTTTTAATAATACAAATTGTACTACTATTATCAATATGAATAACAGTGTTTAAGAAATTGTACCCATAATCAAGAAGTTGGTTTTGAAGCCATAGAACTTGACTAGAGCAACTTGCAGCAGCTATATATTCAGCTTCAGTTGTTGAATTTGCCACACTTGTTTGCTTCTTACACTGCCATGAGACAAGTCTACACCCAAGGAATTGACATCCTCCAGTTGTTGACTTTCTGTCCAAGCTAGCACCAGCATAATCACTATCCGAATATGCTACCAAGTCAAAAGGAGATTCCCTAGAATACCATATACCCAACCTTGGTTGACCTTTAAGATATCTAAAAATTCTCTTGACTGCAGTTAAATGAGAAACCTTTGGAGTTACTTGAAATCTTGCACAAACACAAACAGGGAACATGATATCAGGTCTAGCTGATGTAAGGTACATCAAAGAGCCTATCATAGATCTGTAAGTGTGTACATCTACACTCTCTCCATCTTCATCTTTCAGAAGGTGCTTCTCAGAGTCCATTGGTGTGCTTGCTATTTTTGAATCAGCAAATTGAAATTTTCTAAGTATCTCTGCAACATATTTGTCTTGACTAATAAATATGCCTTCAGATGATTGCTTAACTTGCAAACCCAAAAAGAATGTAAGTTCTCCCATAGAACTCATCTGAAACTTATCTTTCATAAGTTTCTCAAACTCTAAACACATTTCTTTCCTAGTAGATCCAAAGATAATGTCATCCATATATACCTGCACTAACAGAAGATCCTTCTTGTGCTGTTTGATGAACAGTGTCTGATCAATCTTTCCTCTTTGAAATCCATTTTCTAATAAGTAGGAAGCTAGTGTTGCATACCAAGCTCTTGGTGCCTGATGAAGGCCATATAGAGCTTTCACTACTCTGTACACTTTGTTTGGATGTAACGGATCAATGAAGCCTGGAGGTTGTGAAACATACACCTCTTCTTCAATTTTTCCATATAAAAATGCACTCTTGACATTCATTTGGTAGACTGTGAAGCCTAAAAATGAAGCATAAGCTAAGAAAAGCCTAATTGCCTCAATCCTTGCTACAGGAGCATAAACCTCTTCATAGTCTATCCCTTCTTCTTGTGTGTACCCTTGAGCTACTAATCTAGCTTTATTCTTAATCATTATTCCTCTTTCATCCCTTTTGTTCTTAAAAACCCATCTAGTGCCAATTACCTTTGCATTCCTAGGTAAATCAACTAGCACCCATACCTTCTGAATCTTGAACTGAAGAAGCTCTTCTTGCATAGCTTCTACCCAGCTTGAATCATCTAAGGCTTTAAGAATGTTCTTTGGTTCATCTTGTGAGAGAAAACATACAAACAAGCAAGAGTTTGAAAGCTCATGCTGTTTTGAAGCATAAAGGGCATCAAGAAGCCCTTGTTGGTCTGAAGTCATCAATTGATGTCTTGTCTTCACACCAGATTGTACATCTCCAATCACATGTTCTAGGGAGTGAACTTTGTGAATTCTTGTTTGTGGAGTAGAAGGAACTTGATAATTTGATGGAAGATTGTTGAAATCCACCTCATTATCTGAGAATTCTGCTTCTTTTGTCTCTGAAGGGCCAGCAGCAGAGTCATTTGGCCGAACAGCAGAATCAGTAAGCTTAGCAGCAGAATCACCAGCAGGAATAGATACACTACCAGCAGCAACAGAAATGCTATCAGCAAAAACATTTTGTTGTTCCTGAGTTCCATATTCTTTGCTTTCATCTTCAACACCTTCTTTAACTTTGCTAGAAGAAGATTCATCAGTTGTTGAAGTTGATTCCACACCTGTACTTGACCATATTGGCATCCAAACATGATTTTGGTTTGACTCCTTTTCTAACATTGCCTCATCTGTTGCTTGTGAACCTGAAAATTCATTAGTTTCTGCAACAACAGGCACATAATTCATTGAATTGGTTAGATACTCAAGATCAAATAGCCTTTTTGGTCCTTGACCTTCTACATTGGATTTATCTTCTAAGAACTCCACATGTAGGTTTTCTTCTACAATCTTAGTTCTTGTGTTGCATACTCTAAATGCTTTGCTATTAAGAGAATATCCAACAAAGAATCCTTCATCTGCTTTACCATCGAATTTTCCTAAATGGTCTAAGGTATTGAGAACTGTCACATGACATCCAAAAGGTCTAAGAAATCCTATTGCAGGAGTTCTACCTCTAAAAAGTTCATATGATGTCTTATTGTGAGGCTGCACAACTAAAACTCTATTTTGAACATAGCAAGCAGTGTTGACTGCTTCTGCCCAAAAGGTTATTGGTAGCTTAGAATCAGCTAACATTGTTCTAGCAGCTTCAATTAGTGTTCTATTCTTTCTCTCAACAACACCATTCTGTTGTGGTGTTCTGGCAACACTAAATTCTCTTCTAATACCTTTTTCTTTGCAGAAGTCATCCATAACTCTATTCTTAAATTATGTCCCATTATCACATCTAATGACCTTCACTTTCTTATCTACTTGGTTTTCTATCTGAGTAATGAATGTCTTAAGGATGCTTGTAGTCTCATCCTTAGTAGATAGAAAGAAAACCCATGTAAATCTAGTGTAGTCATCAATTATAACAAGACAATATCTCTTATGCATTATACTACTTACTGAAACAGGTCCAAATAAGTCCATATGCAGCATAAACAATGATTGATTGATAGAGTTAAAAATCTTGGGCTTACAAGTGGCTTTGTGTTGTTTGCCTTTTAGACAAGCAATGCATGTTTGATCATTTTCAAATCTTTTGTGAGGTAAACCTCTTACCAAACCATTCTTAACAATTTTATTTATGGTTTTGAAATTAATATGACCAAGCCTTCTATGCCATTTCATTGATTCATCTAATGTGGCCTTTGCAACAAGACAAGTTAAATTCTTTTTAGGAATAATGTTCTTCATGTCTACACTGTACATATTGCCTTTTCTAGGAATTCTAAGAAGTACTTGATTTTCATCAGGCATCTTAAAATCAGGAGAAAGTACAAGACATTCAGTCTCACAGAAAAGAACATTGTTCTTTTTGTCACACATTTGTGAGACACTAAAAAGATTATAATTTAGCTCTTTTACATAGAACAAATCTTCAAAATCTAAATTTCCGGTTTTGATTGTACCTTTACCAGAAATTTTGCCACCAACACCTCCTCCAAAGGTAACATAGCCTCCATCTATTGATTGGAAATCTGAGAGATAAGACTTGTTGCCTGTCATGTGCCTTGAACATCCACTATCTGAGTATCCTTGATCCTCTTCCTGATCATTTGAATGTTCCTGCACACAAATAAGAGTGTTAGTTTCTTTTGGGGATCCAAGCCATTACTGACTTGGATCTGCCTCTTGCATCAATGTAATTCAATCTTTTAAGGATAGTTGATGCAACATTGGATTTTAGAATCCAACATGCTGAGGCCTTAACAGCATTTGCCTTATTTCCCTTAGCAGCAGGAACAACATGCTTAGCAGCAGAATCTGCTAACTTTGTAGTTGTCCCCTTTGGTCTCCAAACTTGTTTTTGGACCACTGCCTTTGTTTGAATGGGCCTTAGAATAGTCTTTGATGCATGTTTGAAAAATGTTTTTGCACCCTTAGCTGTTGATTTTGGGTTAATAGTCATAAATGGTCGAGCAGCAGGAACAAATTGTCTAGCAGCAGGAACCATTCGTCTACCAGCAGGATCAGTGTTTGAGATAGACTTATTTTTGACTACTCTGGGGTTTGTTCTCTTAGAACTAGAGTGAAAGTGAGATTTAGGTGTTTGCCTTTTGTGGTTCACTCTATGGTTTTCATACCCAGTTACCCATTGGTTGCAGAAAGCTGCAAGATGGTCAAAACTACCACATGTGTAACAAGCTTTGTTATAAAAAGCAAAGTCATCACCTAATTGGTTAGACTTGAGGTTGTTCCAATTCCTTTGGTTACCTCTGGGCTTGTTGGTGGTTCTATATTGCTCACAATATCTAACCGGTTGCCTAACATGCTTAATGTTTGATTTAGGCCTATCAGTATTGTGTTTGACTATCTTAGGAACACTTGTTCCTACTTTCTTAACCACTTCAGGTTTAGACATAACCTGTTCATCATCATCATCACTATCAGTTGTACAATCTTCAACAACTATAGCATCTAAGTTCTTAGCAAAGGACACCTTGTCCTGATAAAGTAAAGTTTTATCTAAACATTTACTTACTTTTTCTTCCTTAAGGCTCTTGCTAGCCTTAGAACCATATTCCATGATTGGTTCTTGAAACTCAGGTAAACCTGAATTTCCTAGGTCAATCCCTGGGGGTTTAGGGATGCCTCTATAAGGAGGTGGGACACTCTTATATCCTACTCCTGACTTAGCTCTATTAATTACTTGACATTCTACTATGTTGTGCACACCTCTAGAAGCATGTTCTAGTGCCTCAGTAGTCAAGTGAATGTTTTCATTTTCCTTTTTGACCCTATCAAAAGCTTCTCTTAAAAGCTTAATTTCAGCATCTCTAAAGAATATGTCCTGTCTTAGGAGAGCTTTGTCATCAGAAAAAGCTAATTCATTTTCCTTATAGTATATGATTTGCTTTTCTACCTTTTCTAAACCACACTTATAGTTTATAAAGTTTTGAAAAGTCTTGCTTAGCTCTACCTTTTGATCATCAAATTATTTCATTAAAACCTGTAGAGCATTAAGAGCAGTGCAAGTATTTGAACAAGCTTTATTATTTTGTACCTCAGTAGCAGAAAAAGCCATAAGTGCCATTTGAGCAGGAGTTTCTTCTTCATCTGCCATGAAGCTCCAATCAAAACCTAAGCCATCAATAGCTACCATAGCTTTTGGCTCAATAACCTCCTCTGTTTTGGATTTGCTTCCAAAACCTCTATTCTTGCTATCTTGCTACCTTGGTCTTCTGCAATCTCTTGAGAAATGACCCATCATGTGACAGTTATAGCACTCTATCTTTGACTTATCAAAACCAGCAGCATCAGTGTTGCTGATGAACTCAAATAAGTACATTTTATTACTATCATTTATCCTATTAATTTGACTTGTTTTACTATATTATGTATGAGGATTGATACTTAATCGTTTACTTTTGTAATTCTCAGGTTAAAACAAGCATTTGGTGAAACTTGGCGATTTTGGACTAATAATGGAGCAAAACGTACATAAAGTGGAAGTCTACTGACATGGGCAAGATCAAGTCAATTCTGCTCCAGATGCGCCGCATCTCACTATCAACATGCGCCGCATCTCTATCAAGATATCACCAGATACGATCCAAGATACAAGAGGACATGCGCCGCATCTAATAAAGAGTTACGCCGCATCTTCTGGCGGTGTACGAATATTCCTGAATATTATAATCTTGGACCCCACGCGAAGTTAAGTACATGCGCCGCATCTACTTAAGTAGATGCGCCGCATCTTCCCTCAGACACAAACTATAAATACCCCGTAGACCAGACGAGTTCCAGAGATTCGGAAGTTCGAAAACCTAAAGACCGAACAGAAGAGAAGGACGAATTCAGTCAAGAGGCAGCACAAGACACACCCAAATCGAAGATACAAGAGCTATAAGAAGGTGCTGCATGTATTTAATTCATTAAGTAGTTTTGTTTTATTGTTTTAGCAAACTTTAATTCATCAGGATTGGTGGCTTGTGTAATGTGACAACGGAAAGATTGCACTCCCTTTAATACTTGCTTTCCCATCAATTAAAGTTTATATGTTGATGTCTTTGGTTACTACTTATTAGTGCATTGACCACCTCTGTGTTTATTAGTGGCTTGCGGGCACCCGACTGCGGGACAAGGTGTGGCTCCCACGGTTGTTTCTAAATTGATCACTTAGGAATAACTTTTAGACATAAGTCGTCATTAAGGGTTTACTCGCCGATGAGAATAGGACCAACGAGAAAGAGTTAATTACATACACTTCATATAAAGCTATCAATAAAACAAGTGACAAACTACTTAATCATAAGGACAGCCCTCTTATTGTCTCAAGTATCTATCTGTGTACGTGTGTGCTACTTGCTGATTCGTGCCTATTTGTTTATTTTATTATTTAATTGCAAACAAACTGTGCCAGTCTCTCAGGCTGAAACCCCCTTGCGTTAGGATATTAAAATACTGATTAGATTAACGAGATTATACGTTCCACTCTTAGTGATCGACACTCTACTTACCATTATCTTCATACTGACCGGGTACACTGCTCGTTAAGTGTGTGTGTTATTGATAAGTCGGCTAAATATAAATTTAAAACTTGAGTAGGCATTAAAACTGCTAAACCGCAACGACACATCACGCGCATCAAGTTTTTGGCGCCGTTGCCGGGGAGTGAATTGTTATTTTCTGTTAATTTGATTAGTATTTTAATTAGGTTTTTCTTTTTATTAGATTAATTGCATCATTGTACTATTTTGCATATTTGTTGTATTGTGTGTTATTTGTTTGCTTTTGTTTTTATTTTTGTGTGTTTTATTTTTTTGTTTGGTGTGTTTAATTTTTATTTTTATTTTTCGTATTTTTCTGTTCTGCTATCGTTGTACTGTGCTAAATCAAACGATACGGCGCATCTGATCTCTCAGATACGGCGTATTGCGTTTGATTTTTTTAATACAACGCGTTTAATTAATTCGATACGACGCATCTATTCCCCAAGATACGGCGTATCTGTTTTTAATAAGAAAATTTTTCTAAGCGATAAAGTAATACGACGCATCTGCTTTTGTAGATACGGCGTATCTGTTTTGATAAAAATTTTTCTAAACGTTAACGCCATACGACGCATCTGCTTTCGCAGATACGGCGTATCTATTATTTTAATTAAAAACAGTTTGCGAATTATTAAACAAATACGGCGTATCGATTTCCGTTGATACGGCGCATCTTACTTAATCAAAAATCTTTTATTTTTAAACGTAACGAAAATACGGCGCATTAACTTTCGTTAATACGACGCATTTAATTTTAATTAGATAAACTGATTTTTGATTAACTAATTCGATACGGCGCATTCATAAATTCTAAGCGGCGTATCTATTTTCTGGATAAAGTCTGATTTAATTTTAACGATCATAAGATACGGCGTATCCAACTCTTTGGATACGGCGCATCGTCTGCAGATATCAGTTACTTGTATTCATATATCCGTTTCAATATTCATTAATTTCTCTTCTAGCGGACAGATCCTACTGATGCTTTTGTAATTATTTCAGAAGGATAATGGAGGGATTCGGAGAACTAATCGAGTTCGAAGACAATTTTATGAACGATGTATTAGTACATGGAAAATCACCAGAACCTTACAATGGGGACTACATTGAACTTGATGACCTTAATAGACCATTAGAATCTAATGACCTATTCATGGATGATGCGGAATCTGAGTTAGAAGAAGGAGAAATTGTGGATAATCCAAGAGTCAACGTTATTACTACTAGAAACTACGATGAATTTGAGGGATATGATGGTTCTTGGGATTACGGTGAAAGGATCAACACCAATTGTGCTTACAATCTACAATTCCCATGCATGATTGGGTTCAAGTGTATTGACGCCAATTTCTTTCCTATTTTATCAATCAATGTCATGTCAAGAAGCTTTTACAACTCTATTATGAGAAATAAAAAGGAGTATAAAGGAAAGAATGTAGTTGGAGCCTTCATTAATGTCCCGATCTTCGTTGGACGCTTCACTATTGTTACTGAATTCGTAGTTATTGAGGACATGAATGCCTATTGTGACAGCGATATGGGTGAAGTAATTGTTGGAAAACCATTTTGTAGAGAGATCACTATTAATGCAAAACGATTTGAAGGAAAGATCACCTTCCAATGTGGAAGCGACATTATCACTTATATGATGCCCCGTACTCACCCTGGATTTAAATATGCTACTAGTAGGATTTGCTACAAATTTTCTCCATTCCTTTTTGTTAGTGATGATGACAATAAGAGAGGGATTGAGTACCCATATCAATTGAAGGAAGGATTCTACAAAGGAGTTTTGAATTTGGGACCTGAATATATACGAGACGATTCGGTTGCTAAATGGATCCTACGTGGCCATGTAGGAATCAATGATCGATACTAAAGAGCTGAACGTGAGTCTAACTTGAAGACTCTGGAATAAAGACAAGTGCTGACCGGGAGACAACCCGGATTTATCTTTTATTATTCTGTTTTCTGTGTCGAGTCAGTCCAGGCCGCACGAAGATACGGCGCATCTCAGTCCTGAGATGCGACGCATCCTCTGCAATGGTCATATCTTATTTTATTTCATTTTCATTTTTATTTTCGACTTTAAAACTTTTATCAGTTTATTTTAATGCGGCGCATCCCTGGTTAAGGATGCGGCGCATCTTTATTCTGATCCGTATTTATTCCAGGCTCGATACGGCGTATCTTCTTCAATAGGATACGGCGCATCGACTGACCTGATGATTTTCAGTTTTAATTTTTTTAGTTTTATTTTTCCTAACTACTAATGTATTATGCAAGTTGAACCTTTCTTATCTTAGGTGTGTTTTAAAGTGTTGGTGGTATTATAGTTTCCTGAATTTCCTGTGGATACATCAAGTATGAAGCTTTAACGTTCTAATCCACAAGAAAGATGATTTTTGCTCTTGCACTAATGGAGGATCATACCGAGCAAATCTCAGGGGAGTTTTTCTGTTCTAATTCTTTTTATTTCCAGTTTTTAACCTTTTATACAAACAACGAGGACGTTGTTTAACTTAAGTGGGGGGATAGGAGAATTAGAACACTTAACACTTACTTGTCCTAAACTTTTTCAAAAATTATGCTTAAAATGTGCTTAATATATCAAACTTAAAAAATTTTAGCATGTTTTTGTTTAAGATCTAAGTTGCATAACTGCACACATGACATTATTTTCAAAAATTGTGATTTTCCAAAATTCACAAATCTATGAGTGTGCCGGTGACTTGTAAACTTTAGAACTTGGCTTGTATACTATTCGAGACCACCATAATGAGTATTATTTATTTAATTGGAATGACTTGTCTAACTTGGTAAAATTCTAGGATTACACCCAAAAAGCCTTTATATGTTATGTGTTATTAGCTAACTACACTGGTTAGTTAACCCCAGTATAAAACCTTTTGTTACTCTCACTTTTAGAGTAAGATACCCCTAGAAAAACACTCAGAGCCATTCCTTTCGTTTCTTACACCTATGTTTAAAATGTTTCGTTACACCTTAAACCTTAGCCTACCCTGTAGATTAGAATCCGTGGTTGGTTAATTGCTATAGGCAAAGTGTGTTTCCTTACATTACCTGTGTTCGCGTGCGTAATTCATTATCTATGGTTAGGTCGGGAAATTGCACAATGCAATTGGAGTGAAAGTAAATATTGTATATTTTGGAGTTTATTTTTCGTGTGTTTACTACTTTCACTATTTACCATTATTTCTGAAGTTATGAAAAGTATGGAAAAATTATCCGGAAAGAAAGTTATAGTGATGTGGTGAAATTTTACACATCTATGTTTATGTTTCAAGTTAAAAAAAAAAAAAAAAAAAAAAAAAAAAAAAAAAAAAAAATCGAAAAAATGAGAAAAGAAAAAGAAAGAAAAAGAGTTGGATGTTTATTTTAAGCCAACAATGTAGAGTTATGTAAGTGGTTCATATGGCCACTATTTGTTGTATTATATCTATGGATTGAATGGGAATTGGCAGTTATGGGAATGCCAATTAAGGATTATTCTTTGATTAAGATTTTGTTGAGTATAATTCGTGTCTACCTAAAGCGTGTGTTTCAAGTGTTAAAGCGTGAGTTATTCAATGATATGAGTCTTATTCATGGGATGGTTGGGATAGTGATTAACCACACTTAGGATTTTAATTTATTTGTTTTGTTTATTTTTATTTTTACACCAATTTATATCCTAAATGTTATCCATACCCTGTATTGTTCTTTATCCAACCAAACCTTTGATTTATTGAGATTAGGGATTTGAGCAATCTTAAGTATCGTAGTCGTGGATTCGGCTATGTATTTATGATTTTGTCGCCCTTTTTGATATATTATTATTGGTAAAGTTTGGACCTATCTTTAGCCTATTCGAGTTAAGGATTTGAGCAATTGCAAGTATCGTGTTCGTGGATTCGATCATGTATTTGTGATTTTGTCGCCTTTTCTGGAATTTGAGATCGATAGTGTAAATAAGAATAATTAACCCTTAAACCTAAAAACCCTTTTTACCGCTTTAGACTTGTTATTCCTTAGCTTTAGTGGTGGAGATGTGTATACTTGCCAAGCTTATGATAGAATATTCGTCGCGACTGGACAGTTAAACGATTAGATTTGCTTTTATCGACTTATTTTATTTTACTTCTAATTCGTTAAGTGTTTAGTTGTGTGATTACGAAATAAACGAATACATGCTTAAATATAAAAATAAATCCTAACTTCTTTTAGGATACATTTTCATGAGATTTAATCTAAGGTTTACTTGGGGACAAGTAAAGTTCAAGTGGGGGGATATTTGATGAACTCAAATAAGTACATTTTATTACTATCATTTATCCTATTAATTTGACTTGTTTTACTATATTATGTATGAGGATTGATACTTAATCGTTTACTTTTGTAATTCTCAGGTTAAAACAAGCATTTGGTGAAACTTGGCGATTTTGGACTAATAATGGAGCAAAACGTACATAAAGTGGAAGTCTACTGACATGGGCAAGATCAAGTCAATTCTGCTCCAGATGCGCCGCATCTCACTATCAACATGCGCCGCATCTCTATCAAGATATCACCAGATACGATCCAAGATACAAGAGGACATGCGCCGCATCTAATAAAGAGTTACGCCGCATCTTCTGGCGGTGTACGAATATTCCTGAATATTATAATCTTGGACCCCACGCGAAGTTAAGTACATGCGCCGCATCTACTTAAGTAGATGCGCCGCATCTTCCCTCAGACACAAACTATAAATACCCCGTAGACCAGACGAGTTCCAGAGATTCGGAAGTTCGAAAACCTAAAGACCGAACAGAAGAGAAGGACGAATTCAGTCAAGAGGCAGCACAAGACACACCCAAATCGAAGATACAAGAGCTATAAGAAGGTGCTGCATGTATTTAATTCATTAAGTAGTTTTGTTTTATTGTTTTAGCAAACTTTAATTCATCAGGATTGGTGGCTTGTGTAATGTGACAACGGAAAGATTGCACTCCCTTTAATACTTGCTTTCCCATCAATTAAAGTTTATATGTTGATGTCTTTGGTTACTACTTATTAGTGCATTGACCACCTCTGTGTTTATTAGTGGCTTGCGGGCACCCGACTGCGGGACAAGGTGTGGCTCCCACGGTTGTTTCTAAATTGATCACTTAGGAATAACTTTTAGACATAAGTCGTCATTAAGGGTTTACTCGCCGATGAGAATAGGACCAACGAGAAAGAGTTAATTACATACACTTCATATAAAGCTATCAATAAAACAAGTGACAAACTACTTAATCATAAGGACAGCCCTCTTATTGTCTCAAGTATCTATCTGTGTACGTGTGTGCTACTTGCTGATTCGTGCCTATTTGTTTATTTTATTATTTAATTGCAAACAAACTGTGCCAGTCTCTCAGGCTGAAACCCCCTTGCGTTAGGATATTAAAATACTGATTAGATTAACGAGATTATACGTTCCACTCTTAGTGATCGACACTCTACTTACCATTATCTTCATACTGACCGGGTACACTGCTCGTTAAGTGTGTGTGTTATTGATAAGTCGGCTAAATATAAATTTAAAACTTGAGTAGGCATTAAAACTGCTAAACCGCAACGACACATCACGCGCATCAGTTGCTGATTATGAGCTTCTTCCCCGTCTTGTGATAGAACTTCTTGGCTCTCATGCTAAGAAGAGAAATTTGCCATTTTAGATCCATTTCCTCCAAATCATCTTCGTGGATCTCTTGGAGGTCTTCATAGGAGAGCATGGACCCATTATTCTGACTTGTAAGAAAGGCACAACAAGTCTTTTCATCCAAAATACTAATGGTACTACTTGATGAACTAGCAGCACCAACATCATCAACAACTTTCACCTCTTCACTTGATTTTGAGGTACTAGGAGTTGACATAAATGCCTTGTTCCCAGTATTAGAACTAGTACCTCCATTCTTCTTCAAATCTTGCTCCATAATCTTGAAGTTGCTATACAAGTCCATCAGTTCCATGGTGTCTAGGTCTGGCTTGTTCTTCCAGACCACAACATGCATAGCCCACTCTTCTGGTAAGCTTCTCAGAAACTTTGAGTTTAAATCTTCTTGAGGCATTTCAATCCCAAGAATAGCAAGTTGGCTCACAATATTCTGAAGCCTATTAAACATGTGGTCAAGAGATTCATTGTATGTAGAGGAGAAGTTTTCAAACTGCTGCTTGAGCAGTGTCTTGTGGGTTTTCTTGGTGGCTTCATTTCCACCATACCTGGCAATAATAGCTTCAAACAATGACTTGGCATCCTTAAACTTGCTGAAGTTTAGAAGTTGATCATTGGGAATGGTCATCATCAGCATGCTTCTTGCCTTCAAGTCATTTTTCTTCTTTATTCTATCTTCTGCAGATGATGGCTTTGTCTGCAGAGTTGACACAACTTTGCCGTCCACTGTTGATGTAGTGGTGATAGGCTGGTAAGAGTTTCCATCTTCGATGATTTCCCAAAGTGCATAGTCTTGCACTTGGAAATATTGCTCTATCCTCAGCCTCCACATCTCAAACTCATTTTGTTTGAGCATGGGAATCTTTGCAGCAACATTTGTCTGAATAGATTCAACATCCATTTCTTCAGCTTCTTCTTCTAAATCAATAATATCAGCCTGACGCTCTGATACCACTTGTTAGGATTGTTCACACGGTTAAGGTGGTTAAACCTTACGTTCTTTGCGTGTAATGATATATTGAGTGAATATGATTAAGTACGCGGAATTTACTTAACCACACTTAGAAGGTGATTTGTGTTGTGGAAATGGAATGGTTGTGTTAGTTCTATGACAATCAACAATGAGAGATTAACACCAAACGATTCAATATTATTAATGATAATAATACGAGTGATCTTGAAATATCACTAGGGTTACAACCTTGAATCTTAAGTTTTTACAACTTGTGATATTCTTGTGTTTGTTCTATGTTCTAACAGTTATATGTTCTAAAATAATAACACATGCATGGACTCTTAACATCGACTCATAATATCGAGTCTAAGATCTTCTTTTATAGTCCAAGAAGATCTTTACATATTGCTTAAAGTCTAGCCGACTTACTTGTTAACTTATCTTTAGAGTGTCAGTACATAAGATACAACATGTATCTGTGTACACAACTTGTTAACTAAGCACATGGGGTAAGATATTATCTACCGTATATTGTTGACCAAAATACAAATAATATCTTTTCAATCTTATCCACTCAGCAGTAGAATGATCATCATCAGCAGCAATGAGAACACTAGCAGCAGAATCCTTCAGCAGCAGAATGCTAAGCCTAGCAGAAGAATCATTTATCGCTAGCAGCTGGATCAAATGTTCTAGCAGCAGGAACAACATTATCAGCAGGAACCAAATGCACTAGCAGCAGAATCACACTTAACGTTTTTCTTTGAATGGAATCCGATATTAAACTTCTTGAATATTTAATTCCCAACACGTTTTTCCTGTTGCCTTCCAAACTTTCTTACTTGTTTCAGTTCTCCTAACATTCTTAACATGGGGTTGTACAGGAGATATCAAAAATGACACAACACAATCATCATGATTAGCATAAATTAAACATTCGTTACATGTTTTGCAGACAGCATTAGAATTCGAATTAATTACAGTACTTTTGATACTAGAATCAACATGATTCATTCTACTCATTGCAAACTTATTATTCCTAAGTTGGGCTTCTACTTTCTTCTCGTGACCATTCTTAGCCGGTGCAGTCCTATCTTTCCTTGCATTGCCTCTAGGCTTTGACCCGCTAGCTTTGGTGTCACATTTTACTCCTGTAGAAGTAATGATGGGAACATTAGTTTGTTTTACTGTCATTTGCTTTCCTGACTTTGATGTGCTGGGTTCTGATGTTCTCAGTGGTAGGTCAAAGGTTACTTGCTTGTTTTTAGTCATAGATGATGATGCAACAAATCTATCTCTTTTGTTATCAATCTTAGGGCCAGTGTCAATGACGTACTCTAAAAATTCCTGCGACCTTTTAGTGAGGAAGCAGGCATCCACAACTGCTTTATCAAGTGGTTTTTCTATCCTATCCTCCTCTACTATCTCACGAAGTATATCCAGGCTATCCTTAAGGTGATTAAGATAAATTTGATGGGCAGACCTATTGTTCCTAAGGGGAATTGGAATAGGCACAACATCAACATCATACTTTTTAACAACAGAAGCCTTTGGAGCAACCTTATCACAAGTGTCAATTGGCATTTTTTTCTTTCACCTGAGTCTTAAGATTCTCAATTTCATTTAACAAAGAAGTTATTTTTTCATTATGACTATTTCGTGTGACTTTAATTGAGTCATTTAACTCTTTGTAATGCTGTTTGATTTTTGAATTTTCAGCTCGAAAACACTCATTTTCACCATGTAACTTATTGATAGTGTCCTGATAGTGAAAATTCTGAGAATCCAAAGACGATGGTTTATTGGTTCCAATTGCTTCACTCTTATTTGACTTTAATTGGGCAATTTGAGCCCTCAACTGTCGAATCGTGTTAGTGTGAGCTTGAATTTTTTCATCACGTTTACTCAATTCAAAATATGTATCAAATTCAGGAGCATCCAGAGATGTCTTGGCATTTGATATTTTACATTTTTCTTCTAAGTGTTGATATTTTAATTGTAAATTAAGATAATCAACTTCTAGTTTTGAAAAATGTTTGACCATGTTATCATGGTCATCATTTTGAATTTTCTCTTGCAGTTTCAAATTCTCCCCCTCAAGCTCAACAACACGATTCTGGGTAACATTCAATGCAATAAAATACTCATGAAATTGATAGGCAGTTAAAGCAGAATCAGTGGCAGTATAAAATATATCATGTGCAATACATCTAGCAATCAAATTCTCATTGGTGATGAGAATGTTCTTTCTCTCGATCTCCCGGCTCTTAAGTTCTATCGCATTTTGAGCTACCTCATTTTCCATATCTTTAAATATTACTTTCATTTCATTTACTTCAGTTTCAAGAGCGTTTTGCAATCCCTCAAACTGTTCCTTGAGTAATTTAAAGAATGGAATGACCTCAGTTAAGTAACACCTTTTTGTCTGTTCAAAACCCCTTTCCGCCTCAGTAATTCCGGTTGGTGTAATTCTCTTCTTATATGTTTTATCAAAATCAGCAAATAGTTGACAAAGTACATATATGCTAATTAAGGTTTTACATTTAGTAGGAAGAGTCAAAGGGACCAAATGCCTAGGTGTATTAGGAGGATACACCGTCGCAGCTGCAATTTTCCTAAGGGATGGAGTTTTGGCTTCAAGCTCATCGGCCTTTCTCTTTTCCATATCTATAGACCAAAATATTTGTTCAGGCGTTAACTTCTTTTGAGGTGCAAACACAGTCAATCGATTCTCCTCATAATAATCATGGGGTTTGACTATTATTCGTTTGGCTATGCATTTGGGATCCTTCATTTTCTCATTCATTCTTTCTCTTTTTCTCACATCTATCTCATCACTCTCTTCTAAGGATGAAACATCAGGTGGGGCATGACCAGGCATAATCATCACATTGGCATCATATAAGGCTGGTTGGGTCACTTTAGCTTTCCTAAGGAGAGCTAATTTAGGTTCACCTACATTACTTACACTGTGCTTATCACACAACTTCTTGTGCTTTTGAAGCATTTGAACCGTTTGTCTAGATTGGTCTTGCGTGTACAACTTATTTTGAAGCTTATTCTTTAAGATTTTAAGTCTTGAGAAATCATTTAAGAGTTGTGTTTCTTTTTCCTTGAAATCTTGTTTTAGTGTATTTACATGCTCTAGGGCCTCCTTTTTTTGTTTAACAGTCTGATCCAGCTGTTTTTGTAAAGAATTCAACTCTTGTTTTAATGTTTCCTCCCTTAAGTTACGCTCAGTTATAAGTGTACGCATTTGACTATCCATTTTCTGCTCACGTTCAATTAGTTCAAATTTAGCACGTTGTTCATAAATTTCCACCTGATCTTTATATATGTTTAGTCTAGTGGTCAAGGGGTCATCAAGGACAAACTCAGTGTTTTCATGCCACTCACAAGCATTATCTACCACACATGCATTATCTATAACACAAACACTATTTTCAACAAAAGATGCACCACCTTGTACATCAGACACGTTGTTATGATTCACATATTGTTCATACGGAATAATATTACTATTTCCCATGTCAACAGTATCTGAATCAACCCCATCTGTCTGTTGTACTTCGTTGGGAATCTTTTGTTTATTAACCACGTCATATGTGTCATAAAGCTTTAGTACCTCAGAGATCACAGATGCAGTGGAGGAACCAGCTTGTTGAGGTGATGAGACAACAAAGGACATATTAGCCATGAAGATTGTTTGAGATATTGGTTCATCATCCACATCAGAGTCAAAAGCATCACAATCATCAGCTTTGAAAATGTTAGGATCATTAAGTGCTAGGTCCTGAACTGGCTGTTCGTCCACATCGGCATCAAAAGTATTTCCCCCATCGCCAGCAAGAAACAACATTTCTTTTTCGTCCAACACAGCTCCACTCTCTTGAGCCTGCATCAACAACATCTTGTCCTTGAAATAGTCTGAGTTCTGAGGACATTTTGGTTGATTGCAGTTTCTGGAAATGTGTCCAAGTCCACCACAGTTATAACACTTAGTCTGTTTCCCCTACCCCTGATTTGCATTCCCTACTCTGATCTGCACATTACCTCGACCCATGTTCCTTTCATTCAAGTTTTGCCTCCCCTGAACATTTTGAACTACAATTCTTCCATCCTCCACCATTGCCAGATTGCATGGGTTTGATGAGGTTCTGAGTTGATTGTTAGTCTGAGGGAGTGTAGCCTTAAATTGTTGAACAAGTAAGGACACTTGGTTGGTAAGGTTATCAATCATTTTGTCGGTGTGAGTGTAACCTGAATCCAGTTGTGGACTCATAGCAGATGGTGATGAATAGGGATGGTGATAAGCTTGGTCAGATGACAATTGGTTGATTGGCTGAGCACTTGCAACAAATGCCAGTGGATCATTTGATGCAGTTGGATTGAGTTTTTCTCTCAACAGACGATCATAAGCAGCATGTTTCTCATGTTGTTGTAGATAGGCATACAACTGTTCATAGTTTGTTTCTCTCAGACCTTTGTTGAGTTTTACTGCAGTAACAAATTTGTCCCATTCTGGAGTCATGTTGTTTACAAACTTTGAGTTAAGTTGGATGTTGGGCATAGTCATTCTGATGATCCTCATGTCATTTACCAACTTATGAAATCTCACATAGTAGTCTGTAATGTTCTCACCAGGGTTCATCTTAAAATGCTCGAACTCATCATACAGTTGTGACTCACGATCTTCCTTTGTGAGTTCTGATCCAGCTAGAAGCATTTTGACGTTGTCCCACACAGCTTTTGCTTCAGTGTTGAAGTTGATGAGTTTGTAAACATCTTTGGGCAAACCTTGAATGACAATGTTGGAGGCTCTAATGTCGGCATCATACCTCTTCTTTTCTTCCTCATTAAGATCATTGTAAGTTCGAGGTCTGTCGATTCCCAAAGTGACAGTTCCGTCATCACCAGTAGTAACAACATCTCTGGTGGTGCCCATCTGAAATGGTCCTTCATCAATGGATTTAAGAATGTTAAATCCATTTTCTTTGCCCAAGCAGTAAAGTCGTATTCGTTGTGCCCACGACTCATAGTCTGTCCTATCAAGCATAGGAGGACGGGTATCGGACCCAGCTGCTTGAATGTCATCAGATGCAGTGCTTGGTATGGTTGCCATACTGTATACGGGATTTTACAATTCTTGAGATTTAAACCGAGAAATAAGTTATTTCGCGGGATTTTACAAAAATTCAAGAACAAACCGCTATTCCAAAACCGCTGAAGTGGTATTAAAACAGTAAGTATCAAACCGCTAAAACCTTAGGCAAACCGCTAATATCTAACCGCTAAACCACACAACAAACCGCTAAGTCAAACCGCAAGTCCTGAATACCAAACCGCTATTCTCAAACCGCTGTAATTAACCCAACCGCTATGATCAAACCGCTGAAACCAGAACCGCGAAGACCAAAACCGCTGAAGATTAAACCGCTGAGAGCTAAACCGCTGAAATCAGAACCGCTAAGACCTAAACCGCTGAAGATTAAACCGCTGAGAGCTAAACCGCTGAAACTAGAACCGCTAAGACCTAAACCGCTGAAGATTAAACCGCTGAGACCAGAACCGCTAAGATCTAAACCGTTGTAGGTTAAACCGCTGCTGCTAAACGACAAATCGCTAGGGACAAGAACTGACAAACCGCAACCGCAAGTGGACAAACCGTCCTTTTCAGTACGTTTTTTCCTTTTCCTAATTTGGTTATAATCCAAACCGCTGTTTACCAAACCGCTACTTAGAATAACCCAAATAACACAAACCGCTACGATGAAAACTCTTCCGAAAGCCAAACCGCCGCCAAGAAACCCTTTAAATCTTCCACAAACACGCACTAACCAAGTTGTATGTTATCAAGGAAGATGTAAAACAGTTCTTTGAACACAAAAGTACAAGTTTTCAACAGATTTAACCACAAACAAAGATTAAACAAGGATTTTAGCTCACTATTTTATACGACCTAAAAAGAACCAAAAATCCACCCACGAATCTGAATATGCTCTTACACGAACCTAACCATGGCTCTTGATACCAATTGTAGCATATTCATAACATTCAAACACACAAATATGGTGGATTTGGCCGGCGGTTTAGGAGAGATTTAGAGAGAGAAAGTGAGTTGGGAACTTAGTGAGAGAAAGTGAAGAGAATTATATTGAATGGTTGAGAAGTTCCAACCCTCTCCCTTAGTGGGAGAGGGGTATTTATAGTTACATATTAGTTGCCCCGTGTGGGCTGTGGAGCGAGCTGACAGTGGGTAAAGACCCGACCCACTCCACGAATACTTAACTAACTAAACTAATACAAATCATATTAATATTACTGATATTCCTACGAGCTATTAAATGCTAATGAGTACTCGGGGTGACCGAGTCTTCAGATGAATATTTATATTCCTAACATGTATTTTTAGGATATTCACAGAATAGTAAAGCATACATTGTCTTAAACAAAGAAACTTCAAAAGTCGAGGAATCGTTGAACGTAATATTCGACGAAAGTCCACCTTCCTCTAAGACATCACCTTTGGTAGATGATGACTTAGTTGAAAGTCAAATGGTTGAAAACCAAGAAAATGTAGAAAATGACAAAGAAGATGAACCCGTGAATAGGGAAATAGTCAACATCAAAAAATCCAAAAGTCATTCATTAGACAACGTCAAAGGAAAAATTAACGAAAGAACCTTAAGGTCAAAAATCCAAAATCAAAGTAATTTCTTTTGTTTTGTTTCAACCATTGAACCTAAAAATGTTAATGAAGCCATAAAAGATGAATCTTGGGTCGTAGCGATGCAAGAAGAATTAAACCAATTTGTTAGAAATGACGTTTGGACATTAGTCCCTCAACCTCAAAATCAAACCATAATTGGAACTAAATGGGTTTTTAGGAACAAAATGGATGAAAATGGAGTAGTGTCTAGAAACAAAACTAGGCTAGTAGCTCAAGGCTACAATCAACAAGAAGGTATAGATTACGACGAGACATTTGCACCCGTCGCTAGGCTTGAGTCAATTAGAATATTACTTGCATATGCATGTGCACATGACTTTAAACTATTCCAAATGAATGTTAAAAGTGCTTTTCTAAATGGTTTTATTAATGAGGAAGTGTACGTTGCACAACCTCCCAGCTTTGCCGATTTTAAAAAAACCTAATCATGTCTACAAACTTAAGAAAGCTTTATACGGACTTAAGCAAGCACCAAAAGCTTGGTATGATCGACTTAAGACTTTCCTAGTTGACCATAAGTATACCATGGGCCTAGTAGACAACACTCTTTTCACCAAGAAAAAGGGATCACATATTATCATAGTCCAGATATATGTGGATGACATTATATTCGGTTCAACTTGTCAAGAGTTATGCGATGAATATTCAAAAATCATGCATGACGAGTTTGAAATGAGTATGATGGGGGAACTAAACTTTTTCTTAGGTCTCCAAATAAAACAATTAGAAGATGGGATATTCTTCAACCGATCTAAGTATATAAGGGATATGCTTAAGAAATTTGGTCTTGAAGATTCCAAACCCATGAAAACACCCATGTCCTCCGAAACCAAACTCACCAAGGATGACGAAAGTGAATCCGTAGATAGCACTAAATATAGAGGAATGATTGGTAGTTTACTCTATCTCACGACTAGTAGACCGGACATTATATTTAGTGTTTTTCTATGTGCACGCTTTCAAGAAGATCCCAAAATATCTCATCTTGAAGCCGTTAAACGAATCTTTAGATATATTAAAGGTACTACACATTTAGGATTATGGTATCCTAAAGGAACAGGAATGGAAACCATAGTGTATGCCGACTCAGACCATGCCGATGACTATGTCGATAGAAAAAGTACAAGTGGCATTTGTACTTTTGTTGGGCATTGTCTCACCTCATGGTTTGCCAAGAAACAAACGGCCCTAGCAATATCAACAACTGAAGCCGAGTACGTATCTGCAGGAAAGGCGTGTCAACAAGCACTATGGATGAAACAAGCTCTCGTCGACTATGGAATTGAACTCAACGACATTCCCATTCTTTGCAACAACAAATGAGCTATCGACCTTAGCAAAAATTCAGTCCAACACGCTAGAACCAAACACATAGAAATACGTCACCATTTCCTACGCGACAATGTTCAGAAGGGAAACATCTCAATCAAGAAAGTTTCCTCAGAGGACAAAATTGCCGACATTGTTGAGATAAATAAATGCCTAAAAACATTATCAATATTTATTCATATCTCTATGTTTTGATGATCACAAAATGTAAACTCATTAAAACATAAACTTATCAAATAAACAAGTATTTAGTTGTAAATATTCACTTCTACAACTTAATCACTTAAGGTATGAATAAACAAGTGCTTAATGCATTATATGATCAAAGGAACATTTTCTTAATAACTAGATTTTTTATAAAACATCAAAAACATTTTATATATTTTTGAAAAACATTTTTGGTATTAAATAAAAATGTTTAATCTTTTATAAAAATATGAATTCAAATTTTTAACCAAAATCAGTTAAAATGTTCCAGAAAAACCTTCCCCACAAAAGGACAAAATTGGCCAACGTTCAGTAGGGGCGGCCCCCTTAATTTTACTAGGCGGCCCCCTTAATAATTAAGGGGACCGCCCCCACTCCAGTAGGCTTCAGCTGTCCAGATTTTTCCCTATAAATACAAGCCTTCTCCTGGATTTTTTTCTCAACCCTCTTGCACTAAAACTTTCTGTAGTAGATCTCATTTCATATCTTAGAAAAACCTTTGATCATGTAATCTTAAGCATTGGTTTCCAAGTGGTCCAAGCTTCCACCATCCAAGTGCAAAAGAAGAATACTTCTATCAATCAAGATTAGAAGTATTACAACTTAGTATCATTTTGTTACTTAAGTTGTGTGTTTTAACAAAGTTTGTAAATCATTCATTCATTTGTATGTAAGGTGTGTGTTGTAGATTAGTGTTGTGTGTAAGTAGTGAAGATGTTGTATAAGTAGTTGTGGTATAGAAGTTGTGAGGTCAAAGTGTAGAAGTCGTGAAGCCGTGGTGTAGAAGTTGTGAAGCCGTAGCTTAGAAGACATGAAGTCCTTGTGTTGAAGTCATGAAGCCGTAGCATAGAAGCTGTGAAGCGGTCGTGTTAAAGTTGTGAAGTCCTAGTCGTGAAGTCCTAGTGTTGAAGTCGTGAAGCCGTAGCATAGAAGTTGTGTAGCGGTCGTGTTGAAGCCGTGGAGTCCTAGTCGTGAAGTCCTAGTGTTGAAGTCGTGAAGCCGTAGCATAGAGGTTGTGTAGTGGACATGTTGAAGTCGTGAAGTCTTAGTCATGAAGACATAGTGTTGAAGTCGTGAAGCCGCATCATAGAGGTTGTGTAGCGGTCGTGTTGAAGTCGTGAAGAAGTCGTGAAGCAGTCGTGAAGCCGTTGTGAAGTAGTCGTGAATAAGTTGTGAAGAAGTTGTGTTGTGAAGTTGTGAGATTGGTTCTAGCTACGATTAGAACTCGACATTTAGCTTTGTGTCGTTAAACCCGTGTAAGCCAAAGTTGTGTACGGTTTTCTCCACCATAAGGGAGCTTATTGAAGTTGTGAAGAAAACTCTCGAGCAAGGTGTGCTCGGGGAGTGGAGTAGGGCAAGGAAGGTGTCCTTGTAGCCGAACCACTATAAATCTCTCGTGTCTCGGTTAGATCTTTCCATACCTTATTTATTTCTTTACTTGCATCGTCATTACTTTCATACACATAGGTTTATATAATTGCTAGTATTAATTAGAGGTCGACTTCACATAAAGATCAATTTGAAAATCCATTCAAGAAACCAAAACTTTTACAATCAATTTAAAAGAATACATATATAACTAATAATAAGGTTCAAGTTTTATTTTTCATACAAACTTGAATCTAAGTGTTTTAAAAATAAACAAAGGTTTTCATAATAAAATTAAAAAGACGTAAAACTATTCAACCCCCCCTTCTAGTTTTCCACAATTGGTATCAAGAGCCACGTCAATCAAGATCTTTAAAATATACTGTATTTTAAAACTTGAATCGATCTATGGAATTCGAAAAATATCTAGAAGGGGAATCTTTGCTAAAACCACCACTATTTGAAAACTATACTTTTCTTGAATGGTGATTTTGAAAATCAAACAAAAACGGATTTTGAAAGTCAAATTGATTATTTGAAAACAAAGAATGAAATAAATAATAAAGCTAAAATAATTATTTATAAAAACATTGCCGAAAGTTGAATATGAAAGAATATTCTTCTGTAAAACGGCAAATGATATTTGGAAAAATTTCTAAAACTTTCATCAAGAAAAATGTCAAGCCAAAGATGAGGATTTTAATCTTGTACATGAATTAGTTATCTTAGAAATTTAATAGATAAACTTTTAGATAAAATAGATACATGTACTACTAGTTCAAATGTTGTTAATGTAGGTGTTAGCGACGAAGACTACATGAATCAACTCCAAAGTGAACTCAATCCAAAATCATGAAGTGACACAGACGAAGGAGAAGATCATGATCCGTACAAGACATGTTCGGGTCAAGCCACTTCGGTTTAAATAAGATCATCATCTGAGACATTACGAAGAAAAGCTAGGACGTGAGGTAAGTTCTCTATTTAAAATTTCATAAGTAATTACTTCATGCATATAATCTTATTAATGCCTTAGGATATGCTTAGTCTGATAGGTTGCTTTGCCTTTACACTTTAGTTATATTCGTTCTGTGGCTTAATAAACTAGAAACCCTTTAGTTAGCCCCCCTAAGTGTTAGTGAACCAAGCAATCTTCATATTTGGTACTCTTCGATAAGTAAATTTAGGAACTTAATTTCTTCTAAAAAGAGAATGACTACTGGAGAATCTATTGACTAGAAACTCAATTTGACCTAACAGTTGAATTGCTTCTATGTGAGAAGTTGGGTGTGTGTAACCCGTAAAAACGGTCGTGTTTAGCCTGAATTGAGCACCACTAGTAATAGTCTCATACTCATTCTCCAACTTGAATACATTATTCTTCCTAAATATACCTAACGATAGTTTACTGTTATGAACTTTTGCTTTTCACTAGAGCTTTTCATTCCTAGATTTATGTCATCTTGCGTATATAAAATTTCTAGATGTTTACTTGCTCCTATGTGATTTGACTGCATGCCTTCGTAATTATTTGTTTAGTTGAATGCATTGTCATTATAATAGCTTTTGTTTTTCTCTAACTACTCTGACATGATGTATTTTTGTATTTAGTCATAATACATGCGTAAATGTCATAGGATATGTAGAAAGAGGTAGCATGTGACAATAGACTTGAGCATGAGATCTTTTATAAACCATTATTTTTTAAATCTATAATTAATGGGACTTATTTTTAAATTTGCAAAAACTTCACATTTTGGAAAAATAATTTTTCAAAAGATTATGACACATTTCTATTTTACATGTTTCACCATCCTACCTTTCTTCCAAACTTGTGTCCATAATTACATGTTTATCAAAACCAAAGATTGGAAAAAATGTTTTCTTTCCTCATAAAAAACATTTTGAAATAAAACCAAAACTATTTCATTAAAATATTTTTCACATCCACATAAAAACCCACTTTCAAACATTGTTGAATAATGCCAAAAACATTTCTTTAAATCATGCATGGTGATCTCATATCTGTCATCTATATTTATGTATGTGACATTTATAAGTGAACTAAATTTGAAAATAACCATAATTTATTCACTAAGACCTCACTTGGTACAAGTCTAGAAGTCCATGCTATCACAACTCTACATTCCCATGCACATAGATATTCATTAGGATTATTTAACTAGCTTATTAATCTTCCTAAATATGATACTATGAATTACTTGGTGCTATGTAGTGTTTTCTTGTCTAACATATATATGTTACATGCTAAATGAGTTGTTTGCATGCTAGATAATAATGTCTAATGAATATGCTTAGCATATATAAGTTATTAAATTCTAAATTGCCTCAAAAGAAGTTGGACTTGCTTGAAACTAAACCCAAAAACACAACCCTTTCAACAAATTTTCTGCCAAAAACCCATTTCCAGTAACCTGGAAATCAGCAGATGGGCGGCCCCCTTAATTCATTAGGCGGCCCCCTTAATATTTAAGGGGACCGGCCCCTTAATATTTAAGGGGACCGGCCCCTTAATTAAGGGGACCGGCCATCTGATGGTCGAAGGTGCTGCTTCCTTTTTCTATTTTTTAGCCCATTTTATCCTATACTTCCCAAAATTCACAAACACATTTTGTCACAAACCACCCACCAAAATTTACCTTCCACAATCACATCATAACTACACCATAAACACCCAACTCCATCATAAATGCTCATCCATATTATCCATTCAAACATGTCATCATCTAACCACCCAAAATCCAAGCCTTCAAGAGTTGCTAAAATCTCAGTGAGGCCCATTTGGAGGAGGAAGCTTGACATTTGCCATAACCCAACAAATGATGTTGTTCAAACTCAACCAACACCTAAACCTCATCCTAATGAACCCTTTCACACACATAACCAATCATCCATATGTCCACCTTCATTCACTCATAATTACCCAAGTTCACAAGTGTCTCCACCACCAAAAGTGTCACCACCACTTCCACCAAATAACAACCACTCTCCATCATCATCACCTTCCACTCAACACTTGAAGTTCATTGAAGAACTCAAGGAAGCCCATGAGCTTAATGCTCTCCTTGCTTTGCACCTTGCTCAAAGCAACTTAAACCCATCACCATCCATATCACCATCATTACCATCATCACCACATCACTTGAGTCAAACTGAGAAACATGTCAACAATTGTCCTTGTTGCATCTTTCTCCAAAATCAAACCATCATCACCATCCATATCACCATCATTACCATCATCACCACATCACTTGAGTCAAACTGAGAAACATGTCAACAATTGTCCTTGTTGCATCTTTCTCCAAAATCAAACCATCATTACCATCATCACCATCCATCTCACCATCATTACCATCATCACCACATCACTCGAGTCAAATTGAGAAACATGTCAACAATAGTCCTTGTTGCATCTTTCTCCAAAATTAAACCATCACCTTAAATGAGCGTCTCACTTGGATTGAGTATCTTCTCACTAGATCTAATCCAACACCACCACTTGAACAACATCAAAACCCTCATTCAACATGGTCAAGTCCAAGCTCTCCACCTCCAATTCCTCCATCAACACTCTCTCCAACATCCATACACCCAAACTTACAACCCCATTAATCCAATTTTTTTTACCCCCTCTTTACCATCATCCATCCAAAATAATCCAAGTTTTCATGTCTCAAGCAAGTCCAATGGATCTCTTAGGCAATTTAAAATTTTCTACTTATTGCATGCTATAAGCATAATATGTGTTGTATCAATAATTATGTTTTTAACATAATTATTTTCAACTAATGAATGCTTTATTTCTTGTCTTTAATATATGATTGTTATGCTTATTGCTTGTATACTTGATATCATGATATATATACATGCTTGATGATTAATAACATGCTTATTCCATAATATGTTTTAAATGTATGCATGCGTAATTAACATGTTTACGTCACTATTTAATCATTCTTGATGTACATGATTCAAATGGAGCTTGCTGCAAAAAACACCCTAAAAATGACCCTTTTCTGGAAATTTTTCAAATTTGGTCGCCTGGGAAAACACCAGATGGGCGGCCCCCTTAATTCCCTAGGCGGTCCCCTTAATTTTAAGGGGCCGGCCTACAATTAAGGGGACCGGCCATCTGGGCAGTAAAATTTACTGTTTTCTTTTGCATCTTGCGACCCCTTTATATAGCCCAAACCTTACCTAAATCAACCATCACCTCCATCAAACATCTATTTTCATTCACCATGCTATCACCAAAATCATCTCTAAGACACCAAAACTCCATCACCACCACCTCAATGTTAATCCCCAAGTGCACCAAATGCACCATCAAAAACACCCTTTCATCCATCAATAACTACATCAACTCACACCTTTCATCACCACCATCAAGAGCATCAACTCCACCTCCTACTCAAGAACCTCCATTCACCCAACTTGTCATTTCCATATCACCAATAACACCTCTTGATGCTCATTTCTCATCATCACCAATACCACCACATCCACAACCGAACCATCATCTTTGGTCTTAGAGATGAGATACACTACATGTTTTCATCCCTTGAACACATGCTTAACAACCAACCTCCACCACAACCTCCATCATTTTCACCCACTACACTACCACCACCTTCATTCTCACCAAATTAAGCATATGCAATGCTTAATCAAAAATAATTTTTCAAACCATTTTGTGTGCAAGCCCCATGGAAGATCATGTACTCCTAGAATGATTATGTAGATTGCATTACTTACTAGCTAATGTAGGATTAAATATAATCTTGGATGGTTGTGTATGAATGTCTTTATATGCATGCTTATTTTTGCTATATATATGCTTGTGCTTCTAATATTTTTCTTGCAAGTATTCCATATATCGATTCCTTGGTGCCCTCAAACGAGGGGGAGCACACATCAAGGGGGAGTTCTCGTCCCGACAAATTTTGTCTCAAAAACTTGTCGGCATAACCTTTTTGATTCTACAAAAAGGGGGAGAAGTGAATATAAACTCACTAAATACTTGTCCAAAAATAACTTTTTGGATTTAATGAGTTTAGGTTTTGTAATCATCAAAAAGGGGGAGATTGTTGACATAAATAAATGCCTAAAAACATTATCAATATTTATTCATATCTCTATGTTTTGATGATCACAAAATGTAAACTCATTAAAACATAAACTTATCAAATAAACAAGTATTTAGTTGTAAATATTCACTTCTACAACTTAATCACTTAAGGTATGAATAAACAAGTGCTTAATGCATTATATGATCAAAGGAACATTTTCTTAATAACTAGATTTTTTATAAAACATCAAAAACATTTTATATATTTTTGAAAAACATTTTTGGTATTAAATAAAAATGTTTAATCTTTTATAAAAATATGAATTCAAATTTTTAACCAAAATCAGTTAAAATGTTCCAGAAAAACCTTCCCCACAAAAGGACAAAATTGGCCAACGTTCAGTAGGGGCGGCCCCCTTAATTTTACTAGGCGGGCCCCTTAATAATTAAGGGGACCGCCCCCGCTCCAGTAGGCTCCAGCTGTCCAGATTTTTCCCTATAAATACAAGCCTTCTCCTGGATTTTTTCTCAACCCATTTGCACTAAAACTTTCTGTAGTAGATCTCATTTCATATCTTAGAAAAACCTTTGATCATGTAATCTTAAGCATTGGTTTCCAAGTGATCCAAGCTTCCACCATTCAAGTGCAAAAGAAGAATACTTCTATCAATCAAGATTAGAAGTATTACAACTTAGTATCATTTTGTTACTTAAGTTGTGTGTTTAACAAAGTTTGTAAATCATTCATTCATTTGTATGTAAGGTGTGTGTTGTAGATTAGTGTTGTGTGTAAGTAGTGAAGATGTTGTATAAGTAGTTGTGGTATAGAAGTTGTGAGGTCAAAGTGTAGAAGTCGTGAAGCCGTGGTGTAGAAGTTGTGAAGCCGTAGCTTAGAAGACATGAAGTCCTTGTGTTGAAGTCATGAAGCCGTAGCATAGAAGCTGTGAAGCGGTCGTGTTAAAGTTGTGAAGTCCTTGTGTTGAAGTCATGAAGCCGTAGCATAGAAGCTGTGAAGCGGTCGTGTTAAAGTTGTGAAGTCCTAGTCGTGAAGTCCTAGTGTTGAAGTCGTGAAGCCGTAGCATAGAAGTTGTGTAGCGGTCGTGTTGAAGCCGTGGAGTCCTAGTCGTGAAGTCCTAGTGTTGAAGTCGTGAAGCCGTAGCATAGAGGTTGTGTAGCGGACATGTTGAAGTCGTGAAGTCTTAGTCATGAAGACATAGTGTTGAAGTCGTGAAGCCGCATCATAGAGGTTGTGTAGCGGTCGTGTTGAAGTCGTGAAGAAGTCGTGAAGAAGTCGTGAAGCAGTCGTGAAGCCGTTGTGAAGTAGTCGTGAATAAGTTGTGAAGAAGTTGTGTTGTGAAGTTGTGAGATTGGTTCTAGCTACGATTAGAACTCGACATTTAGCTTTGTGTCGTTAAACCCGTGTAAGCCAAAGTTGTGTACGGTTTTCTCCGCCATAAGGGAGCTTATTGAAGTTGTGAAGAAAACTCTCGAGCAAGGTGTGCTCGGGGAGTGGAGTAGGGCAAGGAAGGTGTCCTTGTAGCCGAACCACTATAAATCTCTCGTGTCTCGGTTAGATCTTTCCATACCTTATTTATTTCTTTACTTGCATCGTCATTACTTTCATACACATAGGTTTATATAATTGCTAGTATTAATTAGAGGTCGACTTCACATAAAGATCAATTTGAAAATCCATTCAAGAAACCAAAACTTTTACAATCAATTTAAAAGAATACATATATAACTAATAATAAGGTTCAAGTTTTATTTTTCATACAAACTTGAATCTAAGTGTTTTAAAAATAAACAAAGGTTTTCATAATAAAATTAAAAAGACATAAAACTATTCAACCCCCCCCCTTCTAGTTTTCCACAGACATTCTCACTAAACCTCTTAAGAGAGCACCCTTTAACCTCCTTAGACTTGGTTTAGGACTAATGGAACCTAGTGAGTAGATAAAACCTTAGCTTGAACCTTAGATTAACCGAACACCAAAAACCTGCGCCTGATCCACGGAACCAACCGACAACAAGGGCGGACCCCTTGTTTTGGTTCCGCCAGATCCGCGGCCCCCTGAGTCAGTTTTTTTGAATATTAAATAAACAACATATATTGTACATCACAACTCCCAAAAACACACCACCTACTGGAACTCGACTCAAAATCAACCAAACTCACAATTTAGGTCATCTCCTTCCATCAATTTGTGCTCTAATAATCTCTGTAAGTATCCTAATCATGTCTACATTCCTGATCTGGGTCTAGGATTTCTATTTCATGCACAAAATCAAAACTTGGGGTTTATGCATATTTTTAGCTAAATCATGAAACATATTTACTGAATTGCATCACAAATCATGTTTTCCTTAGTTAGGAATTGCATCTTGTAGGACATTATCATAATTCATCAAAAACCCCATGAAAAATTGTTATCAAAATCTTCTCACGACTAGGAAAAATGGTTTTTGAACATTGTTCATACAAATACAAAAACGTTATGTTTTTAAACATCACTTGCATAATATCTCTTGAATGCTAAAGGGAATACATAATTAATATGTATTTTCGGGTACATTCAATCGTAGATACATTGAAGTAGGAGCGTTTGGGTGATCTCTAATTTTTCTATAAAACTTGTATTAGCAAAATTTTCATGCATCAAAAGGAGTCGAGATAACCGCACCTCCACATTGTCCCCATATAGGCACACACTAGAAATCTATATACGTATTTTCAATAGTTTTAACTAAACTATGTAATTTTCGTGTCTAGGATAATCATGCCTCCCGCGACTTATTATGATCACAAAGCAACCGTAAAATACCTACCTCCACACCATAAAACCAAAGGACTCACCGAGGAACAAGTTGAAATCTTTAAAGCCTTAGAAAAATGCTATGTACATGAGGGTAGAACCGTAGACCCCTCATTCCTAGAAGGAACTATTCTTAGAGAACAACTTGCCGCTATTCGATTCGATTGTCTCCTAGATCTTGATGAACCCATAATCCCTAGATTCATACTTGAATTCTATGCAACTGTAGGTCTTAGCACAAATGATTATGGTTACATGAACGTCCATTTCAAAGTAAACCAAACTCAGTACAACATCCCTCTAGATCAATTTGGAGATGTCTTAGGTGTTCCAAGTCAAGGAACTTGCTTTTATTCGGACAAATGGTCATTGTCCATCCTCGATTCCAACCTTGATCGTACACCACCATACAACACACCTTTAACCCCAAAAGAGGACATCCATGCTCATCTTTTTGTTCCTAGAACCTCCCACACTAGGACTAGTCGAGGAAAAGAGGTAGCTCGTGATCCGTTTGGCATGGAGCTAAACGAACTTAGGCCCCAATTCAAGAAGCTAGAGGAAGTTCTTAGGGCAAACGTGATTAGCACCATAGGAAATAGAGACCATGTCAACGCAAGCCTTTGCTATATGCTCTATTGTGTGTCTAACCACCAACCATTCAACCTCGCTTACTATATCGCCAAAAGAATGGCCGATATTCCAGTTCAAGGCACCACCGCCATGCCCTACGGGATGCTTCTCACCCGTCTCTATAGAGCTTTTGCACCCATTCCTCGAAACGCTAGAGGTTTTGTTCCCGACTACACCGAGATTAACCACACCTTTGTACCACTTAGCGATCATCGGGTAGCCGTAGCAAAAGGAAAACGAGCTCATCCTCCCACCTCATCATCATCGGTTAGCGAGGATGATGGTTTGCCAAATTCTAGGATTCCTCCACCCGAGTATATGAGTCAACTACCTCCCATCGACAACCAATCTGAGGAGTTTCGTCAAACTCGAGGAATGATGAAGAATCTTGGACGGTGGGTCATGAAGCTTCACAAAAAGCTTAGCAAGAAGTAAGGGCTAGGGAATGTTTGGTATAAGACAATCTTGAGACAATGATGTGTTGAATTCTTGTATTATTAGAATATTATGTTGGTATGATACATTTCTGTGAACTAACATAACTTTTCAGGACGATAACACGTGTTGTTATCGATTTTCATGTTTAAGCCACCGTTTGGCTTAACACCCTTTTATGGTAAGTTCAATTTTATCAGTTTGATCTATATGTTCTCATGTGTTAAAACCTGTGTTTTTGTTTCTAAACAATCACAACTAATTAATTACATATGATTTAGGATAATTTTCGGGATTTCAACGGGTTTCGGGTAGTTTAAAATGCCCACTGTTAAGGAATTTCGTCTGGCGGATATGGCGGAACCAGTTTTTGGGTTCCGTCTGTTGTATTTCTTAGCTCCGCCAATATTCACCCTGCGGATTCCGCGAAACCAAAAATTTGGTTCCGCACTTATAGTCGTTTGGATCCGCCGATTCAACAGTAACATTTTCAAATTTCTCGACTAATCCCGCTTCTTAGATTGTTAATTCTAGTTCTTAGGATTATCCTACTGATCATTAGGCACATTAGGATGATTTAGGAACACTTAGAATAATAAGTAATCCATTTCCCACCAAAATTTGAAAATTCAAATTTTCCATCAAGTTACCTTTCTGTAACAAGCAAGGAACCCTCAATTTAGTTCCTTGCAATCCGTGGAAACATTACATCAATAGATTTCCCACTCAAACCTTGCATTAACTGCATATCCTCAATACTTTACTCAACTCCATCTCTATGGGTTGACTTAGATGATGTGACTAGCACAATTTTTTGTTCCAAATCATTAGGAACCTCAATCCTTCTATGGATGAACATCAAATCCAAACACCAATTTCTATAATCCTTCCTGCCTATAAATTGGAACCTTTAGTTGATCAAAACTCACACCTTCACCATCAACTCTAAGTATCATCCCTGTACTTGTTTACAAACCTTCTCATTTTAACCATGACAAAATCCAACAACTCTTCCACCAACAGACCACCACGCAGGACTGCTCGCATAAGTGTTAAACAATGTTGTTTTGTGAACTTAGCATCATCCTCAGAGGAGTCATCTCCTCACAACATCGCCTCACCATAGCCAATGAGAATTTTCTCAACCTCTCCACTCCAACACCATCAAATGTAGTCATCCATACTCCACCACCAACAATCACTCCAATAGCCACCACACCACCACCCGCTCCATCACAGCCTGCTAGATCACCATCACCATCACACTCACCCAAACTACAACCAATGGAGTTATTTGCTACTCCTCCAACCTCACCACACCCATATCTTGAAACTTTGGAAGACCTTCCAACAAGGACTACCAATCCTCCTCCTATGACCTTTGAAGGTCAAGAACCTCTCCTCTTCCATCCCATTTATCGGGATATCCACGGTCCTCTCTACCGTGACCAAGAGCAACCACAACCTCAACCTCAACAACCCTCACCAACATCCACACTCAATCCCATTGATGAGACAATGTGGAACAACCAACCCCAATCACAACAAGAAATCAACGAGGAGTTAGACCGCCTCTATGCTTTCTCGAATATGGTGGATTCCCACCTCCATGAGGCAATGGACTTGCAATCAACCTTGATGGCCTCCATTATGTCTCCAAACTACATTCCACCTCCTCCACCATCAAACAACCAACCACCACCACCACCAACTCAAGAACCAACCCTTCCACCTCCGAGACATGATTGTATCATGTGTGAGAGGACCGCTCATTCGGTTCAACGAACCAACATCTTGGTTCTTGAATTGCAAAACGAAATGCGATTCATTTTGAACCACATTCTCGAGCGCCTTAATGCGCTTTCTCATCCTCCAAAATAGGAGCTTTTAGTTTCTTCCTAGTTTCCTTTTATAGGAACTTTTAGGACTTTTTAGGATTTATTTAAGTTGCTTTCTTTTTTATGTTGTAACATCATGTTTTGTGACTTATGTCACAAACAAATTTTCTATTAATGGATGTTATATTTATGCTTATGGGTGATCACTATTTGGCATAATATTTTGGTTGATTTTCATCATTATATATATGGTTGGTTAAAAGTATCTTTGTGTGACCTTTGTGATTGGTTTGGACAATTTTACTTAGTTGACTTTTTCAAGTCAAACGGGTTGAACTACAATGTTTGGTTGAACCGTTACATATGCATTATGCTACTTGGTTGGATTGATTCATATACAACTAACCTTTGTTTTGTAGCTTTTCTCATCCTTGAATCATATAAGTCGGTACCCTAGCAACGGGGAGTATTGATCAATGGGGAGTATATTATGTACTAATTCTTTGTTTTATTGCATTCACAAACCTTGAATCACATACGTTGGTACCCTAGCAACGGGGAGCATTGATCAAGGGGGAGCATATAATACACTAACTTTTGTTTTGTAGGATCATTCATGCATCATGAACTTGGAATTCCCATTAGGGGGAGTATTATCCAAGGGGGAGCCTTAAGTTCTCAAAATCATTGAATCATTCTTGGTACTCCAAATTAGGGGGAGTTATAACCAAGAACCGTTCACCACATTCCGCTTTGCATTTCTTCTTTTTGTTTCGACAAAAAGGGGGAGATAGGATTAAGTTATACATCACAGTACATGCTTTTTATGCTTAAAATAGTTTTCACAACTTGCATAAAACTAACTTAATCTATATTTTTAAAAGACTTTCACTTTACTTACTCCATTGCTTAAAAATAAACGTTATGTTTTGTCATCAACAAAAAGGGGGAGATTGTTAATACAAATATCGTCCTAAAAACGTTATTTATATTTTACGATCTTTGCTTTATTTTGTTAATGACAATTATAAGGTTTATCTTTAGCAAAGCATAAGTATATGTTAAAGTCTTTTACATTTTAGTAACAAGCTTTTTAAAACACATTTACATATCACATGATCACTAGGAATTACACATTGCATACATATATACATTTACATGTTTATTTTTATTTCTTAAAAATGGAAATACACATGACATCATGGCATACCTCATTAGGAAATCTTAGTTGACTTTACAATATATTTTGGAAATATCTTGAAGCAAAAGAGTTGACTTTGTAAGATCTTGACAAGACTAGACAAAATATGGAAAGATATTATAAACTCTTAGCTGGCATGTCCCGACGGAACCAAACCAATATATGGGCGGGACCCATAATTTGGGTCCGCCGGATCCGCCGCTTGTCTGCTCAGCTTTGCCTATAAATAGCAAGCTGATCATTCAAGCACACTTATCACTCATATAGCTTAAATTATATATTCATTCATTTGTACATTACTAACCCATTACATTCATTCATTTCATTCTTAGTGATCTCTTTTTTGTAGCAAAGAAGATCAAGCATACAAGCTTCAACACACTGTTGCAAGTCTTGATAGTTAGATACTATGTGATTAGTTAGTGTTCACACATCATTGTCTATACCATTCATTCAGTAGAGTTTGGTTAGTGTTTTAGTCCTCAAAACACATAGAGTGACGGGAGTGGTTGTACCCTTGTTAAAGAACCAACGGGAGTGGTTGTACCCTTGTAAAGAACCCGGTGTTTAGCTTAGTACCGGATAAAGAGTAAGCGACGTGTAAAGGTTTTCTCCGCCTAGAAGGGAGCTTGTTTCTTAGTGAATAAAAACTCTCGAGTTAGAGGCTCGAGGAGTTGAGTAGGGCAAGGAAGAGAGTCCTTGTAGCCGAACCACTATAAACATCCGTGTTGTGTGGTTTGATCATTTCTTTCCTTACTTGCTTTATATACATTGCTTGATTGTTTGCTTTACTTTGAAATCACGTTAAGTATACAAAGCGAAGAAAAGTTTAAAATGGTAAAAACTATTCAACCCCCCTTCTAGTTTTCCACATAAAAGTCACGATTAACGTCTATCTCTTGCAATAACCACATTCAAACATTGAGCCACCTTTCTTCGGATTAACCAATACCGTGGGCAACGCACCGAAACCCACAATTTCTGTCACCTAGCACATTATAGATACTTATGATGTATCGACGGAAAAGCTGTGGAATCAACTGAATCAAATAGTCGCTCTCCCTATTTCCAACGTATAACCTGTGTCTGGAACTTTTTTCAACTCTAGGACCCATGTAAGAACTATGTCTCGCAGGTTGTTTGTTCAAGTCCGGGACTTTTGTAGATCTTGAATTTGTGCTTCTTCGGTGATCTACGGTTGGTACTTTATTCAAGTCTGGGACTTTTGTAGCCTGGGACTTTTTGTCCTTTGCGCTCGGACGTCCACGAGTACTTTTGTGAACAGCAGGTTGACGTATATCAACAGATTCGGGATTGTATATCCCTCTCACCTTCTTTAACATACTTTTCTTCACAAACGACGACATTTTGTCAAAAACACTCTTGAATTGTTATCTTCACAAGAAGGATCATCGTCAGGATCACAAGAAGGACCAACTTCAGTATTGATACTAGGCCACGGAACAGATAGGGTTCTCCAAAAATATCAACCGTATCCAGTGGAATGGCCATATCTGCATTCATTAAAAGTGACTTATATAAATTACTGATATTAATGGGGAAAATAACTTAATAGTCATAAATTTAATATACTTACTATGAATCCGATAGTAAAGCAGTTCGTGAAAGCATGGTAGCCCATAAACTGACCGCAACTGATGAGTACAATCTTGGGCGTCGATCGACAGTTGGAGTTCATCGAACATGAGTTCCAAAGCATATTTGGAAACTTTATACCACAATTCTGCAAATAGTGGTATATTACATTTATTCATTCTCTCATTTTTGCTTCTGTTAAAAGATTCCTTTATCGTAGTTTCTTGCGAAACGAGAATCTTATCGATCGAACTCAACAACGTGTCTAAGTTGGACTGTGTGCTGCCCAAGTATAATTTCAACAACGCATGTTGAGCCTCAACTCTGCATGTTGTTGTCTGGCCGAAGTTGCGATATTGATCGGTAATAAACGCGAGAAACATGTCTGAATAACCTTGTAGCCAGTTATTCAGATACGAAGAAATATCTGGAAAAAAAACAATGAATTAATAAAAAGTCATTCGGGTACTTATTTATTAAATAATAAAAACAATGAATTAATAATTAAGTACCTGCATGTTCGACCAACAACTGTTGTAGGTGTTGCAAATAATGCATGAATATGCCGCGTGTCGGAGCTTTAACCATCCAATCTCATGTTCCTTTAATGGACTCGTACTCCTTTAGCGAATTGCATCTATGTCTGCAATACTGAAGCACATTTTGGTTAATGTGCCACTGACAGAGTAATTTGTTTGCATTCGGGAATTCTTCTCTGCATGCCCCAACCAACGCTAAATCTCTGTCAGTGATGATAACACGCGGGTAATATCTTTCCTCTATCACCTCCTTCACACATTGCAATACCCATTGAAAATTAGGCCCCTTTTCTTTATCCAAAAAAAAAAACGCCATTGAAAAAGTTTTGTTTGTTGAAGTTAATCCGACAATTTCAAAAAATGGCAATTTAAACAACGTGGTATTGTATGTTGAGTCCATTAGCATGATTTCAGGGAATGTACACCATAGAGCATAAGACGTGGGGTGAACAAAAAATAGTTCCTCAAGCTCATTATGCTCATTTACCCTCTCGTAATATGTATACTCTGAATGCATCAAATGTGAGTAAAGGACTTGGATTGGAGTTCTATCACCTATTAGGGCTCCACGGATCTTATTTTGTGCGTTATATATAGTTCTAATACTAGACACGTTATCCGGATTACGCTCCTTTACTGACGAAAGTATATGACGTGGTGGTACGTGATACTCTGTCAATTGTTGCACAAAACTGAACTCATCATCCTTTAGTCTCATTGCATATGGGAAACCATGCAACGACTCTGCAAAATCATGATTATGCCTATCACACTTCACCCTCAACCTCCAAAAACCTTGTGTTTGTGAATATTTAGCCACTAATCTGAATGGACAATCGGTTTTAGAGGTACTGGTTTGCCGTTTAATTTCATCTTCTAAACCTTCACGTACATAATTCACACCCTTTGAACACCCATACTGAAAATACATTACAACGTGTACAACTTTTATTTATTTTAACAAATTACTTTATTTTTTATAACTTTTACAACTTTTCTTTTTTTTAACAACTATTTTTTAACTACTTTTTTTTACAAAATTTTTTTAACATTTTTTTTTTTTTTTTTTTTTACTTTGTCTTAAAAAAAAAAAAAAAAAAAAAAAAAAAAAAAAAAAAAAAAAAAAAAAAGAAGAAGTTAAACCCGCGTATTTTTTAACTACTTTTTTTTTACAAATTTTTTAACTCAATACCACCAACTATTTTTTAACTACTTTTTTTTACAAATTTTTATTAACAATTTTTTTTTTTTTTTTTACTTTGTCTTAAAGAAAAAAATAAAACCGCGTATACCTTCAATACCACCCCCACAGACTTCCCATCCCATATCCCACCCCACCCCTCTCTCCTCTGCAATATTCTCTCTTTTCTCTCACTCAATCACTCCTCTCTCCTCTGCAATATTCTCTCTTTTCTCTCACTCAAAAACTATGTTCTTGGTGGTTTTGATCTAAAAACTACTTGTTGATGGTGGTTTTGTTTGTAGATCATGGTGGTTTTGATCTAATAAGTGTGTAGAAGGATGAGATGGGGGTGGGGGTGGGATATGGGAAGTCTGTGGGGGTGGTATTGAAGTATACGAGGTTTTAACTTTTTTTTAGATATTTTTAGATCTAAAAAAGATCTGTGGGTAAACCTGCTGGTGGTTCTTATGTTAACGACTCTTGGTACTTTTTAGATATTTTTAGATCTAAAAGTGATGCTTTGGTGGTTCTTATGTTGGTGGTTCTTGGTACTTATTTTGGTTAGATCGTTTTAGATCTTTTTAGATCTAAAACTGGATGGTTTCTTGTCTGGTTGGTTTCTTGTTAGGATAACACACGCCTTTTTTTAGATCTTTTTAGATCTAAAAAAGATCTAAAACTGCCTAAAACTTTGTTAGGGTTTCTTGGTGGTTCTGATGGTGGTTAGATCTTTTTAGATCTAAAACTCGACCCATTTTTAGATCTAACACCGATGATGCTTGGTTCTGATGGTGGTTAGATCTAAAAAAAGAGTCTAGTTAGCAGTTTCACAATAAGCAGTTCACATAATTGTGTTATTCTAACACCCCCTATATGTTGGTGCTTATGTTGGTTTTGATTGATGGTTTATTGGTTCTGATGGTTTATTGGTTCTGATGGTTTATTGGTTCTGATTGTTTATTGGTTCTGATGGTTTATTGGTTCTGATTGATGGTTTATTGGTTCTGATGGTGGTTTCTTTTATGTGAAACTGCTTATTTGAAAGTGCTTATTGTGAAACTGCTTTTATGTTTAACTGCTTATGTTTAACTGCTTATGTGAAACTGCTGCTTATGTGAAACTTTAAGCAGTTTTTGATCTTGTTGAAACTTTAAGCAGTTTATGATCTAATAGTAGTTTTGATGGCGATGAAAAAAAAAAAAAAAAAAAAAAAAAAAAAAAAAAACACTTGTCGATTGGCGTGGCATAACCGAATGGACGGCAAACATTTTGCAAGCTTCAAATTTGTAGCCATATGTGTAAAGAAAACAATCTGAGCCATCTTATGTTTAACTGCTTATTTGAAACTACTTATGTTTGAAACTCATTTTATTTTGAAAGTAATAGCGTAAAATGATACCTCGTTCATGTAAAACGGTGATGTATTTATCGTAGAACTGCTTATGTTTGAAACTGCTTGTTTGAAACTGCTTAGGTGAAAAAGCTGCTTGTTGTGAAACTGCTTGTTGTGAAACTGCTTGTTGTGAAACTGATGTTGTGAAACTGCTTATTGTGAAACTGGTTTATTGGTTTATTGGTTCTGATTGTTTATTGGTTCTGATGGTTTATTGGTTCTGATGGTGGTTTATTGGTTCTGATTGATGGTTTATTGGTTCTGTTGGTGGTTTATTGGTTCTGCTTGTTGTGAAACTCAATGGGTGAAACTGCTTGTTGTGAAACTGGTGTTTATAATCAAAAGAAAAAGAATCAAAAGGACTATTGTCCCTTCACATCGCATCCCAAATGAAACCCGTGAATGAATGCCAAAAACGTGAAAACTCTGGACAAAAAAAAACTTACACAAACTTACACAAAAAAAGTGAATGCCAAAAAGAATCAAAGGACTTGTACAAACTTACACAAAAAAAACTTACAAAGACTATACTTGTACAAATTTACACAAAAAAAAATACTTACACACAAAAATACTTACAAAAAAAAACTGCTTCTAGTAGAAGACACAAAAAAAATAAAAATAAAAAAAAATAAAAAAAAAATTAATAAAAGGTACAAACATAATAGGAAAAATAGTACACTAGTGTATAGGGGGTTGTACTTTTGCAGCCATAGAGGGTGTTAGTATAGTAGTACGCTATCTAAAATGGTAACTCTATTGGATTACGTCAGTTACTTTTAAAAATAAGTTTTAGGTTGTTGACTTTGTTGTTTAAGTTGTGCGTATGTAAATTGACAAATGGACAATCACACGTTGAGTCGTTTGTTCTTATTCGCTATCTAAAATTGAGATTAAGTAGACCAATTAACATATAGTACTATTTAATCTCTGTTTATTAAGCATTGAGTTTTGATGGTTTTGAGATAGTTATTTAGTATGCTCTCTCTCAATAGGATCAGTTTTACTTTAGAATTTACGGCTACATAACCTTAAGTTAACTTTACTCCATAACTTGACAATTATCGTGTTTACCTTCACCTCGGCTAATTGTACATTTTGAGCTTGATTTTAGTGCTCCGAGGTTAGTATTTAGTTTAAGCTTGAGTAACTCGGTAAAAGATAGACTCATATCACTTATTTGAAAAGTTAATAACTGAGGAATAAAATGAGTAAATAATGCAATGTCAAATCCAAAACCTTGTTATTTTTTTATTTACAATTTGTGGTTGTTGGTTATGTTGTATTCACATGTTTGTAGGTCAAGTGATTTGCAAAGTATTAGCTTATATACAGAAGTTTTACTTAATCATTTGATTCATGTAGATAAAAAGAGCAAGGTCAGATCAAGTGGTTAACACCCTTGCCTCTGGAGACAGAGGTTAAGGGTTCGATCCTCACCTCTTGCAAGGCCGGAGGTCCTTTTCTACCTTTGGTAGAACCGGAAGCAACCTCTCTACATTAGGTAGGGGTAAGATTGTCTACGTCTCAACCTCCCCCATACACCGTAGAAGACGGTATTGGGACCCATAACCCGTGGAAGACGGTATTGGGAGTTACTTTACTTTACATCACTTTATTTGATTCATGTAGATGTTTAATGTAATATTTGATTTATATTTGTGTTTATAATTAACTGTTTTCAGTAAGTAGGCCGCTTGAATAAGCTTAATTAAGTTGTTTTGTGTTTCCAGCTTATTTTCATCACTCAAACGTAGTGATATTAATGCCATTTCTCTTGTTTTGTTTATTTTAGGTTTAATGGGGCTTACACCGATGAGGTCCGGGCAAAGGCTTAGGTCCACGCCTACGTCAAACAAACGAAGAATAAGATAAAGGCATTTAATTTACCCGCATCTGTCGGAGGAAGGAATGGACAAATAAATACATACTTTTTCTCCTTTCTCCCATAAAGCTTCCTTTCCTGAATCTTCTATGTCTAGACGAGGGGAGGGTGGTTTCAGCTGCCATAACTGCCATTGGAATCACGCAAAAGTTTGGACGTGCTTCGGGACCCGGTTAACAAAGGTTACAAAGTGGGCTTATAAAATCAAAAAATGCGGGAAAAACTATTGTCGTGATTTTTTAAAACGAGTATACAATTTTACAGAGGAGGAATTAAACAATCTAGGCAGTGTCTCTTAATTCAAATTGTGCCAGCCAAACAGGACCTAAATTAACAATTGCGGACAAAATAAACACACTTACTTGTAAGATTATGTGGATGATATAATGTAATTAAATACTGCCATTAATATATGATTTCACGGGATCACACACAATAGCTCAAGATTTTAGCTTTATGTATTTATTGCAAATATATAAATTCTAAGTATTTATTGTAAATTTATGTATTTATTGTAAATAAATAAATTCAAAGTATACCAAATAGCATTGGGCTTAATTAGTTGGACTTAATTAAGTGAGGAACAGGACGAACCAAAACCAACATAGGGAAAGCCCATGTGGGGCCACGTGCGGCTGGCCGCCCACTCCCACTCCCGAATCTACCTATCCCTCCGGACCCAAAAAATCTCAAAAGTTTCAACTATACGACACTCTTCAACCACTAACGACGCAATCACACGCACTAATCCTTCCATCACCTACCTCACACTCTAGAAGCGCCAAGAAGCCCTCCGAACTTCCATAAATAACTTCCATTAGGATGTCGATCCATGGATGTTTGAAGGGTTTTTATGTCTTTTTATGATTTGTGAAGAATAAGAATAATGTACAACTTGATGGTAGGAAATAATATTCCCTTTATTTTACAAGATCATGTGTTTTTGTATATTAGTGTGGTGTTTGTTTATTAAGAGTGTCTGAATCTGAATCTGAACCGCACGTCTGAATCTGAATCTGATGCGTAAATGTTTGAATCTGAACGCATCTGAACGAAAAAAAAAAAAAAAAAAAAAAAAAAAAAAAAAAACTCATGTTTGAACGGGAATTTTTTTTTTTTTTTTTTTTTTTTTTTTTTTTTTTGTTATTTTAGTGTCAACAAGAGGCATTCAGACGCGTTAAGACACCCCTCTCAAGTCTTGACCATTAAGATCTAACTGCATCTGAACGCGTCTAAACGAAAAAAAAAAAACAAACGGTCTGAACGGACAAAATGTCTGACCGATTCAGACACAGTGCCCGTTCAGAGGCTGGTCAGATGCAAAAAAAAAAAAAAAGGATAATTACTAAAATAGCCCAAAACCCAAATGGGATATTTCTACCCCGGTTGCCCTGGGCAATGCCCCCAGTTGCCCAAAAAAGGGCGATTGTTGCCCAAAAAATACACTGGAAATCCTTCGGTTGCCCCAAAAAATGCCGGTTGCCCTGGGCAACACAATTATTTTCGGATTTCGGGTTAGATAGGAAACCGCCCATTTGTGTTTGGGCTATTTTGGTAATTATCCCAAAAAAAAACAAACGCAGCCTTTTTGTATATTAGTGTGCAAACAAACACTTCGTGCAATATTCACATGTATCTAGTTACTCTGCATCAGAAACATAACTATTCAAATACAAATTCGAACTTCTTAGAAAGTGCACTTTTAATCTGACTCGTTATATAAAAGCTTCAAAATGACTAGTTGATATAAACGTTTTAAAGCCCGTGAAGGAAAATCAAAAGGAAACTTGCGCCTGAAATGAATAAGTTGTTCTTTTGTTTGCTTCTTTATTATTCTTACCTTGTGTAGTTTCTTTCCTAGTGGTAAAATAGTTCAAGAAGTCAATCTCGTGAGACCCTTCCTTTTACAGTCGTGTTCTTTGACATCTCATGGTAAATAGTTTGACTTTTTTCTGGTTCTAACTCAAGTTTAGTAGCTCGACGTTTACTTAGCTTGGCAGATCTTCAGGGCCCGTCACTAAAGATTTATGAATCTTCTTTGCTTTTGTCACTAAAACTTCATAAAAAAAACTTCTACATCTTTCCCTATCACTTCATCACCGTCTTTTCTGGCAGCATCAAGAAAAGTATTCTCGCGTTCCTTGGCATTTTCATTCAGAGGTGGATAATATGTCAACTTCCTCATTGTTAGCAAATTTTCGGTGTTTTATTTTTTCCTTTTGCCTCTCTTTACATCCATCTTCTCGTTTTACGTTTCTTTTTTTTCGTCAATACCTTTGTCATTTCCTATACTAAAGTTTTTCTCGGTTCTTGGCATTTCAGCATCATTGTTTGTCAGAATATCACGAGGAAGAAGTAAGTGTAAAAGATTCTGAAGATTCGAGTGATGATTGTATTAGAACAACAATGAGAATTCCATGGAATTGAAAGTATTACACTTAAAAAGGGGAAACGGTTCTGGTTCCTGACCAAGTAGTTACTGTTGTTTGTTCTAATATTGAAAACGTTGGAGTGGAGACACATGTTCATAAAAACACTGAAACAAGTGAAATTGTGCCTAATGTTTTAATGGTTTTGGAAGAAATTATCCAGCAAGGGATACATTTTAAAAGTAAGGAAAGTCGAGATATAACATTAGTTGAATCCCTTACTGGATAAATTCTTCCTAAACCAATAAAACATCGGGCACCGTTTCACTGGCTTCAGTGTTTTTATGAACATGTGTCTCCACTCCAACGTTTTGTTTTCAGTACTAGAACAAATACTTGGTCAAGAACAGAAACGTTTCCTCTGTCTAGTGTAACGCTTTCATCATGAAAATCTTTAGGGCCCGTTTGGTTTGTAAGTGGGTTTAGAATGGGATTTGGATTTGGGATTGGTTTGAAAGAAATAAAAATGATTGATAGTATTAATGTTGTTTATTTTGTAAAATGTAATTGGGAATAGATTTTGTACATTATTATTATATAGTAAGTAGGGCATTTGCAGATATTATAAAAATAAAAATATATAATATGGTGGGACAAATCTGACAATATATTTTCGTCATTATATGTAAAAGTAGAGAGAGAAAAGGAAAAAGTGGGGGAGTAATAAATGAAGTGTCAAGGGCATGAGGAGATACCCACCTCATTTGCCTTGAATAGATCTATCATTCGAAATCCATTGTTTTATTCTCAACAATGCTTACCAAACAATTTATTTAAGAATCAACTCATTACTTCAATCCGACACCCAACAACCAAACATGCCCTTAGTTTGTTTTCCATGGAATTCTTGTTGTTGTTTCTAATATATTCATCACCCAAATCCTCCTAAAGCTTTTAAACGGCCTTCTTTCTTGAGTCTTGCGATTCTTTCATCCGTTTTGACACGTTTTTGCATATTTTCGTCCGTTTTTGCACGTTTTCGTCTGTTTTTACACTTTTTCGTCCGTTTTTGCATGTTTTCATTTGTTTTACGCGTTTTAACATGTTTTAGGCCATTTTTACATGTTTTTGTCCATTTTTACACGTTTTCGTCCGTTTTTGTACATTTTCGTCCGTTTTTGCATGCTTTTGTCTCTTTTTACACGTTTTCGTCCGTTTTTGTCCGTTTTTACACGTTTTCGTCTGTTCTACATGTTTTCACACGTTTCTGTTCATTTTACACGTTTTCGTCCATTTTTACACGTTTTCGTCCGTTTTTACAAGTTTTCGTCCTTTTTTACATGTTTTTGTCCGTTTTACATGTTTTCGTCCTTGTAAAAAGGGGCAAAAAGGTGCAATAACGGACTAGAACGTGTAAAATCGGATGAAAACGTGTAAAATCGGACGAAAACGTGTAAAACAGACGAAAACGTGCAAAAATGGACGAAAACGTGTAAAAGTTAATGAAAACGTGTAAAAAACGGACGAAAACATGAAAAAGTAGACGAAACGTGCAAAAAACGTGTAATAACAGACGAAAACATGCAAAACGAAAGAAAACGTGAAAAAGAGGCGAAAACCTGTAAAAATGAACGAAAGCGTGTAAAAACAGACGAAGACGTGTAAAAATGTGTAAAAACGGACGAAAACGTGAAAAAACAGTCGAAAACGTGCAAAAACGAACAAAAATTTGTCCAACGGACGAAAACGTGTAAAACGGACAAAAACGTGAAAAAACAGACGAAAACGTGCAAAAACAGACGAAAACGTGCAAAACAGACGAAAACGTGCAAAAACAGACGAAAACGTGCAAAACGGACGAAAATGTGTAAAACGAACGAAAACCAAATTTTAAGTTATTTGCTAACAGTCGTTGGTATAAAAGACTAACGATGCAAGTTTATGTGAAGAACACTAAGGTATTTTAGTCAATTTGGTTATTATTTTAGTCATTTGGGTGAAGTCAGAACAAAATTTGAAAGTATGTTGGTTTATATGTTAATAAAAAATGTAAGTGTTTCAACTCGGCAAATTGGAGAAAGTATGTTGTTATTTTATGGCTTTTACCCTTTTAGCACTAATGGTGCGTTTGGTATCTCCCAATCGGAATGGGTCTATGGACTTCATTCCGATTCAAGGTGTTTGTTTAGTGGGCCCGTGAATGAAATGGGTATATCATAGCCATAGATTCATTACACACCAATTTGGTGTCTATGAAATCCATTCACGTGGGCCCCTCTCTTTTCCACTACAAAACTCAAATATCTACACTTTTTCCTAACATATTTTGTTATACAAACATAAACAATCATAATGATACATTTTTTTCACATCTATTGTCATTCTACTACATACAAAATTCGATACCCATTGTCATTCTTAGCAACAAACCAAACGGGTACTAAATAGTTTGATGTGATACCCTTACCTTAAATTTCATACCAAACAACAATAATGAAATAAGTATCCTTGATACATCCCTCTAATCAAACCTATACTCATAGTGATTCCGGTTAGTATACCAAACGCACCCTAGTTTGGCTATAACCTATGTGATCAAATAAGTCTAACTAGTTTGCTTGTCTCTTTGAGTAATTGTTACTGTAATACATCTGACCCATATTTTCAAAAGGTTCAAGTTTAACCATTTTTGGTTGTCGGATGATGTGACAAATGGTAATTTTCCACTTAAATAATTTCGATTTATTATCAGAAATTTGCGCATTATTTAATTTCTGATAACCTGTTAACGAGAAGTTATTTCATTTAATCAATCATTTCATTTTAAAAAAACTCAAAACACGTAACTACGTAAATTACCAAATAACGGGACGAGCTCTCACGCGAATCACGAAATCAAAATATACACAAAATAACACTTAACGGGCCATATTCACTCAGCCCAACTCCCTATTACGCGTTACTGTTCATTCCAGCCCACCAAGCCCAACATTCTTTTTGTTATTTCATGTTCTATTCGACTGAACACCCTCAAAAATGCCTCGTTTTCTCCCCAATTTGAAACGCGACATGTGTATATTTTTGCACCTCCTAATTCCTCTCCCACCATAGAATTAGGGTGTTGAGTTTCAGTTTATATTGTCATTGTTTGATACGTTTTTAAGGACCAAAGTGAATGGCCATTGAGCAACCCAATTCGACATATGAAAATTCGCAACTTAACCGTTTTGAACCAAACTTGTTTCCACCCACTTCTAATATTTTTCTTAGCCTAAATACATGTTGTTGAGTAAGTTTTATCACCCAAGAATTCATATCACACGTTGAAATCAAATTGTGTACACAAAATATATACTAGTCGACATATTAAACATATAAACCAACTCTCACCTTTTCCCTCACTCACATACATTCTTAAAGTCTTATATTGTCAGAAATCTATCTCAAATTCCTTACATACTCCCTGCCATGAACAGTAGGAACAAGTGGTGTTGATTTAAAATACATAAAACTCTCATACGTGTTATATATAACTCGTATAAGCATTCCCTAGTTCACCACCTCTTAAAACTCACTCACTATCACTTCTATAACTCTCTCTCACTCTCAAAGATATCTCCTGAAGACCAGAAGCTCTCACCATCTCATTTGGAAGCATTTCGAAGGTGTTGGGGTTTTGTTATAAATCGTATTTTGGTTAGAACGAGTTGTGGGAATTTTCCTTGTGTTCTAGTCTTTCTCACACGTCTCTTTACCACCCTAGAGGTGTAGTAAGTCTTCACAATCCCTTTTCAATTCATTTCATACGTTTTTATAGTACCATGCAACATATAATCATCTTACTCGAACGTATTCATTTTCATTATTTATTTACGTACACGTTTACATATAGAACACGAAACGTGATTAGCCTCCCTTGTGGAAGGCCTAGGAATCACGATACACACTCACATCACCTTTATATTAATGTTACATGCATTATTCGAACTAATTTTGTACCATGCATCACACGTCTAAAACCCAAACACTTAGAAAATTTCTAAGTCTTTTTACTCAGAAACTTGTCCCAAGTCGCCACAAAAATGACCTCGTATAATAAAATTGGACTTAACAAACACCCCATATTTTTACACGGCCTAATAGACCATACTACTAGCTACAAGTTTCGTATTTATAATTCATAAATATAAGCTCATCTAGTCCTTCTAAAATGGCCTAAGTGAATCGCAAAACTCCTTCTTAAAACTGTTAATATAATTCGGTTTGGGTTAATAAGCCCATTAAGCTCTTTTTAAGAAAACTAAATAAGTTGGACTTAAATACTCTTTTGATATGAAATTAGGACATTAAAAATGGGCCTAAGGATAAGCCCAACTTATCTCAAAGCCCACGGATCGTTAAACGTTAACGGGCCTTTGTTTAGCTCGTTAAAAGTCCATTAAGTGAAAAATAAGCCATTTTGGCAAATAAGCAATTGGAATAAGCTTTAATAATCTTCATTAAGCCACACAAAAATTCGGATACTTTTTCCCACATTTTTTGTATTTTTGGACTAAAATTGCAAACTAGTTTCACTCTCAAGGACCAAATCTGCCAACAGTTAAAAAATGGACTGAAACTGCCAAAACAGAAACTTCAAGGTAGAAACTGATATTATATTGAATTCCAAGCTCAGAATGTAATTTTGGACAAGTAGTGGACTATAAATGCAATTTATATTTAACTAAGGACTAACGGTGCAACGCTAACGCCGTTAGGGTAAAATGTAAAAACAGGAAAAGGACAAGGACCAACATAATATATTTGACATTTTCATTTCATTTTCATTTCTATTTTACATTTTACGATTCCCCGTCACGTCACGTGCATTTTTGTATATTTCATTTACTTATTATTTAACGTTACATTATTTATATATAACGAGAATTAAACGATTTAACTTCACGTTTCGTTTCACCACTTTCGAAGAAACGATATTATTGGATCTAAATGACATAGAAATAAGATAATATTATATATAATATTTTTTTTGAACTTTAGGCATTTTAAGCATATCACACACTCACTTCAGCGATCAAATCGTTATCCGTTACTCACTTTCATACCCACTATTCATATTAAGTCAAATTCTCAGACTTTACCATTATCCAGGTCGTGTGTTGGAGCCGTTCCCATAACTTACTTGATTTTACATTTCACCTTGCCAGATACGCTCAAGGTGAGTCATAGCCCCACCTTTTCTCATTTAATTATTTTATAAGCTCTTTGGGGGAGATACATGCTTAACTACTTGATTTTACTTGCATAAGTACTCTAAACTTTTACATTACTGTGAGATTTCATAATCTCTACTTTTATATGCTTTGAACTACTGTTGGATGATAAACCTGTTCACTTTTATGAATCATTGAAATCATGCTGTTGTTTGTAAAACTATTACCTGTTGGTCTAAGAAACTGAACTTATGCCCACGAATATGTACCGTTAATTCCCTGCTGGGGAAGCATGAGTGATATAAATAGATCTATTGAGGGTGACACCTCCATCTGTGTTGGGATACAACAGTCCAGATTGGACAAGCGGATATATACCATGTCGAATTACAAGTGACTAGAGTTAGCACACTTGCCGGGTATTGATAACATGAACACATTTTCATGCAAAATATAACATGAGCACTCTCCATGCAAATTGGTCGTAGCTTCGGTGACATTGAAACTTAGTGTAGCGTAATAGCCATTTTATATAACATTATACACATTTATGATGTTAACTCGTAAACTTATTTTGTATAACATTATACACAATTATAATGTTACCCCGTAAACTTACTAGTCCAACTTTACTAAACTCTATGAACTCATCAACCTTTGTGTTGACACTTTTTAGCATGTTTTCTCAGGTGAATAATTGATTGACATATGATGATGCAAGGCAGTGCGTGGCAGGGGCATAGGCATACTTTTGGAGTGTACATATAACACTCATGACCAAGGTTTTTGTACAATGGGACAACTAATAATAAATCATGGGCCTTATTTTTCCGTAACTCAATTTTGTAAAACTGATGTTTTATTCAATAAAGCTTTTAAAACGAATTTGATAAATTCATTCTCTATTACTTATGTTATGATCCAGTTAAGTAGCACCCCAGATGTTATTACCGCTGCGATCTGATTTTGGGGGTGTTACAGCTGACCCGTCCAATCCATTTGATATGTTCTATTTCTCGTTGGTTCATTTTAAACCAATTTGACCTATTGACATACATAAAAATTATCGAATCAATATGTCCTTTTTAGAAGACAGTTACAAATATTATGTATACTTATCAAAGGCACCAGATTCAAGCGAAGCAAAATTACTCCACATTTTTCCCTCGTACACTCTACCGGTAAGACATAGAAATCGAGAATACGATTGGTGAAAATGAGTAAAAAAGAAACATCATACACATTAAACAGTACCTCATAAAAGGTCAAACATACGGTATATGTAACACCCCAACCCAGCAAGGGTAGAAGTATCACATTAATGGCTTCATATCAGATCAAACAAAACATACATTCAATAGTAATACAAGGATTCTCAAAGGTTACAAATGAAATACTGAAAACACAAGGTTACAAAGTAAACAAAAGCTAAATACTAAGTCTGCAATGCAATCCTTCTAATGACTTCTACTTCAGAATAACTATCAAGGTCTTCTAAGTCCAAAGGTCTCTTCACTCATACCCATCTTCCATCTAAAACCTGCCGCACACGAAAAGAAAACGTGCGGCTGAGCTTACAAAGCCCAGTGAACAGATATATAATAAACGGAAACGAAAGTAAACAGAAGTAATCAGATGTAGCATAATGAATGAGACATAGATAAGGTACAAGAGTAAAGGTTTAGGATAGCTATCCACCACGAGCCCAGAAACTCAAAGTCATAATCTCAAAGTCACATCTCAAAATCATAGTCTCACAATCAGAGGGGATACCTCTCAGGCAACCAGATAATATGAGGGGTGGCCTCATGTATCAAATGGGGTGGAGTAGCTAGCTCCCAGAAATGTGAAAGGCGTGTATTGCACACAGCACCAGTCACCTCAAAGTCATACTCAAAGTCATAGTTAAATCCACTAAACAAAACATGCCTAGGATTGCAATCCATACGCCCCCACTCAAAGTCAATCTCAAAATCATAATCTCAAAGTCATCATGGCCATAACATAATATAAAAGGGGACGGCGTGAGAAATCACTCCCCCACATAGGAGTCATGCCAGTGGTGCATCACCGACACGGCCAGGTTACCTTCCTGGCTAGGAAACAGAAAGGTGGCTCGGGTATCAAACTAAGAGTCATATCTCAAGGTCATCTCAAAGTCATATATCAGAAATGCATCTCAACGTCATATCAAAAGGTTCATACACAAGGAAACATAGAAATGGCCTGGGAAATCTTAACTGAATCATAACTCATAATCATAATCAAGGTTCATCTCAAAAGTTCATTTTAAAACTTCCATCAAAGTCCATTTTAAACAATCCTTTATTTGTGCCTTTAATAAAACGATTCTTTAAAGTGATTTTCATAAAATATTCTTTCAAAACTGTTTTTCATAAAAATTAGTCTTCCAAAATAGCCTTCATAAAAGTTAGTAACATTTATATAAAATGGTTTTGCCTCATTTATAAACACCCTTTTAAAATAGTTTTTCCTCAAAACATTTTCAAGATATAATTAGAAAAGGTTTTCATAGCATAGCTTCAGATCAGAATTCATATCAAATGGAACTCAACAGGGGAGGTTCAAGCAAAGGAAAATCATAGCAATCGAATCAAAAACTAATGGATTCAGAATACGAGAGAGATCATGAGAAACCTTAAAAGAAAGGTCAGAATATCTGTACCTTATTCCGGAAGCAAACACAAATCAGAAATGGATGACACAAAGTGAAGCAGGACTTCTCTTCCTTCACACCTAGAGGGGGTAGACAAGAATTACAAACCCTTCCATTTTAAATAACTTTCCATCTTAGCTTTTAGATTCATCAAGTTACTCTTTTAGTCCTTTAGGTTTCATAATTTACACTTTCTATCCCTTTACTTATCAAAGTTACAAAATGAAACCCTAGATTTACATAGCTTACATTTTAACTCCTCTCATTAATTTATTAACACAACACTCATTTTATTTTCCAAGATTACAGAGTGTACCTTCAAATTAACTTATTATACGAATTATACCCTCAAGTTTCACGATTCACCAATATAACCCTTAGCTTAGGAAAATAACAATTTACATCCTTTTTACATGTCTTGACAGTTTTCAGGTATTACTGGACTCGTTTTAAATAATTTGCAAACCATATTAAATATTCGAAATAAAATCTATAAAAATTCACAGACGTTCCCCAGGGTCTTGAGTATTTTATGAAATTTTTCCAGATTTTATTAAGTTGTATAGATACGAACTAAAAATCCTTTTTCCCAACCTGTCCCAGAACCGGATCAATTAAAAAAACCCGACCATTTTTCATCTTCTTTCCCAGTCTAGAAAATTTATAAAATTCTACAAAAATTCCAGTAATTAGCCAACATGTGATATATTACTCATCTAAAAGGACACATCCTAATTCATTATGGTTTGAAAATGATAAATGAAAAACCCGGACTGTTTTTCCAGACTTTACCAATACGACCAGACACATGATTTTCTAAAAATCAAAAAGTAGCCTTACAGGCCTCTAAAAATTACAAAATAAATTTCTCCAGGTAGCCACTTCATTGAAATTAGTTTTAGACTCAAAAACCATTACAATACCCATCCACATCATTGAGTTATAGCCGGTTAAAGTCGGGTAAAAATTCCAGATCAGAACCAGATTCTCACATAATCATATATAAATTAGGGTTTTTAGTTATGAAACAATTTACAAGGACTTGAGGCATTAAAGACATGTTACCTTATGATGAATGACACAATAATGGAGCAAAAACAAGTCTCCTTTGGTGAGATTTGAACCTCGACTGCAGCAGCCAAGGAAAGGACAGCAGAAATTTTGTTTTAGGGTTTCTTTTGAGTGTTATGATGATATTCGGTTGTTATTGGAGACCAAAAGGGGTTATGGGCTGACTTAAGGTGTGTTTGGGTCGTGGGTTTGATGAGGGGGAGGGCTTGGGTCGGCCTATAAGCCCAACACAAAACATCTAGGTCCAAATTCCATCAATTCTCTTATTTCTTAAATATTTCTTACACGTAACGATTTTTAGAACGAAAATTAAATATATACTTATCGAGTTTTCGTTTCAAGTAACTAAGTAACGTGTTATAAATATAATTGGTAGCTCGTATAATTATTTTAGGTTGCCTCATAAATGTTTCATGCCATATTTGTTTCGTTTTCATACGTTATGCGATTTATTTGTAAGTTATATATGTTTTAATTAAAATTTTAAATTATGAGGGCATTTTGGTCTTTTAATACGTTTTAGATTTTCGGGTTTTACAACTCTTCCCCTCTAACAAAAAATTTCGTCCTCGAAATTTGCAAAGAATCAGAAATGAAAGGATCAGAAACAAAACAGAGGCACACTAGGCTGAGGTTGAATCCAACTGACAACGTACCAAAATACGGATGATAATCAAATTCTCCAGGAAAATGTACAAACAGTACGCAGGGTTTGCATCGAATTGATTAGGTGAATTAAACGAGAATACATCGAATCGTAGCAATCATGAGGTGATGCAAAAGTAACTCTTCAGCTTTTCAAATAGTCTCGGCTTAAATATAGCCTTCCAGAAGTATTCTCATACACAAACAGGTCTTGTTATTCTCAGAATCCGAAATCTCATATCTTAACTCATAGCAGATCAAAAATGAATAGACTTAGCGAATGCGGAACGTATATATAGCAGAACAGAGGCATATTCTCATATAATAACAGATCGATTCCATAAGGACAGAAAGCATGTCGTTAGATATCATCAAATGGCAGAAGGCCTTATAATAGAATCTAAGATCATTATCGGAAGTGCAGAGATCAGCAAACGCTCGTCGAGCATCCAAACGTGTCAAGTCGAATATCAATAACAGCAGATCGAACGGATAGGTAGAATGAATCCAAAGTATCACCATTTCAAGTCGAATATCAATTCCTTGGCTGCTGCTGTCGAGGTTCCAATCTCACCAAAGGAGGCTTGTTTTTGCTCCATTATTGTGTCATTCATCATAAGGTAACATGTCTTTAATGCCTCAAGTCCTTGTAAATTGTTTCATAACTAAAAACCCTAATTTATATATGATTATGTGAGAATCTGGTTCTGATCTGGAATTTTTACCCGACTTTAACCGGCTATAACTCAATGATGTGGATGGGTATTGTAATGGTTTTTGAGTCTAAAACTAATTTCAATGAAGTGGCTACCTGGAGAAATTTATTTTGTAATTTTTAGAGGCCTGTAAGGCTACTTTTTGATTTTTAGAAAATCATGTGTCTGGTCGTATTGGTAAAGTCTGGAAAAACAGTCCGGGTTTTTCATTTATCATTTTCAAACCATAACGAATTAGGATGTGTCCTTTTAGCTGAGTAATATATCACATGTTGGCTAATTACTGGAATTTTTGTAGAATTTTATAAATTTTCTAGACTGGGAAAGAAGATGAAAAATGGTCGGGTTTTTTTAATTGATCCGGTTCTGGGACAGGTTGGGAAAAAGGATTTTTAGTTCGTATCTATACAACTTAATAAAATCTGGAAAAATTTCATAAAATACTCAAGACCCTGGGGAACGTCTGTGAATTTTTATAGATTTTATTTCGAAGATTTAATATGGTTTGCAAATTATTTAAAACGAGTCCAGTAATACCTGAAAACTGTCAAGACATGTAAAAAGGATGTAAATTGTTATTTTCCTAAGCTAAGGGTTATATTGGTGAATCGTGAAACTTGAGGGTATAATTCGTATAATAAGTTAATTTGAAGGTACACTCTGTAATCTTGGAAAATAAAATGAGTGTTGTGTTAATAAATTAATGAGAGGAGTTAAAATGTAAGCTATGTAAATCTAGGGTTTCATTTTGTAACTTTGATAAGTAAAGGGATAGAAAGTGTAAATTATGAAACCTAAAGGACTAAAAGAGTAACTTGATGAATCTAAAAGCTAAGATGGAAAGTTATTTAAAATGGAAGGGTTTGTAATTCTTGTCTACCCCCTCTAGGTGTGAAGGAAGAGAAGTCCTGCTTCACTTTGTGTCATCCATTTCTGATTTGTGTTTGCTTCCGGAATAAGGTACAGATATTCTGACCTTTCTTTTAAGGTTTCTCATGATCTCTCTCGTATTCTGAATCCATTAGTTTTTGATTCGATTGCTATGATTTTCCTTTGCTTGAACCTCCCCTGTTGAGTTCCATTTGATATGAATTCTGATCTGAAGCTATGCTATGAAAACCTTTTCTAATTATATCTTGAAAATGTTTTGAGGAAAAACTATTTTAAAAGGGTGTTTATAAATGAGGCAAAACCATTTTATATAAATGTTACTAACTTTTATGAAGGCTATTTTGGAAGACTAATTTTTATGAAAAACAGTTTTGAAAGAATATTTTATGAAAATCACTTTAAAGAATCGTTTTATTAAAGGCACAAATAAAGGATTGTTTAAAATGGACTTTGATGGAAGTTTTAAAATGAACTTTTGAGATGAACCTTGATTATGATTATGAGTTATGATTCAGTTAAGATTTCCCAGGCCATTTCTATGTTTCCTTGTGTATGAACCTTTTGATATGACGTTGAGATGCATTTCTGATATATGACTTTGAGATGACCTTGAGATATGACTCTTAGTTTGATACCCGAGCCACCTTTCTGTTTCCTAGCCAGGAAGGTAACCTGGCCGTGTCGGTGATGCACCACTGGCATGACTCCTGTGTGGGGGAGTGATTTCTCACGCCGTCCCCTTTTATATTATGTTATGGCCATGATGACTTTGAGATTATGATTTTGAGATTGACTTTGAGTGGGGGCGTATGGATTGCAATCCTAGGCATGTTTTGTTTAGTGGATTTAACTATGACTTTGAGTATGACTTTGAGGTGACTGGTGCTGTGTGCAATACACGCCTTTCACATTTCTGGGAGCTAGCTACTCCACCTCATTTGATACATGAGGCCACCCCTCATATTATCTGGTTGCCTGAGAGGTATCCCCTCTGATTGTGAGACTATGATTTTGAGATGTGACTTTGAGATTATGACTTTGAGTTTCTGGGCTCGTGGTGGATAACTATCCTAAACCTTTACTCTTGTACCTTATCTATGTCTCATTCATTATGCTACATCTGATTACTTCTGTTTACTTTCGTTTCCGTTTATTATATATCTGTTCACTGGGCTTTGTAAGCTCAGCCGCACGTTTTCTTTTCGTGTGCGGCAGGTTTTAGATGGAAGATGGGTATGAGTGAAGAGACCTTTGGACTTAGAAGACCTTGATAGTTATTCTGAAGTAGAAGTCATTAGAAGGATTGCATTGCAGACTTAGTATTTAGCTTTTGTTTACTTTGTAACCTTGTGTTTTCAGTATTTCATTTGTAACCTTTGAGAATCCTTGTATTACTATTGAATGTATGTTTTGTTTGATCTGATATGAAGCCATTAATGTGATACTTCTACCCTTGCTGGGTTGGGGTGTTACAATTATGGTATCAGAACCAGATTCTCACATAATCATATATAAATTAGGGTTTTTAGTTATGAAACAATTTACAAGGACTTGAGGCATTAAAGACATGTTACCTTATGATGAATGACACAATAATGGAGCAAAAACAAGTCTCCTTTGGTGAGATTTGAACCTCGACAGCAGCAGCCAAGGAAAGGACAGCAGAAATTTTGTTTTAGGGTTTCTTTTGAGTGTTATGATGATATTCGGTTGTTATTGGAGACCAAAAGGGGTTATGGGCTGACTTAAGGTGTGTTTGGGTCGTGGGTTTGATGAGGGGGAGGGCTTGGGTCGGCCTATAAGCCCAACACAAAACATCTAGGTCCAAATTCCATCAATTCTCTTATTTCTTAAATATTTCTTACACGTAACGATTTTTAGAACGAAAATTAAATATATACTTATCGAGTTTTCGTTTCAAGTAACTAAGTAACGTGTTATAAATATAATTGGTAGCTCGTATAATTATTTTAGGTTGCCTCATAAATGTTTCATGCCATATTTGTTTCGTTTTCATACGTTATGCGATTTATTTGTAAGTTATATATGTTTTAATTAAAATTTTAAATTATGAGGGCATTTTGGTCTTTTAATACGTTTTAGATTTTCGGGTTTTACAGTATAAGTTAAAATTATCTTAACTTAGGGACGGAGTTACGGTATGGCTTGGATGGGTCATTGCCAACCCAAGATATAAATTAACTACAAGTATTATGTAAGAAGGAATCCAGTAAAGAGAAAAATAAAATGAGAATGGTGAGAAATATTTTTAGTCGCACAATTTAAATAAAGATGGAGAAATAAGGGGATATGCATCAATTTTGTAGGTGAATCTGAAATTCGTGATTGTGGTTTCTACTCATTCTTAACATTTTAATTTTATTCATTTGATCAAAACTCTATATTGTGATATATTTTAAAAAATTAAAGTGTTTTAGCCGACCCATTTTATTATATTTAACCCACTCAAAGTATAAAGACAGCACATCCAAGAGAATATTAATAGTGTATGTACAGAAGTTTGATCGTCCACAAGGTAAACAAATTCACCATACCATTGTTTCTGCAGTTTATTTTTTTATTTGTTTTGGCCTACCCGAAAATCAAATCTTAGCTCCGTCACTCCAACGATCGATTAATTTGCTTTCTAGGTTAGGCACAATCGTGACCAGACACGACCTTGCCACATCAGCATTATCTTTCTGACGACCAAGTTGCTATAGTGGTGACCAAATTAAATTTTTTTATTCAAATAAACATTAAAAACATTACATAAATTATTCAAATAACATTAAAAACATTACAAAAATTCTTCATCGTCATCGTCACTTGCGTCTTCGTCTTCATTCTCTTAATTGACTTGATTTCCACAATTTCTCCAAATGTGTTCGATCAAATCAGATTTTAAGTGTAGATGAGTTGATGAGTCCATTAGCTCATGAGTAACTACTAACGATTCTTCATGCGATCTTAAGGGATCATGATCACGGTGGCCCTCCTCTTCGAACCATGTAGGACATATCGCCCGCTCCTTGTGTCGAATGATCATGTTATGTAATATGATACATGTACGCGTTCCAAGCAAACTCCGTAAACTCACTCATAACTTCTTCATCATCGTCGGAAGACGAAGAACCAAAAAATAGCTCGTAAGACATAATTAAGAGAATGTGTTTGAAGGTATTGATAGAAATGTTGTTTGAAATTGTGTGTTTAGAAATGTGTTTGAGGTTGGTATTTATAAGGTTGTAAAGTGGTAAAGTTTTAAAAAAATAAAAATAAAAAATAAATAAAAATAAAAAAATAAATCTCAAACGGTAATAACAACTTTTTGGATTTTTGTGAGTGTATAAAATGGGTCAAAATTTCGATCCTTCTCTCCAAAACCTCGACCGACGACCGACCATGACCTTTTCGCCACATTGGCCTCGACCGATCAAGAAATCGGTCGACCGAAGACCTTGACCGATCGAGTGTGCATAGCCTAATATTCTCCATTTTGTCGAGATGGTATTTTAGCCATATCTTAGGTTGACAAGTACTGTATTTCGAAACAAATATAATTGGCATTATCAAGCTCTTCTTTTTGTCTTTCATGCATGATGTTAAAAGAATCATAACAAGAAATTATTTAAAGGTTTAAATCGTCGAGAAAACTATAGTCTCATACACCTTTTTTTGGTGTCGACTGACTCTTCCGAAAGACTTAACCTCAGGCAATGAACACTTGTTCCAATGACCTTTAGCCAGAATTTGAGATATCATTATATCTCCAAAGGTTTATCATGATGTAAAGTTGTACGATAAGAAAGTGATACCACTGAAGCAATGACTCGATGTTACTAATAATTAGAAAGTAACAATGACTAATCTTTAACAAAACATTATTTTAAAATTAACTAACAAAAACTTAAAAAAAAAAAAAACAAGAAATTAAAAATTGAAAAGGTCTGTTGTAAATTTTAAAATAACGCAGGCCCATTCTTGTTGTTCCTTTCGTTAAAACCAGTTAAAATGAGACTACGTGGCACACTAGGCTTGGGAAGGCAAGTCAGCTTGCGCGTATGTGGACCAGAGCAGCTATCAACGACCCTTCTTCTTCAACCAGTTCTTCTTTATATAAACCGGGTTTTGACCCTTTTTCGTGTGGGGTTTGACCCCTTTTTCAAGTTTTGGCAAGGCTGTGAACCGGTTTAATTAAACTGGGCCGGCTGAGTTTGATTATATGTATAGTAGTAAATCATTTTAATGAGCTTATATAGATTATTAAAATTAATTTTGTAACTTTCATAATCAGCAATTCATAATAAAATTACTAAGAAAATAGTTATATAACTTTAATTGTTTGTACTATATGTATAACATTTTGTACTCTTAAAAAAATCTCTTTTAGTTTTTATTTTAAAGTGTTGTATATCATGTATAGTAAGTACTCCAGTATTCAAGACAAAAACATGTACTCTTTATACAGGAGTAATATATATTGATATTTATATACAGAAAACCATTAAGATTTCTTTCCATTATTATACATATAACATATTTTAAGTCTATAAAACTCATTTTTACAAGTGAAGTACACATTTGGCATAAGCTTTATAAGTTAACACATTTGGTATTAAAAAAAAAACAAACTATATTGATCTCATCTCATTAAGACTAATGACAATGGTAAAAAAATTATGCAATTTGGGTTCTTTCGGTCGATGGTCTCATAACCACGCCACTCCCAAATCTCCTTATCCTTTAGATCCCGAGAATTCCAAAAGTTTCAACTATACAACACACTTCAACCTCTAACGACATCGATACACACTCTAACCCTATCCTCACCACCTCAGCGGCTCAGCCTCATAGAATTTGCCAAGAGGCCCTCAGAGACTTCCTTAAATGGCCATATACTACTAGCCCTTTAACTCTATAATGATGTTTCTTGTGGTTTAGGATATCATTCCATGGATGCTTGGAGGGTTTTTAGTCTTTTTATGATATGTGATGACTAAGAATAACGTAACACTTGGATAGTGAGAAATAATATTGCCTTGTTTTCTTTTAAAGTACTCGTAAATGATCTTTTTGGCCTAAATCATTATAAGCCCGTCATTGTAACCTCTTGCAGTCTTGGTGGGCCATTTAGTATAACTCTGTTTTATATAGGAGGTAAATATCCATATTTTCTTCATTATTGTTTTTGGTGTAATTAAGTACTCCGTAATTAACAATTTAACATTACCATTTAAGTGTGTGGGAGCTTTAATGCGATACAATCCAAATTGCATCCTGAAATATATGCATCCATTCTTTTTTTATGAATGAACAACTCATACTCTTATATATTAAGGTCAACGGGTCAATACTAGAAAATGAGAGAAAAAAACACAATATATCAAATAAAATTGCATTTCGAAGTAAATATAACCAGTATAAGATAAAACCCTCCAGCAATGTAGAGTTAACTTGTTTCTAAATTTCACTTCTAAGGCTAAGCGCAATGGTGGCTCGTGGGGTGGATTTTTTTGCACTAGTCATGCATGAGGCCCATTAGAGGTGTTTTGGTGGTGCGTGAGGAGAGTAAAAAAAAAGGAACCAAAGGTAACCAACTCACCATTTGGTTTGTGTGCAATTTGTGGGCCTTTTTGTGTTTTTTATTATTTGATTTGTGAGTGTGTGTGGAGTATATTTGTATAAAAATGAGTATTTTAATTAAATGTGAGGGAGATGTGACCATTGAGGGTGAAAAGTGAGAAAAAGTGAGAGGGGTAAATAGAGAAAGAAACCTGATGTGACACTGAAGTGAAAAATGAAATAGTGTGACTGTGGGGTGGCCTAAATATCATTTCAAAATTTTCTTACCAAAATGAATGCATTTTGTTCATTCCTACAAACGCCTCCTTAAGGCTGGGCACACTCGTGACCTCCAGCGACCTTCATTTTGGCTGTTATTACATCAACTTTCTCTCTCCGGCGATCTACAAACGACTTTTTGCCATATTAAGGCGACATTTATTTTTTATTTTTTTCCACTATATATATCCTCTACATTAAAAAAAAATAAAAAATAAAATAATAATAATAATAATAATAATAATAATAAAAATCTCACACACACAACTTCTCTCAGCTTCACAAAATATGGCTGATAACTCAAATGAAGTGAGACGAACAGTCATTAGACGACTACGAAGGGAACTAGCTGTTGAGGTGACATTGGCAAATGAATTGTTGACCGAGTTGGGACATATTATTGAGCAACTGCAAAGTCGTTCTCCAGAAATGAAGAGGTTGTGTTCCATGCCACTGGACGAGCCTCTTTTTAGCTACGGTCTACACACTCTCTTTATGAGCCATGAAGCATATATACGTACTGCCACCAATTTGAAAAGAGAGGAAGTGTTGCGAAGCGTTGCTGAGAAACAAGAATTCATTGCGAATTACAGAACAATATAAAAGCTCAAACCATGTTTAGCTGACGAACTTATGTGTTTTAATTTCCGTATCGTAATTTGTATTTTTATTTCAATTTCGTATTCAACTTTGCTGTTTCAATGAATAAAAGTTCGTATTCTACTTTGTATCTTCGTACTCGAAAATAAATTTTCATGTATCCAAACAAATTTAGAATTCACTTGTTGTTCTATTTTTCCCGCCTTTCTAAACAAAGCATTATGCATATCGTAATCGAAATCAGATTCTTGTTTCAAATAAGCGTCAATCAAAGCACGTTTCTCTTATGGAATGTCAATGTATTCATTGTATGTTTTCCTCATATCATCTTTAGCTATGTTTGCATTCTCAAATTCAATAGCTAAGTTCATAATGGCTAGCTGACGAACTTTATCCCCCTTGATTTGTTTCTGAACCATAGCTTTGATTTCATCGACGTTTTGTTGAAGCGAACAAGCCATTTAAAAAAGTTGATGAAAATGTATAAAGTATATATAAATTGTGTATAAAATGATGAGAAAATTCCGAGATTAGACCAGTCGCTCAACTTTTATACCTTTTCTAGACAAAAAAAAGTACTCTTCCCAAACTAGACCGCGCGACTTGCGACTTTTTTTACTTTTAATAAGAAGTCGCCAAGTGGCATATACTTTTAATAAGAAGTCCCAAACTAGACCTTGTGATGGGTTTCGATGGTGATGGCGGTGGTGACGATTTTCGATGGTGGTTGGGTTATTGTAAATCTAGGTGGTGATGGTGGTGATTCATGGTGGTTTTTAAGAGAAGGTGATGGAGCTCAAAGTTGTAGATAGAGAGAAATGTGAATGTTTGTGTTTATGGTATGATCACTTATATGGGTTTTTAATATATATATATATATATATATATATATATATATATATATATATATATATATATATATATATATATATATATATATATATATATTAGGGAGACTTTCTTGCGAGAACTGACAGAACCACCAAAAACATACATGCACGCATTTTAAAATAAAATAAAAATGCATGCAAATCATCAATAATCGTAAGTATCCACCTATGTTCTTCAATATTATCATGAACTCATCCTCTTTTTTCAGAAAAACCTTACACACGACCGCAATATTGTCATTGCACGCCTTATAAGAACATACATGCACACCTTCAAAGAAAAATTTTGTATTTCCAATTTCTTATCAAATTCTTTAGAACAACCATGTTTGTAACACCCCGACCCGACAAGGGTAGAGATGTCACAACAATGGTGACATATCAGAAACATACACAAGCATACATCTTCAATAATACAAAGGAATACAAAGGTTACAAGAAATTACAAGGAAATACAGAATTACAGAGGAATAAATACTAAGTCTGAAAATAAAAATTCTTCTAGTCATCTCTATAACAAAATATCTATCACAGTGTAGTCTTCTAAGTCCAATGATACTCTCCACTCAGACCCAGCTTCCTACTGAACAGATATAACGGTAACAAGCAGTAATAAAGAATAGTACAGAGTATCAGAAATATAGGTCATGCAGACATAATCAGAGTTAAAGGGTAAATAAAGGAGTAAGGATAAAGGGATAGGGAATAATAAATAGGTAAAGGTAAAGGGAAACAGTGCAAGGTATAATAAGGGTCAAAGTAAGTAAATGTATATGGTAAAGGGAAAACAGTAATCCACCACGAGCCCAGAAACAGAGATATAATATATATAACCATGCCATCATCATCAATCAGAGGGGTGTCCTCTCAGTAACCAGATAATATGAGGGGTGTCCTCATGTATCAAATGGAGTAGCTAGCTCCCAGAGGTTGTGAAAGACGTGTATCGCACACACCATCAGTCACCAGAGATATAACAGATAACAGAAACAGAACAAATCTAGGATGCATCCATACGCCCCAGGTGGCCAGAGTCTACCAATACACACCAGATAAAATAAAGTCAGGGACGGGACAGGTCATCACTCTCCTGCCCTAGAGTCATGCCATCGGTGCATCAATGACATGGACATGAAACCCTCATGCCTAGTGAGGTGGCTCGGGTATCAAACCGTGGGTCAAAGGTCAAGTATCATGTCATAAACAGAGGGTCATGTCAAAAGGTTCAGATTATAAGGTCCATGTCAGATGTTACAGAAGTGTATATCAGAGGTTCAGAAATCAGATAGGTTTATATCAGAGTTTATAACAATGTTCAAGTCCAGGTTCAGAAATAGTATACCAGATTAATGCTTATATCAAAGTTCAAATTAAGTTTCAAAACAAGAGTTTATAACCAGGTTTAGAATAAGGTTCAAATCAAGGTTCAATAGGTCATATCAAAGGCTCATAATCAAAAGGTTTATAGGTTCATAGAAAAGATTTTAATTCAAAGGTTTCATTTTAAACTTGTATCTAAAATAATCTTTCAGTGACTTTCATAAAATGATGTTTAGTAAAACCTTTTTATAAAGAAAATCTTAAAAAGGAATTTTCATAAAACCTTTAGTACAATTTCATTTAGAAGAGGTATAATATCGTGCTCAACAATACCGTTTTAAAATAGTTTTTCTCAAACATTTTCAGATATAATTAAGAAAGGTTTTCCAATTTCAGTCATAATATCAAAAGGACTTCAAGTATCCAAGGGTTGAGTATTCATGTCACAGGGTGATGAACGAAATATATCAAGTATCAAGTGAGCAGAACAGGGTTCAATATATCGGAGAACTCAGGGTCAGATATCATATCAGAAAGGTTCATATCAAGTTGGTTTATATCAGGAATTTATAACAAAGGGGATCATAGCAATGGCATTAATACAGAAACTGACAGATCAGAAAATGAAAGAGATCATGAGAAACCTGTGAGAAGGTTCAGAATATATGTACCTTATACCGCAAGTACACAACAGAACAACAAGGGTCGGAAGCAAACTCCATCTTCAGCGGATCTACACGAATTCATGATTGTCTTATTAATAGTTTGTTTAATTCGGATTACTTATTTTAGTCGGCTTTCCATTTTTAGCAACTTTTCCTTTTTAGGTACCTTTCCAGAAATAGCAACTTTCCTTATTTAGCAGGTTTCCAGAATTAACAGATTTCTCTAGATTAAAAAAGAATCAAATAGCAGCGAGACTAAATGGTTTTAAGTCGAATAAAGGGCCTAGGAGTCATAAGCAAAAGCAAGATAGAAGCCTTAAACAGCGTAGAACACATTATGAGAGATGTTGAAGGGGGCTGGTTGCTCCGTTATATGCATGCTAATGGGGCAAGTATGTTTCTCATTGTGGTTCACCTTCATCTTTTTCGTGGTCTATATCATGCGAGTTATAGCAGTCCTAGGGAATTTGTTCGGTGTGTCGGAGTTGTAATCTTACTATTAATGATTGTGCGAAATCAAGGTTTATGAGAAAGTCAGCGAAGTTTCTATGATGTTCTACCTTTGCGTAGTCTCGGTCCACAGTGACAGTGGAAGGCTCCGCACCTGAGCCTCGTTAGACTCAGCAGAAGTTTACATAGTAGGTTAAGTCCTTATTTACAGATTATTATGGGATTAAGGTATATTTTATCAAGTTGCAAAACTTTAGGGTTAATTATGACAGATTTTCATATTTTAGGGTTTTAAATGCAAATATTCTAAATTCAAAGGTCTAACATGAAAATACTTTAAGTTACTGATTTAAATACTCATTTTATTCAGAATGACATCCTAATCCCTTTAGTTTCACAGATTACAGTTTATACCCCTCTAGTTTCAATATTTACAAAACAAACCCTAGATTTACATAATTCATGATTTAATCCCTGTAATATCCATATTTACCAAACAAGCATATTATTTTACAAAATTACAGAATGTAGCCTCAGAATTAAGTATAGTACGAATCAGACCCTCAGAATTCAGAAATTACACATTTGGTCCCTTAACTTTACAAAACTTATAATTCAAATCATAATTTAATAACAATTACATATTAAGCCCATAAATACTCAAATTTACACATTACACCTTTTATGACATTATTTACACCGAATACCTTTAAGTTTCCAGAAATTTCACTTTTAGTCCCTCCTTTTTATTTAATTTCAAATCGACACAATAATTATCAAATAAATCCTTTTCTCGCCAAATTTACATATAGGACCCTCATGTTATAATTTTTATACATTATCCCAGATCTATATAACATTAAAAAAATATCCCACAAGTTTCAAGAATTACAAAACATCCCCTTATATTTTCAAAATCAAATCGGTAAACCTTTTACACTAACAAAACTCAACCCTAATTATCCCAATCATTTTCCCATCATTATTCCATCATTATATCATTAATTTGTCCAGATCTAACCCAAAATATAAAACCCTAGGTCGCTTGTTAGATTTTTAATCCATTTACACGTTTTCATTAAAACCCGATTAGAACAAGAATTTCGACAAGGCCATATTAGGTTATAATAATTCGAATGAACATTTTTCCCAGATCATATATATAATATAGAGTCCAAATAAAATATGATTCACACCCAGAAAATTCGTATTATATATTTTAGGATTTATGTATGTTTTAACCCTTTTAATTTAGAACGATCGATCTAAGCTTCCATAAATCTTACAACCATTTTTCCCAGGCCTTATGATTCATATAATGTTCGAATAAAATAAACACATCACTCAGAAAAATCGTATAACTCGTTTTGGGAATTTATACCCATTTTACACATTTATAATTCAAACGACCAACAAACCCTTGCATGATTCGAATTGGGCATTTTATCTGAGTCTTATATAATGAAATAAACATAAGAAAAATACCAGATCAAAGCTTGAACATGTGGATGAGTCGTGAAGATTTTAAGACCCTCGGATGCAATTTACGACCAATCAAAATTCTTAGCGACCAAACGAGCGGCCTACAAACCCCAAGGATATTTTTCCTACCTTCCTAGGACTTATATGATCACCATAAAAATGCTCCATAGCCTCAGAAAAATCGGATCAAGAGTTTGTGAATTTTGTGTGTGTCACTAGTTTATTTTAGGGTTTTTAGAGGATTATCCAAAAAAATAGGGAATGCCGCGTATAAAATAGAGGAGGGGGAAGGGAATTCTGGTTTTAGGTGATTTGATATCCCAATTTACTGTAAATAAAAGATCCTCCCTTGAATTTGTGTTTATCTCCTTTTTATATATTTAATTTTAATTATTTAACATTTAATTTTAATATATATGCATATGAAATAATTAAATTCAGCCCATACAAACCTTGTTATGTGTCATATATATTTTTGTACCTTGTAAAATGTTAAAATGTTGCCACAAAAATTACCTTACTTCATATGTAGTTCATTTCCAGAGATTCGGGATTAATTTGGTACTTTATATAAACTTTAATTGAATTTTAAAGTTTCAGGGGCAATTTGGTCATTTTACATGTTTTAGATTTTAGGGTTTTACAATGTTTTTTTAAAACATATATGTTGTTTTTAGAACATATGTGCAAAAATACAATTATTGAAGGTGTGCATGTATGTTTTTGGTGGTTCTGTCAGTTCTCGCAGATAAGATGATTCTCGCAAGAAAGTCTCACTATATATATATATATATATATATATATATATATATATATATATATATATATATATATAGAGGATAAAGATCAAATAAAAAGACAAATATCCGTACACTACGTAAAAAGATTATTTTTTTTTAAAAGTTCGCGAAAAATTCCAAAAAATTTCCACAAGATCGAGTATGTTGGTGCATGAAAAAGTTGTGAAGGAAGTTTTTCTAAAAGTTGATACTTTTTTCGAAAAAAAAATTATGAATAAATACGTTTGTGCATTAAATCGCTTTTTTGTGCATCAAAAAATTGTTTTTGCACCCAACTTCTTTTGACTTTTTTCATCAAAATTACATTGCGCATCTAACTAAAACAAGTTGAAAATTTTGTGCATCAAAATTTTTTTGCGCATCAAAATTCGTTTTTTGTTCATTAAAAAAATGTATAAAAACTCAAAATTAGAAAAACTTATTTCACAAAAGTTTTATGCACCAACATACCCGATCTTGTGAAATTTTTTTGGATTTTTTCGCGAACTTTTTTAAAAAATAAAAATCTTTTTACGTAATGTACGGAATTTTGTCTTTTTATTTTAACTTTACCCTATATATATATATATATATATATATATATATATATATATATATATATATATATATAAAGTCGCTCAAAGTACAAACAAGTCGCTTTAAGTAGGTTGCTCGAAAAGTATATGCCTTTATAGCTTACACATGCAGAATAAAAAATGACATGACATGAACTTTTTTGTGCCACTTGACGACTTCTTATCAAAAGTAAAAAAGTCGCAAGTCGCTCGGTCTAGTTTGGGAAGAGCACTTTTTTTGTCTAGAAAATGTATAAAAGTTGAGTGACTGGTCTAATCTCGGGATTTACTCTAAAATGATAAAATAAATAGGGTATTTATAGGGTAAAGATGTTAAATTTTCAAAAGTTTTATTTATTTATTTATTTATTTTATATAAAATAAACGGTACAATTTTTGAAACACATATACATGATCGACCTTCAGTCGAGTTCTCAACTAAAATCCTCTTCCGACCGAGCTCGACTGACACCTCCACACCAAAGCCGACAAACTCGACCGACTGTCAACCAAAGGTCAACCGACCTTGGTGCGTCCAGCCTAATATAACTCTGTGAGGCCAGGTCTATACTCTAAATTCCAAAGTTTCGAGTGACAAATATATTTCATTCATTTCACTTTAATAATGCTAATAACTCCTATTTTTAAAATTTGTAAAGAATAATACTCGTAATAAAAGTAGTAGTGTAACCCTTGGATACAATTGACCAACATCAATAATTGACCCACCCCCAGTCGCAATTGCAATTATATTCCTTTCCTTTCTTCATCACATTTTCACAAAACCTAATTCCATATAACATAAACGGCGACCAAAATTAACCGTAAAGAATGGCTTTACACATCGCTAAACGCCTCATGCGCAACCGCACAACCAACGAATTCATCACAAACTCCATCAGAAACCCTACCTTCGGACTTTATTCATCTTCAGATCGGAACTATTCTTCCGGTGTGATCCCTGTCACGTTGTTCCCCGGTGACGGTATTGGTCCTGAGATCGCTGAATCTGTCAAACAGGTCCGGTCTTCATTTCAACGCTTTTTATAGGGCGTTTTGATTAGCTTATTTACCCGGCTTATGGGCCTATTTGATTTTGGAAAATCCGATAAGCTCACTTTTTAGAGCTTATTAACTTTAGCTTATTGGATTAAGCCAATAAGGTGAAGTTGATAAGGTCATAAGCTTCAATAAGTTAGCTTATCGGCTTTTCCAAAGTCAAATAAGCCCATAATCCGGCTAAATAAGCTGATCCAGACACCCCATTATTGACTTATTGTGATTTTGTGATATTAGCTTTGTTGGGGAAATGAATAGTAGTTAGGGGGTGTTTGTTTAAGGTTATATGTGGGCTTACGAGCTTATTTCATTTCGGCTTATATTTCATAAGCCCCAACTTTCTGGCGTATTTTGAGAATAGTTGGCTTATATAAGTTTATCGCTCTTATATAAGTCCATAAATCTCAAAATAAGCCCAAATATTGAAGCTTATGAAATATAAGCTGAAATCAAATAAGCTAATAAGCCCACATATAATCTTAAACAAACACCCCCTTAGTATTATATTTAGAATGTAAGATGTGTGAGCGTGTTGGAGTTGCGAGGGGAATTGAATTGCGGAGATATGTAACTTAGCATCATAGTTATTGAATCGTGACATTAAATCTTACTTGTTGACTCGCAACTCGACTAGTCATGATATTAAAAAAAAAATGTAAATATGTGTATAAAAATCAAATTAATCTTATATATTTTATCAATAGATAAACTCCTAATGAAGAAGAAAAAAGTCTGACTTGTGACTCTTACGAGTCTCAACAACTATGCTTAATATGTCTTTTTTGTATGTTATCTTAAGTGTAAAGTTTTTTGGATGTTATTTGAAGTACGGAAAAGCACATAAGCTGTTTTAAATGAATCTTCAATATAATCAAACATAGCATAAGATGTAAGATTATATTGACAGCAAATAACTATTAAGGACACATCATTATCTCAGATAAATGTTACATGAATATTGACTATTTTTTGAGTATGTTAGTGTAAGCAAAGTTGATGAATAACATCATGCCTCGGGTATCACATATTTATTGTTTGTTTGCTTTTTGTTTGTCTCAAGTGTACTTGAAGCGTTTTGAGACAATAAGTTCTGTATAAGCTATTCTAGAATGTAACTTCTTAGTGACTTGTTTTGCTTTATATACATTTCAGGTATTTACTGCTGCAGAAGTTCCAATTGAATGGGAAGAACATTTTGTGGGGACAGAAGTTGATCCTAGAACCCAGAGTTTTGTTACATGGGAAAGTTTAGAGTCGGTACGAAGAAATAAGGTTGGGCTAAAAGGTCCAATGGCCACACCTATTGGAAAAGGTCATCGTTCTTTAAACCTTACTTTGAGGAAAGAGTTGAATCTGTATGCAAATGTTAGACCATGCTACAGTCTACCCGGTTACAAGACTCGATATGATGACGTTAATCTTGTTACAATTCGTGAAAACACAGAAGGAGAGTACAGTGGTCTTGAACATCAGGTAAGTTTGGTTAATTATAAAATGAGTTATTTGCAATAAATACCAACACACTTTATAAGATAACTGGCTTTTTTTTAACATAATTTCCGTGATAACCGGCTATTTAGATAGCATTTTCCTAATTTTAAAATTTTATAAAAATGTGAGTTTCTCTTTGATATTGTTAAGCTGTATAAAAGTTTTATTCTTGTATAAGAACTGTTTAATTTGTGTATAAAAATGCAATAATTAGAGGTTATAAAATGCTATAAACAGGACACAACTATCATTTAATGACCTTAAAATGCGCAAAAGAAATACTACACTGACTAAAACAGGTGAATCCGTGAATTAAAAAAATACGTTGGTACTTTATGCAAATAACCCTGGTAAAATAACAATCAACGCAAGTAGTTAAAACCTTGTAACTAAATGTATGAGTTTTTGACATCAGGTGGTGCGAGGAGTTGTTGAAAGTCTTAAAATCATTACACGTCAGGCGAGTCTGAGGGTGGCTGAATATGCTTTTTATTATGCCAAGGCTCATGGAAGGGATAGAGTATCTGCTATACACAAAGCTAACATTATGCAGAAAACTGATGGTCTATTTTTGAAGGTCTTCCCTTATAAAAGAGCTCAAGTTTTTTATATAGCGCATCCATATTGTGTTATACTGATTTTTTCTCACTTATAGTGTTGCCGTGAAGTTGCCGAGAAGTACCCTGAAATCAAGTACGAGGAAGTTGTCATTGACAATTGCTGTATGATGGTAAGAACTCAGCTCCCAGTTTTTATAGACCGTGTCTTATCTTTATGCATTTTAAAGCTGATTATACTTCAATTTTACATTACAATGCATCTAGCAGCAATGCTATCGAGGTGGCCAATTGGACTGACTGTGAACATTTTTTTCTTTCACAAAGTTCTTTACAATTTTCATATAAACTAGTTAGTCTGTCGTCAAATAGGATTACAAATGTTATATAACTTCTGTAAAATATGATTTCTTGAATACTGTGTTGTGAGATTTTAGGCATTAAAGTATACTTTGGGCAACTTTGACCTGTTTGACTCATTAAAGAAATTTTATAAACTGAATTGCCTATCTGCAAAGTAAATTGGTTGAGATTGTCACCTTTTATATTTTTTGAACAATTCAGCAACATATTGTAGTCTAGATGCATACTGAGATATATAACTTGTAAGAAAAAGAAAAAGATTAATGAAATTTCTTTTTAAAATACAGCTCGTGAAAAACCCAGCTCTGTTTGATGTTCTAGTCATGCCTAATCTTTATGGTGACATCATAAGTGATCTTTGTGCTGGGCTAATTGGAGGATTGGGTTTAACACCAAGGTACCTGCTTTTGCTTTTGTTCTTTTTTACATTGCGGTTCCCATTTGAAGTGCCGTCTTTTCATTTAATTTGTCTTTATTTACAGTTTAAACATTGGTGAGGGTGGTATTGCTCTTGCTGAGGCTGTTCATGGATCTGCTCCTGATATTGCTGGAAAGGTAAGCATCGAATACATTTAATTGTTAAATCATCATAATATCTGCCACCATACTTTTAGAACATAACAGAAATAACATAGTTATGCAACTACATAGTGAACCTCTTTTACTTTGAACCGTAATTTAGTAGCAGGAACACAACAGTATATACACGATATGTAGATGGCAGTTTCGGCTCATTTACCTATGAATAGGTTAATCGAGAATATGTAAATATGAAATGAATAGTAAACTTTTTGATAATTGATAGTAAGGGAAGGTTCTCGTGTAGTCCATTTTATCCTATGTAACAACACTTAACATACACAGTTATGTTTTGTCATTTATCTGTTTCCTAAATTTGCAAAGCAATTGGTCAGAATAAAAGCAATATACTGTCTATCTAATGAATATTCTGAAAATCTTTAAGTGATTGGATTAACTTAATAGTTGTCTCTGTTTTTGCTCGTTTACTTTATGACACTATACAGCCAGACATAATATTTTTTCTTAATCATCGTCATATCCTGTTGATTTTGTAGAATTTGGCAAACCCGACTGCTTTGCTACTAAGTGCGGTATCTATGCTTCACCATTTGAATCTTAGTGAAAAAGCCGACAAGATCCAAGATGCTGTGTTGAACACAATTGCAGAAGGCAAGTACCGAACTGGCGATCTCGGAGGATCTTCAACTACCACTGAATTCACAAAAGCCATCATCGATCATCTTTGAGTGCAATTGCATATAGAATTCGATTTCATTTTTCTCACACATCACTAATTTTCAGTTCATGTACTATTTGGAGTTGTGGGAGACGGAATTAGACCCACAAGAGTTTTTGTTATTTGAGTAAGGCCATGAAAATTCTGCTCAGATGAGAGCTTGTGCAGTTGGCATGATTTTATTTGGTGATAAATTGCTGTTTAGACGAAAGAACTTGCAAATAAACACTTTATTTTTTCTATGCAATACTTGGCGCAATAAGTTATGTTACATGTATACGATTCTTTGAAACAAAAGTCGTCGTATCTCTAATGTGTTATAGTTATTTCTCATCTTTCTCATTTTAAAGAGTTGTTCTCACTTGATCCAAAGTCACCTCATGCAAGCATTTCACTTTCCATCCCGTTATCTTGTGGTTTGGATTTGATTGCATCTTCCCTTCATGTTTACCTTTTAGCTTAAATATGTTTATCAGCTATAAGTACTCTATATCTATACTTTTAACACTTTATAGTCGTTAAACTTTTACCTTTTACATATAGTTTTATATAAATGAAATTTTGCGCATTACATTAATATCCCCCTTAACATATTCCTATTGCAATGCGCGGGCAACAAGCTTCTTGTTATTATCATGGTTCACAACTTCACATTATGTTTCATCATTATACGAGCCACATTGTTAATTATAAGTAACCACGTAATCAACCAATCTGTTGCGCATGAACGGAATAGGGGTTTGATCAATCGTCATTAAAACCTTAAACAAAATACAAGTTGCAAAAGCTGATCAAAGTTAGATGGTTACAACTTAAGAGATGAATACAAGCTTGGTATGCACATGTGTTACTGAGTTTACATGATAAGTAATTATAAATAGCTACACATAAAAAGTATTTGTTGTAATTACTACTAGTGTTATAGTGATTTAACCTTTAAATAAAGCGCAAGCTTATGTGTTATGAAGCGGAGCCCCATCAAAATTGAAATAATACTGTGTAAGAAAAGGATTCACTACGACATGTGAACCAACAAAATATCAAAAGAAATAAAAACAATGACGTCTTGCGTTGTATTCGTACCACCACTACTTTTGCTACAAGGCTACTTCATGTTCCATATACAAATACTAAAATACACACTTGCACAACCACTACTAGACAGGGGTGATATCAGATTTATTTTTAAGAGGGGGCAAAAGTTAAGAGTAAAATGTCAACTCGGGTCATGTCACTAACTTGGCATTTGTTGATGTAATAACAACAATTTTACTTTGAATGAAAGTGAACTTGTTTAGGTAGAACCTAAACTAGTTGCGATTATATGGACAATATTTTGGACATACTTACTTTTCCTAATCGATATTAATACGAATAGAGAAAGCAAAAACACAAATTTAGATAACAAAATTTAAGATAGCACACAAATCAAACATTAGATCTCACTGAAAATTAAGAGTGTCCTTAACCACTAGACTAAAATGTAGCTATTGGTTAATGTTTTACCATTCTACTATTTATTCTCTTATGGGGCAGAATAAAAATTACGCATTATGATCATCTAAAGAAAATCGACATTGATAAAAGTATTAACATCTACTAGGAACTTTGTGGGGGCAACTGGTCAAACTGCCCCCATTGTAGTCCCCCAATATAAATATAAATAGTAATAGTACATACAGTTTTGTACAATTTTTATATTCATGCTCGTACCACATAAATATCATGTGGTAAGAAATGAGAAATTATAAAAGTTGCATAAGTATATTGTCACAAAATGATTTTAATGAAATTTAAAGTTGTGATAAGTACTAATCACATAAACCTTTGTTTAAAAGATAGTTAAAATTTGGTTGTTCAAGATATTTGCTAGAAAAATTACTGGTTTTTGACCAAGTTTGCAGACTTGCAATATTATATAAATTAATACAGTAGATGTTTATCTGTACGAATGATATGGTATATGAGGTTACGTGCACCTTGATAAGACATTTAATTTGTAACGAGTAACGAGATATCATATGTTGCTAAGTTGTTAAACAATCATAACCAATATTTTTTCAACTACTCTAAAATTTATAATTTTTACTCAAAATCTATCAGATTGTTTAGCTATGCTCAAACTCAATAATTCATAAACTTCTTAAACACAACGTCAAAAATATATTTTGTGTTTATGGAAACAATTCGTTTGGAGGTTTATTTTCAGTCAAAATTCTAAAAGCGAAACTATGAAATGAAAGTGAGGGTATATTTGGAATTATGATAAATATGTGAAGTGACAATTGTATTCACTCGTGCAAACCATGTGAGGCTAATTACTTGGGGGTTACGCATTCTTTTTTTCATTTACAATTTTCAGTTTTTTAAGGTATGAGAATAGTTTGAATTGAGATAAAATTTACCAAGCATTTTGCTTTTTTCACTCAAATAAGTAAAATTTACATGTGTTAGAAACAAATCACTCACATCTATACTTCTTATAAAAAGTAAAGAATATATTTTTTTTTTTTTTTTTTAAACTTAAATTTTAAAACTTTAAAACATGAACTAATATACTCCATTCGATGGGACTTGCTTTCATAAAGATTTTTGTTTATTGACTTTATTTACTCGCCTTTACTTTAGAAGATATCTTGTTTGTATAAGTAAAAGAGGATAAGACCACCGTTTGCCACATTTGCTGATGAATCAAGATAAAGAACGGGTTCTCCCTACTTGCATTGAGCGGGATGGTGCTTTCTAGTTTGCTTAAATTACGTTTAAATACCCTTAAACTTGTCAACTTAAATTATAATGTTTCTTTACCAATTTTAAACTTAAAAACTTTCTAAAAACAAACATTATGTTAATTTTAAAAAACGCAAGCTTTATATTTCAAAAAACAAACGCTTTGCATTAAGGGTCGAACCAAAATCACGATTTCGCAAGTACAATTATTTGCTGCTATACACCGTCGTTTTGCGCAAATATACATCTGGTATTATTAAAATGAGGATTCTATCTAAGTTCTTTTTCGTCACCAAGATTGTAAGGTAAAATCGGATTCAAAAGTAACCCCATTTTCCCAATAGACAAACTACTAAAATTCAAGCACAAAATTAAATGAATGTTTAATAAAAATTAATACATATAATCTTTGATGAAATAAAGATTAATGAATTGATATTATTAAAGTTGTTCATGGTTTAAAATTCTATCGTGTTTTTTAAACACAAAACATTGGACTATTGATAGTGTATTTGTGTGTAAATTTAAGACTTGATCAATTTAAAAGTAAAAAACAATTTGACCAAATAAACAAAACTAGGTTTTATCGTCGTAGGAGCGGATAGCGAAATGTTATTTAAGATTCTACTCCGATTTTGTATGTTACTTTATGGTAGGAGTACGATCTTACAATCACGATCGCGATTTTGATAACCATAGTTTTAGTACCATAAATGATTTATTCTTGTTAAGTTTGTTTACAGTCATATTTTACTTTACGTCTTTTGGGAAAAAAAAGATTTGCAGTCACTATTGTGTGTTATATGATTAAAAAAAATAAAATAAAAAATCATTCGGTCAAATATGAAACATACAAGACGTAAACAGTAATGACAATTTTATTCCTTGTGTTATGTTTTTGCATTTTCCTTAAAATAAAATATCACTTAACAATTTGATTCTTTGAACTCAAGAGCACCTATGGGGTCTGTCCATGATCAGTGTTTATGCCTTTGATGTAAAGTGGTTTGAAATTAATATAATTCACATTTGCATTTTCCTTAAAATAAAATATCACTTAACAATTTGATTCTTTGAACTCAAGAGCACCTACGCGTCTCTTAACTAATATTTCTTTCGTCATATTTTTCAAAACATTTTTTGGCTCATTAACGAGGGGTACTCATTCATGGTATTGCATATGATTCTCCCAAACAGTCACATCATTTGACATCGAATCGATCGGTAATTTGGCCGATGAGGTGGTTTTAAGTAGGGTGGAAATGAGCCGAGCCGCTCGTGAAAAGCTCAGGATCGGATCGGTAAAATGTTCGAACGAACGGAGCTTAAACGAGCTCGATCCTAAGTTGTAGCTCATTTACTAATCGAGCACGAGTCCAAGCTTTACATACAAAGCTCGATTGGGTTCGTGAGCCTAAATAACACTAGGACATTTTAAGTATTCAACATATATAAAACGTTATGCGTTTGTATTATAGGCGTGTTTATTAACGAGCTCAATAACAAGCTTAATAACGAGCTCAAAATAAATATATTACGACCTGAGCTCGAGCCAAGCTCTACTTTTTTATTGCCAAATTGTATAAACAAACCGAGCCCGAGCCTATATAACATAACACAATCCGGGCTCGAGCTTAAAAAAGGAGGCCCAAACCGAGTCGTGCTCGAATTCGAGCTTTACAAAACTTAAATGAGCCGAGCTCGAGCTTTGGCAGACTCCGGTTCGGCTTGGCTCGTTTCCTCCCGTAGTTTTAAGTTTAGCGTCACCAAAATGATGTACTTAGGTAACTACACAAAAACAAAATTTGTATGTTGAATCAGACCTCTGATCTCATATAATTTTCTAATGTGCTTATTTGACCGGATCTAAACACACACGTTTTGTTTCTTTGCTTATTCACTTGCTTCAAAGACGAGCAAGCAGGACTAAAAGGCATAGGACCTTTCTCGATAGTCTCTTTTTGTAGGTAAATTAAAGTCCACTTCATTAATAACAAAAGCCATTATAATTTAAGAATTTGCTAACAGCAACCTAATGGGTATTATTTAAGCATTTCATATTTAAATAATTAACACTTAATGATCTCCAAACATTTAATACTTAACATCAAATATCATGTTTAAAATAGTTAGAAGTGTATAATTATGGAATATATGAGTTCATCACATGTGTTTTTATAACATGTTTTATAATTATAATCATTACATATGCATGAATATGGAAATAATGAGTTTATTAAAAGTTTTTTTCACAATTATTAAGCTTAACCACAACTCTATTGGTTGTTGTTAACAAAACCCTTTTATATATATCGAATGCTTAAACAAATTCTTATAATTTATAGTTTATCTTTATTATATTGTAAAACATTTGAGACCTTCTCAAAATGAAATTCTTAAAATATTAAGCCAACATATTTAACTATTATGGAATTGTGTTGGTTTTGCTATGAAATCAATGTCTTGCACTATACTCATTATAAATAAATGCAACTTTTAATAAGTGTGGTTATAATAACGATAGTTACAACACTTTAAAGCACTTTTTGTAGACATGTTTTAAAAAACTAATTGGAAATACAATGTAATTTAATATAAGGAAAAAAAAAAAAAAAAGTCAATGATCATAACTACTTATTGACTTTTTAACACTTCTAACAAATGTTATGTTTAAAACACTCATAAAATGAAAAATACATGTTATTATACATATTGTACAAGCTAATAAAAAAACACAAAGCTTCATACAATTTATATGCAAAAAAGTTGATGGTACATATATTTTTGAAAACGAGACCAGACGAACGAGTTCAACCGGTTTAACTGGGAATCTGAGTCGTCACCGGTTCAGCTATCCAATAAAAGCCGTCTGAAAACGAACCTCAGAGGACCTTCGAAACCGGTACAAACGGATGAACCGGGCCGGGCCGGGATCATTTTCGTCTTGTTTTTCTCAAGTAATCAACTCGTCATTGTTATTTTGTAGATGTTTGGTCTTACATCAGAAAATAACATGCAACGCACGGGTACCCTGCTAGTAGAAAAGTAAGCATATCTATAAGACTGCATATGCATTTTCAATAGTTGCATAAAACATAGAATGTGTAATGTGTTAACTATATTCGATAGTAGTAAATTCGTAGTTCTTACTTAAAATGACTCATGTTTGACCCATAAATTCAAAAGGCATATCGTATATGGCAACGGGGTGGCACAAGAACATTAAACTTCCTCCAATAAATCCTACATTATTATAGCAAAATCAACTCACTATTTAGGGACAATGCACTTATGATTAAAAAAATTATGTATGCTAATGAAGCCTATTAAATGGCGCATACAATATACTATCATTGTATACCCAGTAGTTTACATTTTTTACTAAGGTAAATATAAAACAAAAAAATGATATGTATTTTCGATTGTATGTTAGATATTTGGCTCAAGCCCGAGTTGTGAGCTTGTGGTTGATTGTCGTTAATTATGGTTTCATATTTGTACTCTATGAATAGATATGAAGTTTTATCATTCAACATAATATTAGAGGGGGTTTGATCCCGAGATCTACTCGGTCGCCATGAGCCGTTGTTTCTGTGTCACCCGACGGGTATGAAATTTTAATTTTAAATTAAATACTACTTTTATTTTAAATATAAACAATTTGCAAAAAAAAAAAATAATAATAATAATAATAATAATAATAATAACAAAACAAACAAGGACACTTAATGGAGTATTTTACATGTGAGACATTTTATTAGGCATCTAAATAACAAGCAAGTTGATTATTTTAGGCAACAGAAAGTTACTGTGCAATGATTCTAGCCAACAGAAAGGAACATCCTTAGATTTTTTTAGTCTAGGTGCTTCAAGATATCAATTCTTGATTAGAGATGAGACTGCAACATCAATGATCAAATAATAAACATCTCAAACATAACATAAGGATGATTTCTCATTGTTCAAAAACTAGCATTATGCTCATGACAAGCATGGCATATAAGTTTACCACGGATAACTGACCCATCAAAATCTCAGGCACAAACAAAAGCACTAAGGCTTTGCTTGGCAATGTCTACTACTTATTAACATACTACATGGGGATGATAAACCAACAAAAACCCCACATATTAAAACAAACCATAACTAAAGTCTGAATAACCAAGTACCATCAAAATACCCCAAAAGTTTTTTAAGGCTCAAAAACGCCATTACACCAACCTAACAGTAGAACATAACTCTCTTCACATTGTCATGAATGACAGGAAGAGGACGCACTTCAGCTACACGATCTCTTGTTGCACGCTGACCACGCGAACTGGTGTCTGACTGATCCCCCTCCATGTATGACCGAGCTCTGAATGCAGCTAGATGAGCATAGTATGCGGGTGGAACTGCAAGCACAAGTTTCCATTAGGAATAATATATGAAATACAAACTGAAAGGTTTTAACAGTCATCGATAATGTATTATAAAAAGATGGAAAGATGGGAATAGAAGCACAAGGCATACCAACGGAGACAGATCGGGTGCATCTAGCATACCTAAAAGTAGAAATGCAATTAAGTTAAGTTTATGAGAAAGCAAATTTTTAAGAAACTTAGGAAATGATTATAGGGTTAGTAGTTGTATTACGTGTAGCATAAGCTGTTTGTGAGCATCTGCAAGCCATCAGCAGTGAACTTGTTCTCATCATAGAGAACATGGTAGTGAGTGGGGCGACTAATTCCCTGCAAAGAGACAACCAAATTAGATTAGCCAAAAGATGGAGACTTATTTTACTTGACACTTCACATAAATTACATTGCAAAGGAGAAATATGAAAAAAACTATACAGTAAAAAGGGTTCACCTGAATGCCAGCATGACTGCAGAGATAGAAATCAAACTCAGAAGGATGACAAATCTTAGTATCCACCACAGTACCTGATAATTTAATCCATTAGGAAAGATTTATAAAAAAAACAGTTATCAGTATGTATTACAACACCTAGCAAAAAAAATATATAACCTGGAAGGATATTGCCACTCCTATCAGTACTACCCCTATCACCATGCCTCACAGGAAAGAAACGAGTATGGTGCCTTTTCTGAACGACAATGAACGTCACAGGAGGCATGTAGTTCTCCTCCAACGAAATACACGCCTGAAACATCAACATTATTTTTTAAAAGGGGGAACAGACAGAGCTTAAAAGCTCTAAAAAAGGAAAGAAAAGTACCTTGCGGATCTTGTCCATCTCATTCAGCAACACCTCGCTGAATTGGCCCTCGCTAACTCCATCTCTGTAATCATCATGATGACAGAATAAGAAACAAATTTAACGGTAGCAGAAAGAGAAATGTAATGAGTTGCACACCTGTAGAATATTAGGCGGTGTGGCTTATGTCCAGTTGCCTTCTTGAAGGATATCAAAAGCTCCCTGCAGAACCAAGTAAAAGGTGAGAAAAATATATAGAAATGACATGAATCCCTTTATCCTTAACTAATAATTCTTTATGAGGGGTAACTTTTTACCTGATCAACCCTCCATGAATAACACCTCTCTTGGGATCAGCACGGGTCGTGTACAAGTCCTGAATAATTTCTTGCCTATGTGGCTGTGCAGATACGAGGGCCTTGTACTTTGTCACTTGTGGCCAGTCCATAGAAGCAACGACCTGTACGATAATAAAGAATTCAAACTTTTAAGAACATCCTGAATACAAAAAGGGGTCAAAATGGGTGGGTCATGTTACGCGTCAAAGTGGTCAGATAATACAGAATATATTTACTGGTCCATATGGGGCAGTATCACTACGACTTCAAACAGGTCGAATTAGGCTAGCCCTATAACATTGTCAGATTTTTTAACTTTCTTATAAATTATAAAACAATGTACAAATTCATATATAAACACCATGTATTATCTAAACTTTTAAAGAAAGTTTGCGTGACTTTCGACCTATTTGACCTAGTCAACGACTCAACGTTAAACTAAACCCACACACTCTGGATGACACTTTTGACTAATTCAAAAGTAAACTAACAAAAGGCATAGCAACTTACAGCAGCAATATATCCCACTGTGTAGGCTGGACATATATCCAAAACAACTTAAAGTCAGTGACTCAGTGTTACCTCTAAAGACCATTGCGGTACAAAGTGCCTTGTGAGTGAAAAGACATGATGGATATACATAGAATATTAACAGCTTTAGCAAATAGGACAGACTACATAGGGTTGGTTTATCCTATGATCCCTCACTGTTGAGACTTGAGTGGTTATGTACTATTATACATTAAGATATAGCCAAAAACTGACTCATGTACAAACCAATGGATACTTGTTATTTATCTCTGACCGTCGATTTAAACCAGCAATCACATAAATAATAGGATTTGTAAATGCTCTCTTTAACCCGTCTTTTGCCTATGCTGTAGAAGCCTATCATGCACTCTTAACCAAATATTGCTTTCTAGTTTCTACATCCCCATCCTTAGGATTTGAATAAACCATTTAAGAAAGAACTACAAAAAGGATGTCTGAAAGTGCTTCTCTATGTTTGGTCGAAAACCATAAATTCAAATAATTCTGTTAATTTGGAACAGAGATAGTATCATGTTTAGCATTATCTGATGACATGCTTTACTTGTTGCATGCAGGGGTTATTGATCATAATACTGGATAATAGCTTATGGCCGAATGCACAAGGGAGATGTTACATTGCTTTGATATGCTACAACTATATAATACCACATGCAATTATGCTTGATGCTCATGATCAATATTCAAAATAATATACAAAAATGGGTCAAAACTGCTACCTTCTAAATAATGCAATCAAGTAATAACAAAAGGCGTAGCAACTTACAGCGGCAATCCAAGGGCTGGAATCCTCTCCAGGCTGGGGATGAGTAACGTCCGCTCCAAAGATTATAGTTGGCCGATCAGTGACATAAGGAAGCCTACCATTCAGAGTTGCAGCCAAGACGGTGTTCCTCCCACCAACCTGATATGGTTTAACATAATTAGTAAATGTGGTAGACAATAAAAAACATAATAAGAGTTGTTAAACATGGAAAAGAACTTACTTTCACATTGATCTTCAGTGCAACATTCTCAAGATATTGGTTACTCATTTTCATGACATGTTGTGGCTTACAGCACTGAGACACAATTCCCAACTCAGTTTCACATACCCGTTTGATCCTTGCTGAGAAAAAAAAAAGTTTCAAATGTGAGCCACAAATATGTCTGTAGACTATCACACACTTAGTTTTAGGTATCTAAAAAAGCCAACTTACGGTAAGTTCCTTTAGTTTCAGGAAGTATCACAAACAGCATCTGCAAAGGATGTCCAGGTGCAACTCGTGCTAGCTGTGCTGAAGCCTGAGACTGGAGATCAACAAGAGCTTTCTCAATGTTGTGGGGCATGGCTGAACGCATTGGAATCAGCGGTTGGGGATTGAAAACCTTTGACAGAAAGTGAAAAAATGTTAGAATGATTTACTTATACATTACCATGGTGAAATAAAGGAGCATAGTGAAAGTATAAGATACATACAATGCCTTTAGTCTGACACATGGAAACAAGTCCATGAACAAACCGGCCAACTGCCTGATCGTTGAGCCTTGAAAAGTTAATTATTGTCCAGTAGTTAACAGTTCCACCATTGATCACTTTCTGTATAGAATATGAGTCATTTTAAAAAATCAGATAGAAGATCAGACAATATTAAAACTTTAAAATGGTTTATGATGAGATATTCACCAGATCAATCATGTTCCACTGACCAACAGATGGATTAACCTCAGATGTACGCCCTGACTCATGATAACGCAGCTGAAAATGGAACCAAAGAGCAAGTTAATATGGATATCAGGAGAAATGATATTACAAGAATTAAACACTAAGAGTCAAAGAGTGTGAACTTACAGTTGGCGGCGGTAAAACTCGGGCCTCAATGGAGGTGAGCAGCTCTGTTACGTTCATTTCAAAATCCTTGCTTACTAGAGGATCCTTGTTGTAGTTGTTTTTTTTCATCGTCTGCAAAAGCCAACGAACAAATAAACAGAAAGTTTTTATATTGAATTGATAAAATTGAAAATGTTATACAGTATTAGTTCATGAAATGTCAAAATCCATACATTATCTATGCTATCCTCCCTATCTTTTGGCCGCTGGCACGTTGCCCTTAAAAACTGAGTCACTTGTCTTTCATTCAGCTTTAGAGCGTATCTTTGACCAGGAGTGACCCAACAGATCTACAATTACACACATCGAAACAAGCAAAAGTTACAATGAATTAGTTGTGATACAGGTACAATACTCATAAGTCATAAATGTTCATGTTTACCAATGATAATGTTTTCTTTTGAATCCCAACAGGAAAAGAGATTTTATATGCAGACAAAGAGTAATAATATAGATATAAGAAGTGTTTCCATCAACAAAACTGTAAAGGAGCTGACTTGAAAATGGATTATACTTATCTTGTTCAGCTTTTGCTTTCAAAATAAACATCCTCTTGAAAAACATCCAAAAAAATGATAATCATTTACCTCAATTTTGCAAATAAAGTACTCAGAATAGTTCATGTTTGCTAAGTAAAGTGTTTTCTTTGAAATTTTAGCAAGTATAATAGGTTTAAGAAGTTTTCAAACAACAAAAGTATAAAGCCGCATACCTCCATTGGAAGATAAGTAGGCTTCGCATCTGTGCCGGCTTGAATAGCAGGAAGAGCTGGAAACCGCAGCTGAACACTGTATTTCTCTCGGAAGTACTGAACTACAGTTTTGGTGGCTCCCGTTTCATCAATAAAACTAAAAAATTAACAAAAAAAGGATAAGCCGGATATAAAGAAGAGGATCACACGTACAAGAAATTCTCTAATTTATTGAGAGAACATAAAAAACAACACAAGAGCAACCATTTAATTGCTCTAACATATTTTTTTCTAAACAAAACGGTTCCAGATACTTTTTTAAAATTAAACTGTGTAAAAGCATTTTAATTGCCTTTAAAGTTCAAAGTCTACTTTCAATGCCCTGTAGTAAAAAGTAATTCTGAATTATAATTGCTTTCAAACAGTAAGAGTAAAAAGTAACACTATAAACAAATAAACTTACTTCAGCTGGCTAATCGGTTGAGCCGTTAAACCTTGAACCTTATACCGTCTCTTGTAATCCTGACGGCGAACCTCCACCCTAACTCCTTTAAGAGCTCTCTTCACCTGAGAGTTAGAAAATACCAGATAAGAACCTATGATCTTTTTCTCACCAATGTAAATAACAAAAGGACTATACTAGTGAATACCTTGATCCTTTCTTGGTCAGACAGAGGTCTTGACATGTCTCTTGAACCCAGGAACTCACCAACAAACTCCGATAACAACTTAGGCTCATAAAAAGCCCTCGCAGACATATCTGCAACATAAGATATTTATATAAGCAGATTATCAACAAACTAAACAATGCTAGTCAATGAACAGAAATATAAAGCAGAAAAGTCAAGAAACGCACCAATATTGAGTGACAGTCCCATCTGTGTTGGTCGAAGGCTCTGATAAAAACCTTTCCAGTACTCGATCCCATCACCAAGAGGCCCTCTTCCAAAATCAGTGTGGAACAAAGATCTCCCGACTATCTCACGGCTGCAAGTAATGAGATATTGTTAGAATCATTGCATTCAGAATGCAATCATTGACACAGAAAAAAAACTAGTAAAATTAAAACAAATATATGTTGATTACTCTTTAGAAGCAGACTCTCGTAGAACCACATCGAGAGCTTGGATAGTCTCCTGGGGATTATCTTGTTGTCTCCCAGCCAAAAACTGCCTCAAATGATTTAGCTCTTTTCTTGCAGCAAACTTGATGGTTACTTTAAACTCACGCTCCCGCCTAAAATACAAAACCAAAAATTACAAACGAAAACATTTTTAAAAACATAATTATAAACACAAGATAGTGAAAGACAAAGTGTACCCATTCTGTTCAGCGAGCTTAACAACAAACTCTTTTGAATCAAACGGCAAAGGCCCAGCAGCAAATGCACTCTTCTTCCCGTCATACGCTAGCAGCAGATTACCCAAGTGGGAAGCACCATATGAATCACTGAGAAACTTCATAATATCCCTGCTCTTGGTCTTGGAGGTTACCTCCGGAGCAATTGTCACCTAACACATGGAAATTCCATTATGAGCCGCATATGATTTCATAAGCATATAAAACAGAACACTGTAAAAAAAACAGATTTGTTTATGTCCACATCTAGCCTAATCATATATTTGTTTTATGAAATCCCAATATTTTAGTCCTCTAACTGCATATGACCATCACTATCACATACAGTAATAATTTTCAAAACAACTTGAGCCCTTTTTTATTTCCTTTAACAAGCGAAATTAGGTTATCATAACAAACAAAACTCAGCATAAATATAGTAATGCACAAACACCATATAGACTATAAGTCACTACACAAAATCAGTTATGTAACATCATAATATTCATCAAGAAATGAAACGATAATTAGATAATCATTTTACAAAAATCACATCTGCATATCCTATGATCAACATTTCAAATCACTATTACTCCATCAAAATCACTCTGCCTATCACAACATAGTATTTCACCTAACATGTACATTTTGCATACCCACTATAGACATTTTACAAATTCTCTCATTAATACAAACAATTTTCAATCTTATCAATATCACACTTAGATATTTGAGAATCATGTAACATGAAACACAACTTAAAACCCCTTTTGAAAACCACAGAAGACCTATTAGATTATTTACTAAGCAAACTCAAGTTATCAAAATAAACAAAACTCAACACATATGTACTAAGTCTGCTGACACGCGTTTTTTCAATCAAAATTTAGCACATGAATAACCTAAACCTCATTAAAAAACCAGTAATCATTATTGTATCAAGCATTACAGAAAAGGATGATTACACATATCTTAAAAAAGCACACTGAACAATAGCAATCCGCAACACACATATATTTCCACAAGGTACCACCATTCTTTGAAACAAATTTAGCTATGCAAACAAACCAATGAGTCACTTCCAAGAGTCATATAGACTATGAAAACATACAAGTCACACTCACTACACAAAATCAGTTATGCATTCAAACAAAAACATTATAATATTTAATATTTTACAAAATCGCATCTACTTATCCTTTTATTAACATTTCAAATAACTATTACTCAATCAAATTCTCTATGACTACCACATAATATTTCACCTATAACATGTACATTAGGCGGGACACCATAGAAAATTCACAAATCCATTCGTACTCTAATATTTGATAATCATATACATTGAAAACTAATATAATAACATTATTTGCTTCATACTTTAAAAAATACCAAACAGAGTAGCTTAAAATCCTTTTAAATACAGAGTTTGAAGGAAACTTTAATCACCTTTTGAAAAAGTATTACTCCTCTTGGTTAAAAATTTTGCAAATAAAATGTTTAAAGGGCTCACAAAAAACACACAGTATATATATATTTTTTTTTTGCGAAATAACATCAAAAGCCTCACAATAAGCAGAGTATAAACCATATTTTTACATAAAAATGAAACACATAAAGACCAATATTAACCTCCAATAAAACCATTAAACACTTTCTTTACAAAAATAATAACGTCTAAAACTCTGTGACTTACTAAAAATCTAAAACACAACCTTTTTGTGATACGATTTTTAGAGACCAATCGTGTTAAAACCCTTACATAAACAAAGTATAAAAATACACAGTTTGTGATGAGATTTTGAACAATAATTTTTTTTTTAAAATGTTAAAACCCTTGTTTATTGACAGACTATTAACTTCCATTGAAAGACACACAGTTTAGATTTTTTATAAACCCTCCATAAAAAGATATGTTAAACCCCTCATTTATTAGTACACACAAGAAAGAGTAAATTTTATAAAAATGTTTTAAACCCAAACAATACACAGAGTAAGTTCCTCACAATAAAACAGAGTACTACTCATAAACCTTGTACAAAAACACACACTAGGTAACCCAAACACACAGATAAAACAGAGTAAATTTCACAAATAATTATCCTTTGCAACCCAAAAAAAAAAAAAAAAATCACAAATATTATTTTGAAACCCAAACAATAAAACAGAGTTAAAAAATTAAAAAAAAAAAAAAAAAGAGTACAATAAAATAAAAAATAGTACACATAGTGAAGGTGTAAAAAAACACACAGTGAAGCATAAAGAGAAGAAGGCTCACATCATATTGATGAGGGTCTCTGTTCCCGATACCAACCAAGAAGTGGTTAGCTTTTATAACTATCTTCCTCCCAAATGACCCATACCCACTCCTCGCCGGAGTCCTCAACTTCTTCGCCGCCGACGGAACCAACGGCACCATCAACGGCGGCGGCGGTGTCACCAACGACAGCTTCTCAAGCTCTTTCACCGGAGGAGCGTTGACCGGCGGAGGTGCGGTGGTTTGACCACCGTGACCAGACATTTATGTTGGTTTTTTAGAGAGTGAGAGAAAGGGTATTTTTGTGTGTGTGTTTTTGGAGGTGTGAATAGTGTGTGGTGAAAATGGTGAGAGTGGTGGAGTGGGTATATATAGGGGAGGAGGAAGGTGAAGGGTAGAAATGGTAAGGAATGGTTAAAAAATTGCTTTTTTTACAAAGAGGTGAGTGAATGAGGCTTTGCTTTTTGAATTTTTTTTACCTTTTTACCCCTATTTTGTCTCTATATACGGTACAAGATATTTTTACCATTTTTTTTTTTTTTTTTATTTTTTTCAAATTCTTTTCACTATTTTTGGTCACTCGGCTCAAACCGAAAATGTTGGATTTTTTTGTCACTTTTATTGTGTAATATTTTGTGTCATTGTGTGTAAGTGAATTATATGGTATATTTGTGTTTTATTGTTGTATGTTTGTGTGGCGGTTTTTGTGACCATCGAGTTGTTTAGTGATTATGTGTGACGGTGGTTGATATAATGATCATTACATCCACTCTTATATAATTTTGATATGAGATTTGAACTTAAAGTAACTTTTTATGTGTTTTCTTCGGTTTAAATTTCATTTGGTTTAAATTATAGCTTTTTCTTTTTATTAATTACATTAATCTTGTTTTATAAATTCCATTATTTTTTTTTTGAACGGCAATTTTATTAAAAAATTAGCAAGGAGCTAGAAATTACAAATTAATAAGATTTGGGTTTTTAAGCCACTCATTCTAACTAAAAGGAACTTTGCTTCTATACCTACACCAATAGAATGATTTAGTGATAACATCATAAAAAAAAACAACTTTATTCGGAACCTTGGCTTCAAAGATCGTCTGATTCCGATACCACCACAGAAGCCACCACATCACATTATAAACAACTTCAAACATCAGTTTATTCTTTCCAGGAAGCCGCAACTTTATCACCCACTCTTTCCAGCTAGAATACGAAACGACCTCAGAATCTTGAATATCCCACCACCTATTGATCATATGACTGACTTTCTGAGCCATATCACAAGTAAAAAACAAATGATTGGTATTCTCCACCCAAGTTCCACAGTTTACACAACTAATGGAATCAATTGGGATACCTCGCCTCGACATATTAAATTTGGTAGCCAAAGCATTCGACATAACCTTCCACGCATGGATATTTACTTTATTAGGGATATATCGAATCCAAGATGTTTTGAATTCCCCACCTGCGCTACTCTTATCATCAATAAATTGCCTAGCCGAAGCCACAGTGAACTCACCTGAGCTATTTCTCGTCCACGCCCATCTATCCGCAATAGGAGCTATATTGACCTGCTGAATCAACGTGACGAGATCATCAAATTGCAATTGTTCCACACCACCTCTCGGACATCTACGAAAGGTATCTGATAAGTTATGGTGACCAAGTTTCTCTCCGATAGTAATAGATTTACGCAATTCCAAGGCGTAAATCCTAGGAAATCTGACTTTAAGAATGCCATCCACATGCCACGGATCCTCCCATAGACGAATAGAATCACCATTCCCAATTTTGATTTTCAAAAACTGCATCAAGTCAATACCTTTGTTTTCCAACGTTTTAACCTCACTAACAATACTAGACCAGCATGATTTCGAACCTCCTTTGCATTTCGAACCAATATTACCATCCTCTCCATGAATGACTTTAATCACCCTAGCCCAAAGCGAAGAACCTTGCGTTAAGAATCTCCAAATCCATTTGAATAAAAGACTTCTATTTAAAGCATAGAGGCTCGATACACCAAGACCACCTTTATCTTTAGGAGCAATCACTTTGTTCCAATTAACCCACAAAATCTTTTTACTAGAACCATCGTGCCCATTAAAGAAATTACACCTAATGGATTCAAGAGTTTTGAGAATACCTGAAGGAGCTTTGAATAAGGACAATTGGAAAATAGGCATTGATCCAAGAACCGACTTAACTAAGGTAAGTCTACCTCCAATCGATAGCATCTTCATCTTCCATTTAGAAAGACGTCTTTTAACCCGATCAATCATATCTTTCCACAACGATAATCTATGCATATTACCACCCACAATGGAACCAAGGAACATAAACGGGATTTTAAGCACCAAACAACCAAGATTTTCCGCGGCCTGATTCACATTATGAATGTTCACATGTATTCCCATAATCTTACTTTTGGACATGTTGATTTTTAGCCCAGAAGCCAAATAAAAACATTCCAAAACGTGAGTAAGAGTAGAAATGTTACGATTACTCCAATGGCCAACAAAAACCACATCATCCGCGTAAAACAAATGAGAAATATTAACCGAGTCATGAAGCTTAATACCATGAAAATAACCCTCATCAACAACTCTTTGAAACGATAAGTGCAAACTCTCCATAATCAAGATGAACAAGAAAGGAGACAATGGGTCTCCTTGCTTAAGACCCTTACCAAAATTGAATTCTTCCGTAGGGCTACCGTTGATAATAATCGATCCTCTAGACGAATGAAGACAACATTGTATCCATTTCCGCCACTTCTCTCCAAAACCAAACTTGCTTAAAACTTCATCAAGAAAATCCCACTGCACCGAATCATAGGCTTTTTCAAAGTCAACCTTAAAGATTAAAGTCTCTTTCTTTTTCATCTTGCACCATTGAATAATTTCATTTATAATAAACGGCCCATCCAAAATCTGTCTGTTAGTAACAAAAGCCGACTGAACCTAGTTCACCAGATCTTCCAACACATTAACCAAACGATTCGCCAATATCTTAGCGATAATTTTGTATATACTTCCAATGAGGCTGATAGGTCTAAAATCTTTGACACCATTAGCATCCGGAATCTTAGGAATCAAAGCGATGAAAGAGGAATTGCACTCTCTAGGCATATCAGCATGCAAAAAGAAATATCTAACCTTTGCCACTATCATTAATCTTGTTTTATAAATTCCATTATGTTTGATTTTTAATTCAATATTTGTGACATTTTATAAGCAGTAACCCTTTTAAGAAGGAATTTTCTTATTTTTGAGTGTAGGCCGGTAAAATTGCCTATATCATTAACATATCGTCTTTGATCTTGCATATGAGTGTGACTCGGTATTGTCGTTGTTGTTGTACATTGATCTGTTAAATTGATACCAAATTGCTAACTTACGATGCAGTTCTATATTCAAAAATTGGGTGGGTAACATGTGATATGATTCTCGTTGCAATACTTTTGGGATATGCTTCAATCTGGTCTATTATTTAGGTTATTGCAAACCCATAAATGATTTATTGTTTGGTTTTAGCTAGAATAACATGTGTTTCTTGTTATTCATTTTAGAACACCATACTCGAATATAACAAATTAGTATGCACTTATGTTCCTAGTATGTGCATTACGCATATGATTTTGACTGCATTGTGGTTAATGTTTTAAAAACCGGATCGAACCAGGCGGTTTAACCGGTGAACCAGACCGGAACCGGATCGACGGTTCCTTCGATTCAACCAGAAAAAACAGAAACAAAAAAAAAAATCTGCAAAAAAGGGGAAAGAACGAGAATCGAAAAAAACAGGTATTCAGTTCGGTTTTCAAAACATTGATTGTGGTATCCAAGGAGTTGTGACTTGTGAGTAGAGAACACGAACAATCGAAATCTTTGTTCATAATTATTCAAGTGTTCGATTTGAATTCATTCGTTTAGTGCTTCCTTATTTAGCCTTACTACCCACACTATGTTTGGCACGGAGCTTTTTGGAGCTTTTTGGGGCAATGAGCGGTGAGAATGAGCTTTTTTATTTTTGATGTTCGTTTGGTCAGGGAGCAATGAGTTGTAGCAATTTTTTAGGAAAGTTTTTTTCCCAATGCTACCTTTTGAAGCTGTGGATATTTACAAGAGCTGTGGATATTTACAGCTATGTTACCAAACGTTTTTATTTAAAAAACAGCTACTACTATGCTCACTGCTACTGCTACTTTTACCAAACACAGCCTTAAAATACTTTTGAATTTGAGTCTTTGCTAGAATGTAGAATTATATAAAAACGTGTAGTATAAGGCTTGTCACAGTGTCGTCGACTTGGATCGGTCGACCTCGGTCACGATCGGTCGCCGCCACTGTGGTGAGTTTGTCTCGATCGGTCGTTGGAGGGCCAAATGCACAATTTAGTCGTATATCCGACTGAATTGTAACACACACAAAAAAACACAAACAAACAAACCATTTACCATGAAATTATGCAACGGTCATCTTGAGTTTGTTCAAAGCTTAAATAGTGGTGGTATAATAGAGAAAATATGAAACAAGCTATAGTGAAGAAACACAAATAAACAAACCATTTACCGGTTGGATATGAGAACCAAGAAAGCATGTTTGCAGATGTGTTTGTGTTTTTGTTGGAAGAAATAAGTAGGTGGTAATAGAGAAAATATGAAACAAGCTATGGTGAAGAAACCTCTTTTACTTGTATGTATGTTTATAGTCATTGAATACTACTCATTTACTTTAGAGTAAATTACACCGTTCGTCCCTGTGGTTTGGCCAAAATCACTAAGCTCGTCCCTCCATTTTCATTTTTGCATTGTGAATCCTTATAATGAAGTTTCGTAACACTGTTAGTCCTTATCGCTAACTGTCGTTATCTTCTCCGTTAGCTCTCAGTCGTCAAGTGGCAACGTTAATCCATTAACCAAACGATCGTTTGCAACGTTAGTCCTTTATACTAACAGTCGTTTATAATTAAATAAAAATTTGGTTTTCTTATGTAACTCGTCCGTTTTCATACGTTTTTGTCCGTTTTTATACGTTTTCGCCCATTTTGCTATGTTTTCGTCCGTTTTTATACGTTTTCATCCGTTTTTTTACGTTTTTATACGTTTTCGCCCGTTTTTACACGTTTTCGTCCGTTTTTATACGTTTTCGTCCGTTTTTACACGTTTTTGTCCGTATTCACACGTTTTCGTCCTTTTTTCTTACGTTTTCGTCTGTTTTTATACGTTTTCGCCCGTCTTGGTACATTTTTATAGGTTTTCTTATGTGTTCGTCAGTTTTTATAGGTTTTCGTCTGTTTTTATACGTGTTCATCCGTTTTTACACATTTTCGTCCGTTTTCACACGTTTTCGTCCGTTTTCGCCTTTTGTTACGTTTTATACGTTTTCATCCGTTTTTATACATTTTCGCCCGTTTTGCTATGTTTTCGTCTATTTTTATATGTTTTTGTCCGTTTTTCTATCGTTTTAAACAAGTTTTCATTTGTTTTTATACGTTTTCGTCCGTTTTTATATGTTTTTCTCCTGTTTTGTTATATTTTCTTCCGTTTTTATACGTTTTCGTTCGTTTTTACACGTTTTCGTCCATTTTTATAAGTTTTCGGCCCTTAATAATACGAACAAAAACGTATAAAAACAAAAAAAAAACGTAAATATAAAATGGATAAAACAGACTAAAGTAAGAAATAACAAAGTGAAGACTTATAAAAATGGACGAAAACGTATAAAAACAAATGAAAACTGTGTAAAACGATAGAAAAACGGATGAAAACATAAAAAAATATGAAAACGTATAAAACATAGCAAAACGGATGAAAAGTATAAAAAATGATGAAAACGTATGAAAAATGCAAAACGGGCGAAAAACGACAAAAAAAAAAAAAAAATGTGTAAAAACGGATTGAACACGTATAAAAACGGATGAAAGCCTATAAAAACTGACGAACACATAAGAAAACGTATGAAAACGTACCAAAACGGGCGAAAACATATAAAAACAGACGAAAACGTAAGAAAAATGGACGAAAACGTGTGAATACGGACAAAAACGTGTAAAAACGAACGAAAGCGTATAACAAGGGACGCAAACGTGTAAAAATGGGCAAAAACGTAAAAAAAAATGATGAAAACGTATAAAAACGGACGAAAACGTAGCAAAATGGGAGAAAACGTATAAAACGGACGAAAACGGACAAAAACGTAAGAAAACGGACGAGTTACGTAAGAAAACCAAATATTTATTTAATTATAAACGACTGTTAGTATAAAGGACTAACGTTGCAAACGATCGTTTGGTTAATGGACTAACGTTGCCACTTTACGACTGAGAGCTAACGGAGAAGATAACGACAGTTAGCGATAAGGACTAACAGTGTTACGAAACTTCATTATAAGGATTCACAATGCAAAAATGAAAATGGAGGGACGAGCTTAGTGATTTTGGCCAAACCACAGGGACGAACGATGTAATTTACTCTTTACTTTATATATTCTGTGTTAGCATTGGTCTTTCAAAACCTACTATGAGTTTACAAGTATAGTTGCATGCATGTACACGTATTGATATATCTTTTAAATGTTTGAATTTAATAATAATAATAATAATAATAACAATAAAAATAATAATAATAAAAAATTAACTTGGTCGCCACTATAGCAACTTGATCGTCGTCAAGTAGTCGGAGAGAGAAAGCTGATGTGACATGATCGTCGCAAGTCACGACTGTTACTAGCCTAATAATTGTTAATAGAAAGTTGAAAAGTGACAAGTATATATCAACTTTAGTCACTGATGATTGTGCAAGTCAGTCTTTTTTTATTTCATTGGTGTGCTTAAGACTATTTTAATGATACATAATACTCGTATCTATAAACAAGAGTAAAGTCCAAAATACATCCCTGTGGTTTGGTCAATTTCACACGATACATCCCTCCCGAAAAAATTGCAACATACACATCCCTCCGTTAGTAAAAGTCAAACAGAATACATCCAAGAGGACGAACGGTGCAAAGATTGTGTCGTTAAGTTGGACACGTGGCAGTTAACTCTTTTTAAGCAAGGGTATTTTAGTCCTTTTTTCCCAAACCTACTCAGTCACTCTTCTTTTATACTTTCTTATACTCTTATCAGTCAAACCAAAATCAAAACACCAACTCGAATCAAAAAACGAACACAAATCAAAGTCAGAAATCAAATTAACAAATCAAAATCAATAAATACACATTTTCAATTTTAGTATCTGGGTTGTTGTTTGCAATGGTGGTCGCTGAATGGCGAATTCGTGATTATGAAGATCCAGTGGACGAACAAGAAGCATATAGTAAGTGTTAATCTTGCTAACCCTAATTGTTATAATTGAAGCAGAAACCCTAATTTTTTGAAACTCATTTGGTCATTGTAGGTAAATTTCCAAACATGTTCTCATTGAAGATACATCATGGTGGATTCTTCACTGAAAGTCCAGGTAGAAAGTACATACAAGGGACCCATAATTTTATAGACTTCATTGATGTGGATCTGTTTTCAGTTTTAGAAATCAATGATATGATTGAAAAATTAGGTTACAAGAGGAAAGATTCTGTAATGTACTATCATTTCAAAATACCTAACAATGATTTGGATTATGGGTTACAAGCACTAGGAAATGATGGGGATGTGTTGAACTTAGTTAGGTATGTTGATAAGTACAAACTTATTGAAGTGTATATTGAACATGAGCATACTGTATTGGAGACTTATTGGAAGTCACCACAGAGAGTGATGATTGAGGAAATTGATGATGAAGGTCCTAGTGCATCAATAGTTAGAAAGCCCTTTAAGAAGCCTGGTAAGAAGACAAATAGGATGCCTCTGTTGCTTAGTATGGGAGATGGTGAAGGCGAGGCAGTTGATGCTAATTTAAATGTTGATGGTGTAGATGGTGAAGATGATGCAGTTGATGCTAATTTAGTAAAAACAGGACCTAGTTCATTAAGTAAGTTGCCCATTAGGAGGCCTTTTAAGAGGCCTGCTAAGAAGACAAATAGGGCTGACAGTCCTGATGAAGAGGAATCTGATGAAGCAAGTGTTTCTAAGAGTGAGAGTGATAATAGGGCTGACAGTTCTGATGAAGCAAGTTTTTCTAAGACTGAGAGTAGTAGTGAGTCAGATGATAGTCAAGATAGTGACTATATAGTTGATGATGAACATGTTATGAATGATGTGGATGTGGATATGAAAGAGTATTATCAAAACACAGAAAAAAATGCAGAATGGGTTGGAAGTCAGTCTGTCAATATAGAAGTTCCAGATGACAGTCATGTTGAACAAACCTTTGATTTGGATGATTTTGAGAGTGCAACTGATTCTGAAAATGATGGTAAAAGAAAGAAAACTCTTAGAAACTTAAGGAGAAAAAGAGAAAAAGAGTGTGAGGGCATTGATGCAAGTAGCTGCAGTGATACATTCTTTGTTGGGAAAGAATTTGGGGATAAAAAAACTGTCACAGACCTTGTGGCTGCTCATGCTATTGCTACAAGAAGACAGTTATATTTATGGAAAAATGATAAAAATAGGGTGAGGGTTGTATGTAGAGGCAAATGTCCTGTTTTTAGATACCCTAATGAGGGCCCAAAGGAAAGTGGGCTAAAATGTGGTCCAAGCCCAAGTAAATTAAAGTGTGTAGTGGATATAGAAGAGAAGAGTTGCAGTTGCAGAAAATGGGAATTAACTGGAATGCCCTGCAAGCATGCAGTAGCAGTGTTAAATGAAATGGCTCTTAATAGAGATGATGTTGGGTTGCCTGAAACTTGGGTGCATGCTTGTTATTGGCTAGTCACTTGGGAGAAGCAATATAGTTACACCATAAACCCATGCAATGGACCAAACTTGTGGAAGAAACACCCTAGTCCTTACACTATCATTCCACCAAAGATTCAGCCACAAATTGGAAGGCCATCAAAGAAAAGAAAGAAGTCTGCACAAGAGATTTCAAAGCAAAAAATGACTGCAAATGGTAAACTGTCAAGGGCTGGGAAGACTGTCACATGTCTTAAATGCAAACAAACAGGTCACAACAAAAGGACATGTAAACAGCCTTCTGGTGTTGGTGGATCACAGTCTTCAACAGTTGGTGGGTCACAAACCAGTGCAAGGGGAAGAAAGTCTTCATCTGTTGGTGGATCACAATCCACAAGAAGGTCTCAAGCAAAGAAGACCAGTCAAAGTGCATCTGCAAGGGGAACCATGTAGTTTAACTATAAGTAGTTTAGGTGTTTATGCTTTTGGAACCATGTGCATGCTTTTGTAACCATTGACTCTAAATGGTCAACTGTATTGGTTTAATGCAGTTGTTTTATGTTAAGTTTCTGTTAAGACCTTAGTATTCTAGTTTAATGCAGTTGTTTTAGTAGATTAATATAAGTTGTTTTGTAACCATTGACTCTAAATGGTCAACTGTATTGGATTAATCTTTGTATTGTTTCAGTAGTTTAAATGGTTTACTCTTTGTATTGTTTTAACTAGTTCTTCTTTATTTGGTTAACCCATTGACTGCAAATGGTCAAAATGTCCATTAATACCCACTTCAACCCATTGACTGCAAATGGTCAAAATGTCCAATTCTACCCAATGATAACAAAAACACAGTGCTTTGAGATGAAAAGAAAAACACTTCATTGATATCCAAAAGTTTACAAGACAACACTTAAACATGAAAGGTACTTATTTTCATATCAACTTCATCTTCAGTACTAAACACTAAAAGATACAAAAGATTGCAACAACTAGCTATCACTTCATCTTCATCATCACTTCACCATCACTTCATCATCAAATACACAATAAAGAAGAACCAACTAAACCCTAAAAGAAACTTCAATCTTCTCGCTTTTAAAGCATTTTCCCTTGATAAATCTTGTAGCTTGTTCATGTTATTCAGCAATCCAGGAATTATAGCCACTGATCTTTCACACATGGGTGGATCGTACCAATCATAAAACCCACAATTTGGTTCCTTCAATAATTTGTTAATCAAACTATCAAATACTCTAAATTGAAAATCAAACTGTAAACAAATATTAATCAAAACTTACACTTCTGGGACAACAGTGAAAGCGGCGTCCAGGATTTCTTAGTTTCCATGATGTTTTAAGGATTGTGGGTAACCCACATCTACAACTTTTGGGGTTGTACATTGTTGTGGATCTGCTAGGATTTGTGGATTTAGGGTGTTCAATTAGGGTTTGTGGATTTGGGGGAAATTTTAGGGTGTTCAATTAGGGTTCTTTAATTAGGGTTCTTTAATTTGGGGGAAATGTTGGGGAGGATGATTAATCACTGTATGAGTGTGCGTTTTTCATTTAGGGTTTATGGAATTAGTTTAGTACTGGCATTAAAAGGAGATGAGAAGTAGCGGGAACCTAAAGCGGGAAAGATAAAAGGACTAAAATACCCTTGCTTAAAAAGAGTTAACTGCCACGTGTCCAACTTAACGACACAATCTTTGCACCGTTCGTCCTCTTGGATGTATTCTGTTTGACTTTTACTAACGGAGGGATGTGTATGTTGCAATTTTTTCGGGAGGGATGTATCGTGTGAAATTGACCAAACCACAGGGATGTATTTTGGAGTTTACTCTATAAACAATAATAAAACTTAGAATTAAAAAATTGACTAGAGATAAACAATTGTTTTGGCTGCTCATTAGTCATGATGGAAATTACTACAAAATCGAAAGTGGGTAAACAAATGAGCCGATGTGTTTTATATGTCACTATTCACCCATGTCCCTATCACGTTATAACTTTGTCGTTATCTATTTCACGTCGAACTTGTGTTGACAATGTTGTAATTATAATATCATGACGTTCATATTTAATAAACCATACATCAAAGTCACATATAGCGGAAGCAATTAGGATACATACAACACATAATTAATTAACTAAAACTTAAAGTGAACATACCTTATGATTCTAGCCTGAACAAGAATCAACTTGAGCAATATGGATTATGAAGAACCCTAATTGGGTTAATAGGATTATAGGAATTTCCCCTTACCAAGTTTTGCAATTCAATCCAAGATATAATCAATGATGTGATTATACCACGTTCTTGTACACACGCACTAAACCGAACTAATAATATGCAAGTTATTAAATCACAAAGTAAAACCAAAACAATTTTTGTATTACAAAAATTCGGTCGACCCTATGGGGAGGGAAATCCGATCGAATCAAGCAAAGGAAAGAAAAAGAAAACTTAGGTTTAGCTAGTGCACAAGAGTACCCAAAAACTAAATCCTAAGGTTTGCTTTTATAGGCTATGTAAACTTGTAGTCCAAGTTGGATTAGGATTAGGAAACCCTAATCCCAATCACAAACCGATCGGCCCTCTTAGTTATGGGGTGGATCCGGAACCTTCTTGACAACCAATTTACATTCTAGTCCTTTCCTTATTTTATTTAACGACCGTTAGTCACTTCCGTTAAATACTAACGTCCGTTATTTCTTTTGTGACAATTAATAATCAAATATAACATTTTACATTTAATTATTAATAATTAGTTCTCATACGTAATGTGTGCAATCCCGTGATCTCGAGTTCGATCCTAACACACGACTACTATTTTATGTCTATAAACTAACAGCTCCCACTTAGACATAAATCATAATAGTTGTGATCACATCGGTTAGCGTCTTGCAACACGCCGATGCCTCTAGTACAACTCGAGTAGGTCTCCTGGAAAAACCTTTAATGATTCATCATTATTATTATCCTTTTGTTACTAATACTACAATGAATAAAGATATGGATATTATCTTAATTCAAAATTCTGTTTCTTGTTGTTTATGATTGAGCAAGATTACCAAATCTTCTGAACATATTCAGGGGAGATCTTGGGCACGGCCATGCACACATCTTGTCAACCCTACGAGGGGCCCAGCAGTATCAAACTCCAAAATTGAATTTGGAGGAACAAATTATATCTTGACTACAAGCATAACCTATGAACTTTGCAACAATTCCGAAAACAATCCTTATGACTACCAGTTACGTATATCATTAAATTGTTCCACAGAATGCACTACATTCACAACAGTTATCTGGTATCTCAAGTCTGAGGATAACTATTCATGATTTATTTAGAAATATCCATAAGTAATATCATGTAGTTGGGATAAGTCCTATATTCAATTCATTGAATATCATGTGAATTTGGTATGACAACGCATCAATATACTTTCAAGTACATTATACCAAAACTCAGATTTGTCTTATCATAATGATATTCCCATATCATTAACTGACAACGGACATTTAGAATAACTAAATTATTCATGGATTAAAACATGCAAAAATAGGACAACAATATTAAATAATGAATATAAACATAACCGCTATTTTATTTCATTAATAAATAATAAATGTTTTACAATCCTTTATCCAAATACTAAACACAGTCATGCATGAAACTACTAGCTAATTTAAGTCCAATTCCATTTAACAATTCAGTAAGCTTTTCTTTCGCTAAAGCCTTAGTGAATGGATCAGCTAAGTTATCATCTGTGTGAACCTTCAAGAGATTTATTTCACCTTCGCGGACTCGTTCCCGAACATAGTGATACTTCCGTAGAAAATGTCTGGTGCCCTTCATGACTCCAGGCTCATTGGCAAATATGATTGCAGCAGAATTGTCGCAATACATATTAATAGGCGATTCAATTGAAGGCATAACACCAATCCCTGAAATGAATTTCCTAATCCAGACTGCCTCCATTGCAGCTTTCGAAGCAGCTATGTATTCGGCCTCTGTCGCAGACATCGCAACTGTACTCTGCTTCTTGCTCTTCCAGTCTACTGCTCCTCCATTGATAACAAAGACATAGCCCGTCTGAGACTTCGCTTCATCTTTGTCACATTGCCAGGACGCATCACAATAACCTGTAACATCAAGTTCTGTAGCTGGATTTCCACCATACACAAGAAACATATCTTTCGTATTCATAAGATACTTCAGAATATGTTTAACAGCAATCCAATGTTTATCACCTGGATTCTGTTGAAATTGACTGGTGACATTTTGAGGAAACGCCACATCTGACCTTGTGCACCTTACCGCATACATAATAGATCCTACAGCCGAAGCATAAGGAACCTTACTCATGCGTGCCACCTCAGCAGGTGTTGAAGCACAATCCTCACTACTTAAGCCATGTTTGACTTCCATTGGCAAATATCCTTTCTTAGAATTTTGCATATTGAATCTCTTCAATATCTTGTCAATGTAAGCACTTTGACTTAGTCCGATTAACCGCCTTGATCTATCTCTATAGATCTTGATTCCCAGAATATATGTAGCTTCTCCCAAATCCTTCATAGAAAAGCACTTTCCAAGATATGCCTTAACCTTTTGCAAACTTGGAATGTCTTTTCCCATGATCAATATGTCATCAACATATAGAATAAGGAAAATTGCATTACTCCCACTAGCTTTGTGATATACACATGGCTCATCATGATTCTGAGTAAATCCATACCTTTTGATTTCCTCATCAAATCTTTTATTCCATTGTTGTGATGCTTGCTTCAATCCATAAATGGATCTTTGAAGTTTGCATACACGATTTGGAAATTTTGGATTCACAAACCCTTCTGGTTGCGCCATATAGATGTCTTCATCTATGCGACCATTCAGGAAGTCTGTTTTGACATCCATTTGCCAAATCTCATAGTCATAGTATGTTGCTATGGCTATGAGAATCCTAATAGCCCTAATGTCAGCTACAGGAGAAAAGGTCTCCTCATAGTCAACCCCAAACGTTTGAGTAAAGCCTTTAGCTACCAAACGGGCTTTATAGGTGTATACATTGCCATCCATGTCAGTTTTCTTCTTGAAGAGCCACTTACTCCCAACTACCTTGGCATTAGAAGGAAGGTCTACTTCAATCCAGACATCATTATCTTTCATGGATTGCATTTCCCCATTCATAGCAACTACCCATTTGTCCTTTTCAGGACTCTCAATGGCAGCCCTATAATTAGTAGGTTCATTAAGATCCCCTAATATAGTTTCCTCAACTTCCATGTTAAGACATAGACGTTCAGGCGCTTTCACATGTCTTGAAGACTTGCGAATGGGAACACTTTCAACTTCAGGTGGAGGACCCAGACTTTCAGGTTCCACAGGAAGTAAGCTAGTATTTTCAGAAGGTAATGTATCTATATGATCATCTTCCAGATCATATACTCTCCCACTGAATTCTTGAGATATAAGTTCCTTTTCTAAAAAGTCTCCATATCTTGCAACAATTACCTTGTTTTCAGGAGGATAGTAAAAGTAGTAACCCATCGTTTCCTTTGGGTATCCTACAAAGATACATTTCACAGATCTCTGTTGGAGTTTATCTGCTGAGTCACGTCTAATATACACCTCGCAACCCCAGACCTTTAAATAAGACAAATTCGGAACCTTTCCACTCCATATTTCATATGGTGTCTTATCTACCTTCTTAGTGGGAACCATATTCAAAATACGAACCGCAGATTCTAAGGCATAATCTCAAAAGGATAATGGAAGAGTTGTAAGATTAAACATTGATCGTACCATATCTAGCAATGTACGTTTCCCTTCTCTCAGATACACCATTTTGTTGTGGTGTATATGGAGATGTGAGATTCTGGACAATTCCATTCTCAGCTAGGTAATCTTTAAACTCTTGGCTTAAATATTCACCACCCCTATCGGATCGAAGAGCTTTAATCTTCTTTCCTAGTTGCAATTCTACTTCTGCTTTAAAAACCTTAAATGTTTCAAACACCTCATGTTTATGTTTAAGTAAATAAACATAACCATAACGGCTGAAATCATCTGTGAAGGTTAAGAAGTAGCTAGCACCTTTCCTTGACACATGTCTAAGTGGTCCGCACACATCAGTATGTATTAAACCAAGTAGATCTGAAGCCCTTTCCATATTGCTATGAAAATGTTTCTTCGTCATCTTCCCAGAAATACAAGACTCACACTTGTCATATGATTCATCATTGACATTTTTCAAAAGCCCATCATGTTGCAGCTTTTTCATGCGAGTCTTGCCTATATGGGCAAGTCTACAGTGCCAAAGGTAAGAAGAATTCAAGTCAGACTTAATTCTCTTACTAATGCTATACATTGAATTATTATTGGACATATCATTCATATCAATTTCAAACACACCATTAACAGTAATAGCATTAAAATAAAAAAACATCATTTAAAGAAACTGAAATTCCATTGCTACTAATAACGTGATTAAAACCAAGATCCAACAAAACAGAAAAGGAAACTACACCCCTAACAATTGAAGGTGCATAATGACAATTGTTTAATAATAGTACTAAGCCCGAAGGCAAAACTAAATTAAACGTTCATATGGCTTCAACAGCTGCAGGTGCTCCATTTCCCACATGCAGATATTGCTCCCCATAGGCTAGCTTCCTTTCCACTCTAAACCCCTGCAGCGTATTACAAATGTGAATACCGCATCCAGTATCATATACCCAGGAATTAATTTTATGATTTAGAGTAAATAATTCAATCATGAGTAAAGTACCTGAAGTGCTGGCGCCCGAGTGCCCAGTCTTCTTATTCTTACTCTCCCGCAACTCTTGGATGTAAAGAGGACAGTTCCTCTTCCAGTGACCCACTACATGACAGTAGTGGCAAGCCTGGTCCTTCTTGGAGTTATCCTTCTGCTTAGAAGGGTTTTTCTTGGGTGGAGGTGAAGGTTGATAAGCCATAACTTGCTTACCCTTATCAGCCTTAGCCTTACCCTTGCCCTTCTTGCCCGTACTTGGCTTGTTAATCCTACCCCTTTGAATAGCTAGTACCTGGGGCGTAGGAGTAGTCCTTGGTGGTAAACCCTTTTCGTAATCAATAAGCAATGCGTGCAAATCAGAAACTGTCTTCCCCACGCAATGCATATTGAAGTTACGAACAAAACCACTAAATTCCTTTGAAAGGGATCTATTGATTAAGTTAATGGCTATATCTTGTTCATAGATTTTGCCTAGTGCTTGTAACTGATCCATGTAACCTTTCATTTTCAGTACATAAGAACCCACGGGTTCACCTTCTGCCTGTTTGCATCCATGCAGAGATTCCATTAAATCATAGATCTCAACATTAGATGGTTTTTCAAACAACTTTATGAGTTCGTTTAGCATGTCCATGGGAAAGTAATTCTCAAACTGCTTTGTTAGAGCAGGTGTCATCCTTCCCAACATCAAACAAGCCACATCATTGTGTGCTTTATACTCAGTTTTCCATGCTGCTTTTACTTCATCAGAAGCATCTGCAGCTGGTTCAGCAGAACAAGGCTTGTACAGATAGTCAAGTTGGTCAAGCACTCGCAGGACAATCCTCAGAGAACGAAACCAATCATTGAAGTTCTGTGTGCCAGTCAATTTTTTCCCGTTCAAAGAAAGCTTTGAACGCGGAACTCATATTGGTGTTATTGTTTTGAGCCATTTCTACAGATAAAGAAAGTTCAAATTAGTATTTTCGATAATACAAAATTTCAAGAAAATAAAATACCCAAGGAAATATTCATATAACCATAGTACTTTCTTGAAAACTAGGATCCAAATTATCATAGTTTCATTACATCAGTTGATCTGCTAGTAATGAAAGTATATAACAAGGTAATCTGTCGTACAATAATTGGCAAACAATTTTCCAATTCCTAGATCAATGGGATTTATATTGGCAAACAATTTCCAACATAAGCATGTTTTATCCCCATCTTATGCCTTGAGTTCAAGCTCTCACTTAACTCAATTTAAGTCGTCAAAATAAAAAAACTGCAAATTGCCATAATCCCATCACATCAGTTGATCTGCTAGTAATGAGATTATGCAATTTGCCTTTCCATTGAAATTTAGTCCAAGCTCTCACATGACCAAATAACAACTTCAAGTGTTCTTTAACTAGATGGCATAGACTTAATTTTAAAGGGTAATAAATTTTGATGTGACAATCAAAATATGTACGAAGAGGCATGCATACATCTTCGTATCATAAAGTTTTTCAAAACCTTTTTATCAATTTTAAGCTAAGAGTTAAATCATCAAAGTTTTAATATGAGGCGTTGAGTAACTTACAACTTTGCCTTAAGATGCTTCGTACATATAATGGTGTACTTGGTAATTCTAATTTGACGCACAGGCGAGCGGAGGGGCAAACGTCTGCCGAAGCTAATTAAAAACGCGCCCTTTTCGGATGACAATTTAATGTCAAGCTTCCTTATACCCACTTTATAGTTTGTCAAATTAGGTCCACCGCTTTGACCATTTGTACAGTTGCATCAATCAATTAAAAGTTTGTGATTCTAAGTCTTATAAAATTATGTAATAAAGTATAATCTTGCTAGTCTCGCCTGGGAGCAAATTACCGTGCGAAGCGAACCACTATCGGCACATAAGACTTTGCAAGATTCATAATTTATTGCTTATGTTTCACCATTATTTAGTCCGTTTTACTTTTATTTAAAAATACCCTTTGCTTAAACATGTCTTTACAATTAAACAAACAAGTAATTTTAACATTAAAAAAAACAAAACAACTAAATAATAACACATAACTTAACAATTAATTATGAAAAACATGTAGCCACATGCAAATTAATTCAATATCCTATAAATAATAATCAATCTAGGTTTTAATTTGTCTAAATTTAATTAAGACTCCCATTGGTTTTCGAGCTCATTGTACCCAATGGACCACATACACCAAACAAGTTTGGTTGCGTAAGTCTTAATCAAATTTAAACCACGTTGCACATAATTGATTACTTAATTTAATTGGAGTCTTCCCCAATTCGACAACTATTAATTAACTTACATGTGAAAACAAATAAAAAACAATCATGAATCCATGCCAAACATGCACGTTTGCATGGATTCTACCTAACAATTAGCATATTGCACATGATCACTTTACTACACATAATCATGTATAAACCTAGGGTTTCTAATCAAATTAATTAACCAAAACACAAACCCTAAATTAAAAAAAACAAATCGATTTTAAAAAAAAAATTAGGGTTTGAGATGGAAAAATAAAACCCTAATCGAATTTAAACATGTATAATCCAAACAAGATTTGATTTTTATGCGGTTTCGGTAATTAATTACATGTTATAACGGCTCTTGATGCCACTGTTGTAATTATAATATCATGACATTCATATTTAATAAACCATACATCAAAGTCACATATAGCGGAAGCAATTAGGATACATACAACACATAATTAATTAACTAAAACTTAAAGTGAACATACCTTATGATTCTAGCCCGAACAAGAATCAACTTGAGCAATATGGATTATGAAGAACCCTAATTGGGTTAATAGGATTATAGGAATTGCCCCTTACCAAGTTTTGCAATTCAATCCAAGATATAATCAATGATGTGATTATACCACGTTCTTGTACACACGCACTAAACCGAACTAACAATATGCAAGTTATTTAATCACAAAGTAAAACCAAAACAATTTTTGTATTACAAAAATTCGGTCAACCCTATAGGGAGGGAAATCCGATCGAATGGAACAAAGGAAAGAAAAAGAAATCTTAGGTTTAGCTAGTGCACAAGAGTACCCTAAAACTAAAGCCTAAGGTTTGCTTTTATAGGCTATGTAAACTTGTAGTCCAAGTTGGATTAGGATTAGGAAACCCTAATCCCAATCACAAACCGATCGGCCCTCTTAGTTATGGGGTGGATCCGGAACCTTCTTGACAACCAATTTACATTCTAGTCCTTTCCTTATTTTATTTAACGACCGTTAGTTACTTCGTTAAATACTAACGTCCGTTATTTCTTTTGTGACAATTAATAATCAAATATAACATTTTACATTTAATTCTTAATAATTAGTTCGCATACGTAATATGTGCAATCCCGTGATCTCGAGTTCGATCCTAACACACGACTACTATTTTATGTCTATAAACTAACATGTGTTGACAATGCCTTTATAAATAAACGGTTGCCATTTTGAATCTTAACTAACAAAATGTTTTTGTAGAAGCACAAAGTTATTAACAGGAACCCACACATGATAGACAAATGTTAAAACTATTGGCTTATACATGGAGAGTAATTCTCAAAAATACAAACTTAGACTTAGGGTATGATTGGCACGGAGCGGTTTGGAGTTTTTTTGACGGTGAGCAATGAGCATTTTGATTTTTAGTGGTTGCTTAGCAAAAGAGCTGTGAGTTGTGTCTATATTTTAGGAATGCTAATTATCCAAAGTTTGTTTAAGAAACTGTGGCAAAAGAGCTATTGCCCATGGCTACTGCTCGCTAGTCACTACTACTGCTACTTTTAACAAACATACCAAGCACAATATGCAAGCACATTTTGAGATAGACGAATGCTTCTGATCTTTGTTTGAACCAAATCAAATTGTATATAAAACCTAAGGCGTTTGGTCTAGTGGTATGTGAGATACTCATCAACCTAAAAATTGTGGGTTTAAGCCTTGCTGAAGGCACTTATGAAATATATTGAGATATGTGATGTAAAATGTGAAAAGATTGCCTTTAAAAAAAATTGTATATAAACAAAAAAGAAAAAACTTAAGGACACATTTGATCACGTATTAGGTGACTGATTAGTACTTTGGATCTACTTTGAATCTTGACTTAACTCAATAACACAAGCGCATTAACTCCACAAGCTTTCGTGGTCGAGTTTTTCAGTGTCGACTTTAAACTAGAGTAGCTCCAGCTCGAAATTATGTCGATGTTTAACAAGTCAATTCGAATGTTTTTCTTATTGCCCTTGAATAGTAAGTTGACCGGCTACATTACACCTTTAGCTTACTCCTAGACGTATATGGCAACACTACTATTCTGACTTGCAAGATTAAATGGGTCTGGTCCTGTGATGAACTCATGAACCTTACACATATTTCACTTTTGATTAATGCAATTATGAAAAAGACAAATAAGCACAATTGTTAACCCACAAGGTCATACTGCTTATTTAGCTAGGCCAGTGTGTTGATCGCCTCTTCTTCTCGTGTGATATGACACGGGATACTTGGGCTCTTTTGGCTAGATGGTGTCAATTAGATATTCCGGAGATATCTAATATTGTGGAGTGGTTTTCATGGTTAGATTCTAGTCACATTTCGAAGAAAGCGAGGTTCATTCTTGAAGGGATTGCGGCTACTATGATGTGGTCTATTTGGAACTTGCGTAATGCTTTGATTTTTTCGGTGGTTAAACCTAAGAAGACAAATATTTGGGATTCTATTGTTCATCAATCATTTTTGCGGATTTCATCTAGAAATCCTAAGTCTAGGATAAGTTGGATAAGTTGGTTAGGAAATTTTATTGATGATACTTTTAATTGTTTCATTTTCTAGCTTTTGCTAGTTTTATAAAATGTAGAGTGACCAAGTTCATGTCTAGCGTATCACGTACAAAAAGTAATCAACCTCTTTCATATGAACTACGTATGTTAGATTAAAAAGTGAACCCTCATTATCGAAACAACAAGAATGTTACTCAGCTTGCTTAGAGCTTTATGCTTTCAGCTCGAGACATGTTTAAAAGCTTGGTCTCAGCTAGTTTTTATGAAAGTTTTATACGAAATAAAGCACGAATCAAGCTCGTCTTACTAAATATATTAGATTCAAAGTCGTTTTTTTTCTTTTTTTTTTTTTTTTTAAACTCGTTTATATAGAAATATATACATGAATAAAGTATATACTTTTATTAGGCTGGTTTACGCTTGTGAGCCTAATCAAGCTTCAGGTATAAAGCTTGTACTCGAGCTTATTTATTAAATAAGCCTAAAAAAAGACTAGGCCTCGAGCTCGTTAAAGCTCTGCTCAGTTTAATCTTTTACCAAGTCGATGCAAACATTTAACGAGCGGCTTTGGATAGTTAACTTACAACCTAAAATTAGTGACTTAATTAAGATACCCGTTTAATATGCAAATAGTACCAAGGTCCAAAAATGGTGCACGACAAGGTAATGGGACGACAATGAAGGTGTGTGATATTTTCGTACAGCAAGCACGAGCATGTGTGCTCTATACCACCAACACCTGTAATTCTGTAATGCATAAAAATAGGACCAAGCATTTGTACAATTGTCCTTTTATTTTGCATGGTATGGCCATATACAAATTGGAATGTTATTGGCTTGTTGATTTTATTGTCTCATTTGGATAATGGATAACGTTTTGTTTATTTATGGTAGATTACAATTTAAATGATTTATAAATAGCTACATAGAATAAGTATATTTTAAACAGTGGCGAAGCTTGAAAATTTTCAGTGGGGGGTCGGGATCTAATTTTTTTTTTCTAACGCTATTTCGGGGGGTCGAAAACGAATATACCGAAATTTTTCTACACGAAAACTATATACCCCCTACATTGCAAAAAAAATTTGGGCCCCCCCCCCCCTATATAAGCTGCGCCCCTGAATAAGTATATTTTAAATATACTTATTGACTCAGATTTTTACATAATGTAATCGAGTTGATCGTTTCAAAATTTTGAGCCGCATCAAATGTTTATTCGGTGCGGCTTGAACCATAAACTCTTATAAGAAGACCAAATGACTTATCATTATTGTCATTAGCACATTTTGATGGTAATTTTTGTAATTACTAATGTACTATATTATTATAGGATATTTAACCTTTAAATACTTGGTTAATGAAAGACTAGTTTCATCCAATAATATATACACATTTTAACTCTAAAAAAGATATACTTGCCATCATGTAACGGTAATGGAATATTGGAATGTAACATGTAATTTGCAAACTCAATTAAAAATGACATGAAATGCTTTCAAACTATAGTTATAGATGTATTTTAAAATTATTATTTTTTACATAAACTTAATTTTATCTCATAAATCAACAATGGTTTGTTAAAAAGATCATATATCACTTAAGCAATTGAGTCACAAGACGTTTTTTGCTATTCGGAAACTGACTCAGCTAATATTGTTTGTCTCGTAAGCTAGTACAAATATATTGTGTTTATCTTTAAAGATATTGAACTCAAAAGTTTATGCTAAAAATGAAATTAAATAAAGTTTAAGACATGTCACAAGTGTAATGAACCCACTAACATAATATTTAAACAATACCCGGGTCCGAAAAAGATTGACCGTATGAGCCGACAAAAAATCAAAAAACATGAAACAATGACATATTACATAGTTACATTGTTCGTACCACCACTATTCTTGTTGCAGGGCTATATCATGCTCCATGCACAAATATGCGGTTGGCACACCCACTATTCCTCTAACACAAACCACTACACACATATTTGATTTTTTTACTTTTTTTGTTTTTATCTTCATGCTCCTACCACAATGCAAATAGTACAATAGCATCCTTTTAACAGTTTTATGTTCCGGAAATGCTAGACACACATAAAATAAATCCACAAAAGGAAGTATCACTGCCTCGTTGGTTTATTTGTTTATAGTTTCTCTCTTTTCTCTCTAATTAAACCAATCAGGGAGTGACACCTTTTTATGAATGATTTTGTGAATTTGTTCATACTCTTACCATACAAATATCATATGATAAGAATTAAGAAATAATAAAAGTTGTATAAGTATTGTGAGTTTGTGACAAAATGAGAGCATTGTTGTATTTAACGAGATACTAACTTGGGGTTAAGTTGTACAAAACGCCTCTTGGTCCAGCGGTATTTGAGTGACCCATCAACCTAGAGGTTGTGGGTTTAAGTCTCGCTGGAGACATGTAAGATATAATTTGTGAGATAGTTTGTAAAAATTTGCCGTTCTAAAAAATAATAATAATAAATAAATAAAAACTTGGGGTTAAGTTGTGATAAGTACTTATTACATAAACATTTGGATAAGTGTTTGATAGTATTTGATTATTCAACAATTTTGTTAGAAAAATAATGATAATTTATGAGGTTGCATTGTGTTCTTCTTGATAAAAAGCATGCATGTGTAACGAGATATTTTATGTTGTTTAAACAATCGTAATCCATAACTCAATATTATGTCAGTTAATTGATGGACGAACAACAAATTGGCCTAGTGGTAGACATCACGATGTCTTTGCAGAGCTTTGACGTTAAAACATCACTAGATATATGTTTTTTGGGATAGCTTTAATAGGGAAACTTTCATATGTTTGCCCGTCTAGAATAATATTGATTTTTTTATTCCATTCAAAATAAGTGTACTTTAGTGTTGTCACACAGTTTTATGAACGTACAAATACTACTCTCTCTATCCCAAAATAATTAACACACAGTTTAAGAAAAACATAATAATTACTGTTTTCTTTCTTTTTCTTTTTTACACAATGACAGTTTTACCATTAATTAACTAATTATTATTTTTTAAGTTTGCAATAATAATAATAGCAAGTAAGGGTAATATAGTAATCTATATTAAATTTTATTATCTATTTTAAGTAATGAACAATTAATTTGAGACATCCTAAAAATGAAACATGAACAATAATATTGAAACAGATATCCTAAAAATGAAACAGATAAAGTATATTGTCAACCAATCAAATGTTTTGATTAACTGTAATTCCAGCAGACAAACTTATTTTGGGACATACAAAATTATCTAGATAAATACTTACTTTAAGATGGAATGAGTAAAACATGTTACCCTGTATTACTCGATGATCAAATTGCTTCACTAAGTTCAAAGTCTAAAAACTGATATTGTTTGTGACCAAAAAAGGTAATAATCAAATTATTTATTCTTAAAACACAATATCAAGCATATGTTTTGTTCTAACGAAACAGTGTATGTTGAGGTTAATGTTACTATTTACAAACAATTACAGTGAAAAGTAAAAACGTGAAACGAAACCGAAGGTATATTTGGATGGTAAATATGTGACAACTGGCCATGTATGTGGGCAGTGGGATCCACTGGTGGCCTGGTGCTGACCGTTTGAGACATAAAACTTGGAGGTCAAGCATATGTTTTTCAATTTTAATTTTCAACATATATACTAGTATATATCTGTTCCACACATATTTTTTCTTTAATTTTTAAAATAAATATTGCTCCATATTTGCTTTAATTTTCAATATCTCAACTATATATAAATAGAAAATTATTTTCTTTAAAACTTATAAACTTAAAAAATGAGTAAAGTTTAATTACTAATACATTTTTAGTTACAAATGATAACAACATTAACTATTAATTAATAGATAAAATATATTTCAAACTTTATCATTTTTCGTGTTTAACTCATAGATTTTTTTTTTCTCTCGGTGACAACAAATTGAACCCTCGAGTGTTGCAGCAAGGGTCACACCAAAACTACAAATCTTTTGCCACTATACATCGTCGCTATACACAAATTCGTCTTGTAAACCAAATGTAATTCTCCTTAAAACTTAAAAATGAGTAATATTAATACCCAAAATATCCTTTTATAACTTAAATTACAGTATTTTGTTTACTTAAAAATTCAAAATTCAAACAATATTGCCTTCATAAAATAGTTGTCCTAACAATGGTTTTACCCAAAATTTTAAAGATATGTATGACAACTTTTTGAATGTAGGCGTATTTTTTTTTATTTTTTTTTTAAATCGGACTTTTCTTGTATTTAATCCTAAGTAATCCCAAAAAGTTTATCTACAAAGTCTACTATATAAGACACTCTATTTCAAATTTATATAATGTTTCATTTTCAGTTTAACTAAATATTTTTACACGTTCTTTAATACAAAAACACTTAACCATAATATTACAACTATATTTGTTTGCCGGTATAAATCTCGTTATGTACAGGTACTCGTTAAGTATGGGATAAAAGTTTGAATTGACGTAAATTTATCTAGCCTTTTTACTTGTTTGCTCAAAATAACAACTATAAATTTTACGTGAGTCAGAGAAAGTTGCTTTTAAGTTTTTAACTACTAGTTTTACCAAAGGTGGTTTATCCTGTTGATCTTGGGCTACGTTCTTTAAAGTGAACTATCCAACAATAAAATAATCAAGTATAAGAGGGTTGACAACCCATCATCTACACTATATTTCATACCACATGTGTAAAACTAGAAGGGGGTGGTTGAATAGTTTTACTGATTTTTAAATCTTCTTAAAAACTTTACTATTGAAAAACCTTGATCCGAATCTTATGTGTAATCAATCAACACCAATATGAACACAAACAAAACTATATAATGTAAATAATAAAAATAAGGAAAAGAGATGGAAAGATCAAACCGGAAAAAAGAGATTTATAGTGGTTCGGTCATGAAGCTCTTTTTCGCCCTACTCCACTCCCCAAGTACCACACTCGAGAGTTTCAAGCACTATGTCAACAAACCTCCCTTCAGGCGGAGAAAACCGTACACGTCGCTTATCCTATTTTCCGACACTAAGCTAAATGTCGAGTGCTAATCTTAGCTAGCACCAATCTACCACGATCTACCCGATCCTTTCTACTTCACACAATCAACACACTAGACTCGATCTACCCGATCTACCCTTGATCCACTTGATCAATCACTCAAGCTCACTAGCTTCAAGAGATCTCCAAGATCTCGACAATATCACAATGATCAACTCTCACTTGACTCAATCTACCCTATTTACCCTTGATCAACTTGATCAACACACTAGCTCACAAGCTATAAGAGATATTCAATATCTCTATAAGATCACAATGATCTTCTCTCACAAACTCTCAAAAGAAAGATAGATTTGATATATAATATGATACAATCAAGTGTGTAACAAATGTTACAAGTGCTCTATCTACAACTACAACACTTTGTATCTTCTTGGATACCTTGTGTTCTTCTCTTGCACTAGAAGAGAAATGAAGATGATCACTTGGATGGATGATTGGATCACTCTTAAAACAAAAGAAAACTAAACTAAATGATCAAGAAGAGAAAATGTGATAAGGGTATTGAACTCAGAAAGTTCTGTGTGAAAAAGGATGCCCAAGAACTGTGAATAGGGCTGGTATTTATAGGCAGAAAAATTCTAGCCGTTATGGGGACATGGTACCGTTAAATCACCCACGGTTTAGTGGTACCGTGCCAGACAAAAACGCTCATCTTTTCGTCTTTTCTGGTGAAAACTTATTTGGGGAAGTTTGGAGCTGATTTTGGGGGGAAAATAGTTGTTATGTTATTTGAACATATTTTTCCAATAAAACATTTCTTAATTATTCAAAAATAACTTGTAAAGTATATTTTTGAGAAAAATATTTTGTCACATTAAAAATGTGAAGTCTTAAGCACAAATTTACTTCTTTGATCATCAAGTTGTAAATTTGTTTGTGCATACCTAGAGTGATTTGCGTAAAAATGAGATCTTTCGACTAAAAACTTGTTTACGTTAATTTTAACGTAACGTGATTTCTCATTTTGTCATCCTCAAAACGTGAAGTTATCGAAATATATAAATAACATTTTTAGAATATTATTTGCATCAACACCACACTCTCAACCAACCCCCTTATGGCACCTCATTCCCTTACTTTTTCATACCACACTCCCAAATTTTGTTGGCATCCCATACCTCCCTATAATTTTATTATTAAAAAAAAAAAGGTCCATTTTTCCTCAACTTTTCGCGCGATATCCCATCCCTCAATTTTCATACCGTGCCCAATACCGTGGGGATGGCGGCGGTGTTCCCGCACGGTATGGGCTTCATACCGTGTCCATAATGCATACGCTGCCAACCCCCTAAACCTTTTAAATTGTAATACAATCAAAAAATGAAAAATATTACTATTATTTCCAAAAAACGATAAAAGTAGTAGTACATAATTTGGAAGTGCAATATTTTTCACCAAAAGTATTAGGATAAAAGTATTAGGACATAATCAATTTGTGATTTTGTCGAGAAGGCTGGTTCAAGTTTTGCATCACGTATTGTCATGTAAATTTGTTTGTGCATACCTAGAGTGATTTGCGTAGAAATAGGATCTTTCGACTAAAAACTTGTTTACGTTAATTTTAACGTAACGTGATTTCACATTTTGTCATCCTCAAAACGTGAAGTTATCGAAAGATATAAATAACGTTTTTAGAACATTATTTGCATCAACAATCTCCCCCTTTTTGATGATGACAAAATCTAAACTCATTTTAAGTTAAAAATAATTTTAACAAGTTTTTAATAAGTTTATATCTCATTTCTCCCCCTTTTTGTCGAAGCAAAAAGGTTGCTAAGGCTCCCCCTTGATGTATACTCCCCTTTGTTTGGAGGACACCAAGGAATCGAGCAATGATTCCTACAATAAAACAAAGTTAGATGACAAGTATACAAGATCTAACATGTAGCAAACATGACAAATACCCAATAACAAACAAGAAAATGGCTAAGTAGCCAAGCACCAACAATAAAAACAACATAAAGAGCCCATTCATTCATAAAAATAAATGTCATACATAGGTATGACTATATAACAAACATAAAGAGACACAACAAGAAGTATAAATTCTTAATGACTAGAGGCAAGCTTCATTTCCAAAAGGGTCCTAAAGGTTTATTGGTGAGAACTAAACATGAACATGTTTAGATTTGTGGGCAAGGAGATGGTGGAGATGGTGATATTATTGGGGGTGGTGGTGGTGTCAAGAGATGCTCCACATAGGAGAACATGAAATGTATCTCATCCCTCAAGGAGAAGATAGGGTTACGGTTGTGGAGGCAACATAGGCAATTAGCACTATATAGATCAAAGGGATGAGGTTGGATTGGTTGTGTTAAAAATGAAGCTGAGCGATATTTACGTGAATTGGAGTAGACAACTAGTATACATATAGTGCAGGGACTTATTATGTAATATTCAAATAGTTGTCTTGTAAGTCATATAAATACCCCTCAAGTCTCCACTTGAGGGGTGTGGCTGTGAAACTTCACTAACATATCAATAATAGTCAAGTTTCAACTCTCCACCTTCTCTCTACCTTTCCCTCTCTAAACCGAACATGGATCTCTTCTATTTTCATGAACCTCGATCTCCAGAAGGTGAAGAACGTGATTCTTGGTCGTTACAATTGGTATCAAGAGCTAACCGGGGGCGAATCGTGGTGTATTTGAGGTAACAAATGTGATTTGTGGTGTGTTTTAGATCGGCTACTGTTCACAGCCGAGTTTTTGTAGTTTTTCATAGATATAGCGAGCTTCTTTGTGTTCGATTTATGCTCTTAAGTTCTCAACAGTTGCACTTTTTGTTTCTTAAAAACGTTAGCTTTTGAGCTCTTCTTGGAATCGTACGCAAGTATTAAGTTTCAAGGTTGTGTTTTAACGAGTTGGTTTGTGAATCTGCGATTGTCATGTGCTCGAATCTTGTCTTTTAAGAAGTTTGATTTTTTTGTTGTTGTTCTAAGAATTTAGATCGACAATAATTAAAAAGGATTGAGCAAGATTTGTTTTTGGATAATTTTTTATTATCTGTTGCGTATAATTCTTGTTCAAAGAATTATTGAATGGTTGGTGAAAGTTGTCAGCTCTTACAAGCATGGGCATGGCAGTGGGTAAGTAGCTAAAGGACAAGAAGTGGTTGAGTCTGCCATCTGTCGAAATTCAGAGAATCCAGCCATTTATCGCAATTCAGCAATTGTATCGCAATCTTGTATAAGATTTCGATAAGTATCGGAATTGAACCATTTTGTCGAAATTGCAAAACTGTATTCTATCGCAATTGACAAAGGTTATCGCAATTCAGGGATCTTATCGCAATTCATTGATTTTATCGCAATTGCCAAAAGTGCTCTATCGCAATTCAGACAACTCAGTTTTATCCGAGAAGCTTATCGCAATTGTGTCTGTTGATACAAAAGTTGGGCGTTCCTTGTTTGGATTCCTGTTCCCGTATCAATTGGATCTTAATGCTTGAGACCTGCGCACTAAGAGAACAAAAAACACCGTTAGGCTTATCGTGGGATTGTCTCCCACGATTATCCTCCGGCATGAGAGTAAGTAATCGGTTTTAGGGTTTTTAGTGAAGAGTTAGGGTTATGATCCTACCTTTATTAAGAGCCGAGATGCCCTATATATACACACGAAATCCTTGTTGGTTTCGTGTTCCTTACCCTTCGGCGTATCCCGCCTAGTTCGGTCCATTGATCCTTATCCCATAAATAAGAGATCCTATATCAAGGCCAATAATAGATTTCGGATTTGGGCCATTGTAAGCCCAAATCTTTATAGTGATAGCCCACGCGTGATGGGCTTGAGTATTGGTCGGGTTCGTGACCCGAATGCGGACTATACGTCATCATGTCCCCCCAGTCTAGTATGCGCAAGGTGAAACTGCGGATGCTAGACTAACAACTGTAGTGAAAAAATATTCCATAATGCGTAGTGGGGAAGTTTCAAGTGTTTCCCGCCTAAAAAACAATACGATGAATCTAGTCCAAGTAAATCCGAATATCCCTCGTAAATCGTGAGGGGTGGGTGAAAAAGTGTTTCACCTCTTGATCTCCCAGCCACACGATTAGAGCAAGTGGGTTACACATGTCAATCATCCATGAGAGCATGTAACCCTATATAAAGTGTTATCTCCATTTCACTGTGGCTATCACAGTAAAAACGTCCATTGCCACCATTGTTAAAAACTCTAAACAGCGAACAAGAAATCAACAACTCTTAAGGTAATAGTGCGTGCGCTGCAGAATCCATTGAATTCTAACCATGGTTCTTCAATTATCCGACTTTACATCCGATATATCCGAGGACGAACTTGCGTCCATAGCGAACTTCCCTGAAGGGAAAGTAGGGGTATACACACGCTTCTTTGAATTCGCTAACCAACGTGTGCCCATTTCTCTATTCTTGTGCGATGTTTTAAACCACTATCGTCTCCATATTTCCCAACTGCACTGTATAGGTGCAGCAAAAATAACAAATTTTGAAGTAAATTGTCGCTTGTTGGCGATTGACCCCACAATCCATCTGTTCCGCGCGTTTTATCACTCGTCGTGGTCAAACGGGTGGGTGTCCTTTTCCAAGCGCGCAGGGCGACTGCAGTGCTATACGGAAAAGTTAGACGCACTTAGGAATTGGAGGGAGAAATTCTTTTGGGTTGATGATGCATTCTTTCCATGGGATTTTGAGTTCTATACCCAAGATTCATTACCGAAGGATGAGCGCCCCATCCCCGGAGCGTATAATGCAGATGACGCGGAAACGATTAATGCCAATCGCATCCCTATCAATGCTTACCCAGAAGAGTTTTTGGTGCATATGGGCATTAGTCGCAACTACTTCGGAGGTCCTGACGAGGTGCCAACCTTTTTGGATGAGAATAACCGGGGTGGGTGCTTGTCCTTTCTTCTCCTTCGCTCAGTAGTGTAAGCGCCCTTCATTATTATAGCTTTTGTAACCCGTTTTGTGTTTGTTTGTGGTTTGTTGCGCAGAGATGGATCTATTCAGTGTGGTGCGCTTGGCGAAACCCAAACAGGTGACCGTAGGAGTGCGCCCTTTAAGAGAAGGTGAGGAGCCAGTTTTGGAGGCTACCGCGGGGCGCCTTATGGAGATCATGCAGGAGGAACCAGAGGATGCCCCCCCCCCCAGTTGTGTTAGAGGCGACTCCTATTCGCAGTTTTCCAACTCCTGGGGTACAAGTCCCTGTGGAAGAGCCATCGCGCACAGACTCGTCAGAGAGTGTGGGGATTGCCATGTCTGAAGGTGTGCCCGAGGAGGCTAGCCAAGGGGTGAAGCGCAAGAAAACTTCTGGTGATGATGGCGCGGGTTCATCTAAAAGAAGGCGCCATGTTATCTCTGGCGGGCAATCATCATCAGAAGAGGATGCGTTGTCAACTAAAACTCCTCCCCCCAAGTAAGTAATGAGACTTGTATCTTTAGATCTTCAGTTCTTTATTCCACGTTGATACTATAGAGTAACTTTGTTATTTGCGTGCAGTGTTAAAGCTGTTGAGGATGATGCTGCGCGTGTTGGGAGTTCGCCACCCAAGGCGAGTTCCTCACATTTTGATGGTCTTGCGCAGAAGAGCTAAGAGACTGAGCCGAAGGCATTTGAGGATGTGCCAACGGACCATCTGATAGAGGATCTAGGTTTGGCTGCTGCGCATCAGGCCTCTTTAGTTACGCAACTACAATCAAGGTATGCTGGTGAAGGTAGCCGCTGTGTGCAGAAAGATGAGGAGATTGCGCTTCTGAAGGCGCAGTTGGCTGATGCGCAGGCTGAGGTAAAGGCAACAAATGCGTACGCCCAGAAGCTTGCTGAAGAGAAGATGTCATTACTTGCCCAAGTGAGCCAAGAGCGTGCTGGGTTAACAGATTACAAGGCCACTTGTCTTTGGGTCTTGAGGTACATGGAGCTTAACAAGAGCGCTCACTTCTCTAGATTGGATGATTTTCGTAAGGCTGTGGAGGGGGCGCTGGAGAAGCAGGAAGTTAAGTTGCGCAATCTCAGTATTGAGTATGATGAAGAGCTGTACCCACACCTGGTATCTTCGATTGCTGAGCGCAGGTGGCTTACCAACCATGGTTTGCGCCTTGCTGCTTTGAGTACGCTGGAGTCTCAAGAGGTGAAGGAGGCATTGGGGGATGTAGTTGAGCGCGCGTTGGCACGTGGCAAGGCGCAGGCTATAGAGGAGCTTTCCGAGAGCAAGTTGTTGACAGTGCCTGCCGCACAAGTACCAGGTTAAATGCTGATGCCTATGATGAGCTTGTCGCTGCTATGGAGAAGATGAAGCTGTTAGATCTTCCGCACATTGCTCAACTGGAGCGCGATCAGGATTACCCCATAGGTGTTATTATGGAGGGGTTAACCTTGGCTAGGCACGCAGCAGAGGACGCAGAGGCACAAATTGATTACTTTCTTAAGCCAGATGTGTCGCAGCTGCAGGTACCTATCTTTGCTCGTCCTCGCAACATCTTGAATCCTTTTGCCCTCGAGAAGGAAATCCCGCTGAAGGAATCCTTAGAGGCCCATGCCATGAGGCTTACGAAGAAGCAGGGTGTGAAGGGGAAGGCCATCCTTTGTGGTATTGGTGCTGCGCATATTCCAAGATCTGATGGAGTACCTGTTAGTGTACCGACAGTGTCGCCCAAGGATCATGATCTGCTGAAGAAGCTTGAGGAAGCTGGGAGTGCTGCGTACCATGTTAGCAGTTCGGAGCTTAGACGCTCCAACAGCCTTTAGATTGTTTTGTTTTGTAATAGGTTAACATTTTGTTGCACATGTGCATGTTAAATATATACTTTGTATGAACTCGTAGTCCATAATAAAATGATATTTTGAAAGTGCGATTGTACGCATATTGTATGTGATTGTGGTTATGATGTTTGTACTTAGTTATCTGTCTTTGCGTACAAGACGTCTATGTTATGTCTAAGAATCAAACCGTTATATAAAAAAGATTACAGGAATCTATAATCACTTATAACATAATCGTGTATGAAATTCATGACTTATTGTCAAGCTAGAATATATATGAAATTCACAAGTGTATGGGCTGACATGCAGCGTACTGCGAATACCATATCAAGGGGTTAAGGGTCTTAACTCCTAATTTGTTAAACGCGCACAGTGTGCATTGTTGTGTATCCGTCGTGGGATGCACAATGAACTTACTCCAACGTCTTGAGAGTAAGGTGTTTAACAAGGATGCGTGATCCGATGTTGATGGGTTTACAACCCTCTTACTCAACGAGTTATTTAGTAGGTTTACTCATCCTTTACCATCGTGGGTTTTAATAAGTGCATGCACGCCATGTAGGCAAAAGGTAATATAACAACAATATTGAGATATAAATAATATGTAAACATCAAAGTAAAGTATGTCGCGGAGTTAGCTAGAAACCGCGACGTTTAATTAATACTTGCAAGTTTTTGGAAAAAGAAAGACATTTGCCTAGATGAAACAAAAATGTAAATACACGGATATTTATTGAGCACTTACTAAAGTGCGGAAGTGTCCATGGGCGGGGTCGTAACCTTTCCTAAAGATAGCATCTCTTGAGATTGCAAATATTCCATGTGTGTTGTAGCTCACAGCCATCCATGTCACGCAGCTTGTACGCGCCTTTTCCTAGTGCTTCAACGACCTCATAGGGTCCTTCCCACTTTGGTCCAAGTTTACCTATATCTTCTGCGTGGCTCGCATCATTAGCGCGATATACAAAGTCGCCTGGTCTGAATGAGGTGCTTCGAACTTTAGCATCGTAGTATCCCTTCATTTTTGACTTGGCTTTTGCCTCTCGTATAGCTGCGCGTTCACGCCTTTCTTCCAATAGGTCCAAGTCTATACGCCGTTCGTCATCATTGGTTGCGACATTAACTTCCGCGATACGAATAGTTGGCATCCCAATTTCAGCTGGTATGACAGCTTCTGTCCCATAGACAAGAGAAAAGGGGGTGTCTCCATTGCTAACTTTGATTGTCGTGCGGTGTGCCCATAAGATATGCGACAACTCATCCACCCATCTTCTTTTGTGTTTGTCCAGGCGCGCTTTAATTCCTTCGCCCAGACTACGATTTGCGCGCTCAACCAAACCATTGGTTTGTGGGTGTTTAACCGACGCGAAGTGTTGTGTAATATTTAGTTCTGCGCACCAGTCTTTGAACGGGTTATCGCGGAATTGTTTTCCATTATCCGAAATGATCTCCCCAGGTAATCCAAAGCGGCATACAATATTTTCCCAAACGAATCATTTTACTTGATTACCTGTGATTGTCGCCACTGCTTTTGCCTCAATCCACTTAGTGAAGTAGTCTATAGCCACAATAAGAAATTTCAGTCCCCCTGCTGCAACAGGGAAGGGACCCGCAATGTCGATACCCCACTTATGGAATGGCCATGGCGAAGTGATAGGCGTTAGCTCTTGTTGTGGTTGATGCGGGATGGGTCTATGAACTTGGCAGTCGCTACATTTCTTTATCACATCACGCGCATCGCGATGCATAGTGGGCCAGTAGTATCCTGACCGCAAGGCTCGTGCTACGACGGACCGTGGTCCTGAATGCATACTGCATGAACCGGCGTGGATCTCTCGGAGTACGTAATCTGCCTGAAGAGGTCCAACGCACCGAAGCCATGGTTGTAGAAATGAGCGCCGATATAGGATACCATCTCGAAGTTCGAACCTCTGCGCTGTGCGCCGTATCCGTCGAGCGTCCTTCTGCTCATGGGGCAATATGCCTTTGCTTATAAATTCGACAATAGGGGTCATCCACGTAGGATTCTGCTCCTCTATTACCGTGGATATCTCCATCTCCGAGATTCCACCAACACTTGTTTTGACAGGTGCGCAAAGCTTGTAGATGCGATCTTGCTTAGCGCATCCGCTTTTTTGTTTTCCCCTCTAGGAACTTGTTTAATGGTAAACCTGTCAAAACCTTGGATTAGTGACTTGGTCTTGTCGAGGTATTGAACCATGTTATCCTCTTTAGCCACATATTCGCCCAACACATGGTTGGCTACTAATCGGGAGTCCACATTTGCTTCTAGGTTGCGTACACCCATTCGAGTTGCAATGCGTAATCCAGCGATTAGGGCTTCATACTCTGCCTCGTTATTCGTAGCTGTAAATTCAAAGCGCAGTGCGTAAGTGAATTCCATTCCTTCTGGATTGGTGAGGATAAGGCCTGCGCCCGACCCGTCCACGCATGAAGATCCATCCGTGAACAGGACCCATGGTTCTTGTAGTTCTACCTCGCTTCGTGGAGGTGCAGCATCGGTGTCTGGTTTTTCGATGATGAAGTCTGCTAGTATTTGCCCCTTAACCGCAGTGCGTAGTCTATAAGAGATGTTATACTCGCCTAGCAATACACTCCACTTTTGTAATCGCCCCGATGCGTCGGGTTTGGAGATAACTTGCTTGATTGGTTGGTCTGTGATCACCGCTATTGGGTGTGCTTGAAAGTACCTGCGCAATCTTTTTGCGGCGAATACTAATGCCAAGACCAACTTTTCCATTGGGCTATAGTTAATCTCTGTCTTCTTGAGCGCTTTACTTACAAAATATACCGGTGTTTGTACGGAATTCCTATCTGTCAGTAGCACTGCGCTGACTGCTCCATGAGTGGCAGACAAGTACACAATTAACTCCTCCCCTGGTCGGGGTGCGACTAGCTTGGGAAGCGCTGCTATATGTTGTTTAAGCTGTGTAAAAGCTTCTTCTGCTTCTGTAGTCCAACGAAAGTCTCCCTTTTTTGTACACTTCTTGAGTGTTTTAAAGAGGGGGAGTGACTTATCTGCTGATTTGGACAGGAATCTGTTCAACCCGGCTAGTTTTCCATTCAGAGACTGGACTTCTTTCAACGTGCGTGGTGAAGGGAGTTGGATGACAGCCTCTGTTTTTTCTGGGCATGGTTTAATGCCATCAGGTTCTATCAAGTATCCAAGGAACATGCCTTCTGTAGCGCCAAAAGTGCATTTCTTAGGATTTAACTTCATGTTGATCTTTCGTAGTGTTCTAAATGTTTCTTCAATGTCGCGGACCAATTCGCCTTCGGTATGGCTTTTTATGACAAGATCATCAACATAGACCTCTAGGTTGCGGCCCACTTGCTTTTCAAATGCATTATCTACCAATCGCTGGTAGGTGGCGCCCGCATTCTTTAGGCCAAAAGGCATCTTTGTATAACAGTAGACACCTTGGCTTGTGTGGAAGGCTGTTTTTTCCTCGTCTTCTTTAGCCATTTGGATTTGGTGGTACCCTTTGTATGCGTATAAAAAACATTTAAAGGGGTATCCGCATAAAGATTCTACCTTCCAGTCTATCTCTGGTAGTGGGTAGCAGTCTTGTGGGCATGCTTTGTTGAGATCAGTGAAATCCACGCACATCCGCCAACTACCATCATTCTTCTTGACCATCACTGGATTGGAGAGCCAGTCATGGTAATAGACCTCTCGCATGATACCTGCGTCAACAAGTTTGTGTACTTCCTCTAGAATGGCTTTTGCGCACTCTGGAGCCTGGCCGCGCTTTTTCTGCCGTACTGGGGAGTATCCTTGTCGGATTTTCAACTTGTGTTCTGCAATCGAGCGTGGCACACCAGTCATGTGCTTTGGTTCCCATGCGAAGATATCCAGATTCTTTTGCAAGAGTGCGCACACGGCAGCTCTGCCTTTATCAGACAGCGATCCCCCGATCGATACTTCTTGCTCCGGGTAATCAGGATGAATTGCGACCTTCAGGTTTGATACTTTAGCTGCGCTCTGTTCTGGGGTGTGCGTCGTTTCACATGTAATCGTGTTACACTCTCTAGGTGGCGCGGCGTTATTGTAGATGGTGACAATGCCGCCTTCTACCGGGAATTTGAGCATCCCATGTGCTGTGGACGGTACTGCGCGCATTGCCGAAATTCCTGGTCTTCCGATAATGCCATTGTATGATGAAGGAGATCTGATCACCATAAAATCCATCCAGGCTGTCGTGGAGTGTTCCTTATTACCAACAACAACTAGTAGTCGTAGTTGCCCCATGGGCCATATCTTTTCTCCTGTGAAGCCAGTCAACGACGTCGTGGCCGGGCTTAACTGTCTTTGTATCTCAGGTCGCAATCTCTTGAAACAATGCTCATACATTATGTCTGCTGATGCCCCTCCATCAACATACATGCGGTGGATATCGTGACCCCCCGCATTTATCTCGATGGTGAGTGGTTCCGCCACTGCGTTGTCCGCAGCCAAGGTGGGGAAAGAGATTTCGCTTCCATGAGAAAATTTATGGCTGACCTTTTGCCTAGTCTTTCGCTGCCATGATTGTATCATGTAGATTGTGTCAGCCTTGTCCTTAGGTGCTTCTTTCTTGCCCCCGGTCTTCTGTTTGTCTTTCCCATCCTTGATGTTCTTAACTAGATGGTCCAATCTGCCTTCTTTTACTAGTTTATCAATTAGTTGGCGCAATTGGGCACACTCATTGGTGGTGTGGCCCTTCTGTCCATGATACTTGCAGTATCCGTTCCCTACGCGCCGATCCTCTAGGGTGCGCATCGGTGGGGGTCTCGAAAAGTTCGCGCCTTCCGTCGCAAATATCTCCTTTGGAGTCTTCGTTAGTGGGTATACTTGTCATTCTCTCGTTCGCCCCCTGACTGCGGTAGCTTTTGTTACGATTGCTACTCTGGTCATTGGATTGTCTCCTTGGCTGTTCTTGTGACCTGTAGTTTGAGTAGCCTTTCTTACTATCCGCAGCGGCGGCTTCTCATTGGATGAAGGACCTCGTGTGCTTCATAAGTTCATCAAAGGTTTGGGGAACCCTATCATTTAACTTTTTGATAAGTTATGGGTTATTGATTCCGTTCATAAACCCTGAGATCTTTAGTATTTCGGGGCATGCCTTGACATGTATGCATTCGTCTTTATAGCGCTCCATATAAGCGCTTGTGGATTCCCCTTGGCGCTGTTTTACCCTAGCGAGTTCGACAGGGTTCTTGGCGCACTTCTTCCTCTGAGTAAAGTTCAAACGAAATGCCTTACGCAACTCTTCAAACCCATCGATGCTTCTACGTGGAAGCTTACTGAACCAGTTTCGCGCATTCCCTACTAACGTAGAATTAAACATGTGGCACCACACAGGTTGTGGCCAATTTTCGATGGTTGCTGCTGATTCGAAAATTTTTAGGTGGTCGTCAGGATCACCTGTCCCATCATAAGTTTTGACATTAGCGGGCATGCGCCTTCTCTTATCTTCTGAAAAATCACTGATGCGCCGAGTGAATGCGTCAACCTTTTGGTAGCGCCAGGGACGAGACATACCTTCGTCCTCCTGGTCGCGGTATCTTCTCCTGGACTTCCAGTGTCCTGTTTCTTCGTCCTCATTGTCCGATGAGTCACTTGAGGATGAGCTTACTCTTTTGCGGCACTTGCGCCGACTATCCTCAGAATCCGAGCTTGAAGGGCTTTCGCTTGGGGAGACCCGTCGCCCAAGTCTATCGTGAATCCTGCGACTGCCAAGCCTAGTGTGGACATTGGTGCGCCGTCCATCGTCTTCATGCTCCTCCCGATACTGTAAGTCGGCTGCTTCATCATCCACAACTTTCCTTCCGATCCTAGTAAACACTGGGTGTTGGCGGCTATCCTTCTCGCGCCTTTCCTTTCGGTAACGCGGTGGGGATGCTTCATGCTCAGGGTCGAAGTTGAGCCGGGCTTGCAGACTCTGGCTTGACCTCTTTTTTGCTTCCTCTCTCATAAGCGCAACCAAGGTTTCATAATTTTAAGATACGAAATCTCTTGGCGCTAGTTCAGGCGTGACTCCTTCTAGCGCGAGGATGTCTGTTTCCAAATCAGGACCCTTGTTTCGGATAGGCGCATTTGGCGGTTCAGTGAGGTCTAATTCTGGCATGGTGAAAGGAGTGCGCTGTAGATCTTCCGCGCTAGTGGTTGTTGTAGTAACATAGGTAGTCCTTGTGAGCGGTTCTACTGTAGTAAAGGCCAGATCTGAGTATGATCCTAGGTTTTTGGGCGCACTGGTTGTTCCAGAGGCCTGCTTAAGGGATGAATCAGTTTGCTGCTTCTGCCCCTGTGGGTCACCATGCGTTTTCTTCGCCTGCGGAGTCCGCTGATTTAGGTTTCCGTGCTTTGTCATTCTAGTTCTTCGTAGAGTTCTTAGTGTCTGGTCCCATGGATGGCGCCACTTGTTGATACAAAAGTTGGGCGTTCCTTGTTTGGATTCCTGTTCCCGTATCAATTGGATCTTAATGCTTGAGACCTGCGCACTAAGAGAACAAAAAACACCGTTAGGCTTATCGTGGGATTGTCTCCCACGATTATCCTCCGGCGTGAGAGTAAGTAATCGGTTTTAGGGTTTTTAGTGAAAAGTTAGGGTTATGATACTACCTTTATTGAGAGCCGAGATGCCCTATATATACACACGAAATCCTTGTTGGTTTCGTGTTCCTTACCCTTCGGCGTATCCCGCCTAGTTCGGTCCATTGATCCTTATCCCATAAATAAGAGATCCTATATCAAGGCCAATAATAGATTTCGGATTTGGGCCATTGTAAGCCCAAATCTTTATCGTGATAGCCCACGCGTGATGGGCTTGAGCATTGGTCGGGTTCGTGACCCGAATGCGGACTATACGTCATCAGTGTCCGATATCTCTATCGCAATCATATATCGGACAAGTTATCGCAATTCCAAAAAAAAAAAAAAAAAAAAAAAAAAGGTTTTTTGGCGGGAAAATTTGAGTAAAATTTAATTTTTACACGGGATTAAAACGTTCAATTTTTACGTGAAATTCAAATTTTGGTATAAGAGTGAAAATTTTGGCCCAAAATTCAATTTTTAAGGTCAATTCAAATTTTTTCGGCGAAATTTTGCGTAAAAATTTTTCATACTCAAATTTTTCCTGTATCATTAGAATTGCATTCTATGGAAGATTTCACACCAAAATCACAAATGATATTTTTGGCCTACACCTTCAACATCACCACGTATAGCCGAAAAGATCCTGATCAAGAATCGCAATCAAATGACAATGGCTAAATTATCAACTGTGACTACAAGGATGATTCATTATTAATTACTTGAAGTTGAAGTGGAATATCATGGGTGTGTGTACTTAGTATCTTGAAGATATCGGGGTTGGTTGGATGCATGATTCTTCGAGATCCTTGTTTGAGCATTTATAGAATAGTGATTAAGTCTTGCGTTATCTAGTTTTCATAGGTCAAGGGGTGGATGGACGAAGACCTAGTTAACTATCACTTAAAAGAGATATGTTGTAGTACTCAGTGTCACACAAAGATGTGGATAATTCAAGAGAGGTTCATATACAGTTAAGGAAGGATGGATGGGTATATGAAACGGCCTATGCTTTAAGGAGTTACGTTGTAGTGCTCAGTATAGGTTCTTAGTCACACGTTCGTGCAAGTTTAAGTCACAAGTCTGGGTTATTTTAATTCAGTCTCAAGCTCGTCATAGTGGGTTTCTCCATCAGCAGTCACTACAATAAGCCGTTGTTTTGATACAAGAGGTTTGAGAAGAGATTGATCTAAAGAGAATTGAAGAGAGAATAGTTATCGACATCCACTCATGGGGTATTGATTTGTATGTTGCTTCTAGTTGATATGTCTATGTACACATATGTAGGATGAGTCTGAAAGATCGTCATCATCCTGGAGGGAGAAATGTGTACATCGGGGCTGTTTATGAAGAACTGGAAGCATTCTAAGTGAGCTGAAGATGTCGATATGATGCTCCCCAAACAAACCTGTGAAGAAGTTACAAATTATCAGTCTATAATCCATTTTCCGCTGTGCAAGAGACTGAAGACAATTTGGCAAGATTTCAGAGAAACTTCTTCTACAAGCATCAGGGCTATATCAAACGGGTTGTCAATTTGGGAGGGAGCATGTAAAAGAAATGGCTTACTAATTGGGAGGGAGTAATAACCCAATTAGATCGTTACAGTGATTAGGCAAGTAATTCAAGCAAGCTGAGAAAGATACGAGAAGATCAAGAGCTGTGAAGACATCCTCAAGAGGAAACTGCTCTACTTCAGCATTGCATTCATCATTGTTATGTACTTGTTAGGAATCATTGTAACCAATTCACGTATATCTCCAGCTGGAGGGAGATTGTTAGAAATGAAGCTGAGCGATATTTACGTGAATTGGAGTAGACAACTAGTATGCATATAGTGCAGGGACTTATTATGTAATATTCGAATAGTTGTCTTGTAAGTCATATAAATACCCCTCAAGTCTCCACTTGAGGGGTATGGCTGTGAAACTTCACTAACATATCAATAATATTCAAGTTTCAACTCTCCACCTTCTCTTTACCTTTCCCTCTCTAAACCGAACATGGATCTCTTCTATTTTCATGAACCTCGACCTCCAGAAGGTGAAGAACGTGATTCTTGGTCGTTACAGGTTGTCCCATGATTGGGGAAGGAGGTGGTGGTGAATTAGTTGATGATGAGGTTGGCATGGCATAATCCAATGGAGTGATGGGTGAAAGTGTGTAGTCCATAGATGATGGCATGGTGTTGAGAGAGGGAGATGATGAAGATGTGTAAGTAGAGGATGTTTTGGAAGATGCATTTGGTGGAGATGGTGAGTTGGGAGGGGCTTGGGAAGGTGGTGTTGTGACTTCATCATCTTTTGTTAGATCAACAAAGAGAGGTTTGGATGGTGGTCTTACGTATATCCTAGGTTTCTTGGAAATGTGGTTTGTTGATCCTTGTGTGGATGACATGGTGATTGAGTTGTGTGAGGTTGAAGATGGAATGCAAGATAAGATTGCAATGGTGAAGCCTTATATAGGCAAGAGTTGGGAAATTTGAATTAAAGGTGATGGGAGTGTCCTATGGTGTAGGAAGGGAATCTTGGGGTGTATGTGAGTTTGCAAAATTTGCAGGTTTGAGGTTTGAGGTTCAGGGATCTAGAGGAAACAGTGAAAATTTGTCAAACAAGGGCACGGTACCACTAAATACCACATGGTACCGTTAAATTTAACGGTACCGTGGCCTATTTAAAGGTACCGTGACATTGGAGTCACGAATTTTCCTGTGCAGGCTAGTTCTGGGCAGCTAAGGGAGTTTCCTAGGGGAACTATTTGCAGGAAATGTTGTTGCCTCAAATCACTAAAGATTTATTTTCCTAATGTGTCCCATATTAAGCTACTCTTAGCATATAAAGATTATCATGCAATTTGCTAAGATAATCCATAAGCATGCATACACAAAGGACAAAATAAGCTATCATCCAAGAATCATATATAAAATCCATGCAAGGTGATAGATTAAATGTCAAGCAAGCAAAGAGTATTAATCCATAATGTAATTTAACATAGATAAACCCTAATACTAATACTAATTCCTCCTTAACTACTTCTGACTTGAGCATTCTCCCATTTTTATCACACTCGCACCTTGATCATGCATTACTTCCTCATGATTTTGATTATCAAAGGGTGCATAATTAGTGGAGGATTCGGAAATGATGATGGATGAAACATACGACTCATTTAGGGGTTTCATGACGGGATCGAAGAGAGAGTATTGAGGACCGCTAAGGTATGGGTGATAGTTCATGAAGTGGTGATAAAGACGAGTTAGGAACATCCCATAGGGTATCAATTTATTTTTGTTACCCTTGAGATGTACAATTCGCTTAGCGAAGAAGTAGGCGAGATTGTACGGTTGTTGGGTTAGAAGACAGTAAATCATATGAGCACAACACGCCGGAAGTTGCTCACGATTTCCTGTTAGACTTAGAACATTTTCTCGCAGGATGAATGCCCAAGAAAGTAGTTCATGACGAACCTCTTCCAAACGAATTTTCGTTGGATTAGGGTAGGAAGAGTACGAATGAGTTTGGTGAGTTCGGTTGGTGAGGGTATGTAGGAACAATACGGACTATCCTCTTCTCGATAGTTGAAGAGGGACTCAAGACACCAATCTTCAGTATAGGCACATTGCCCATGATTGGGGATTCGAAGAATTTGAGCAAATTGCTCAAGAGTTAAGACGAATTTGAAGTTTCGGACCCAAAACCAAAGTGACAAAGATTGATCCTCGTTACGTACGAGTTCAACTTGTCGAAAGAATTCTAACACAAAACGAGGACAAATGTGCTCGTGGATATGTAGTAAGCAATCGAATCCTATAGCTCTAAATGAGGTGTTGATATCCCTATGATAAACTAAGGATGGATCAACGACTCGACCTTCATGAAACCGACGGGTTTCAAGATTAACATAGGCACGAATGTGACTACCGGGTGTGGTAGGTTCACGAGAGATTTCGGGAGTATAGGTGTCGGTTAGAAGATGATCAAAATCATACTCATGAGACATTTTTATCACCTATAAGAAAATATAAGGAAAAATCAACATTGAGAATAGTTGCTTTAAAAACACGTGCCTAGTGTGTGCCTATATGCAAACTATGTGGAGGTGCGGTAATCTCGACTCTAGAATCAAAATAATGAGATTACCCAAACACTCCTAACTTTACTTTTGCTCAAACGAATATGTCGATAAATACATATTAGTTATGTAATTCGATTAATATTCGTGAGATCATGTATGCATGAGGAAAACGTTTTTAGTTTGTATCAACAATGCACAAAAAATGTTTCATGATCCTAGTTTCGTGAAATTTTTCGAAAGCAATGGAATTGGGGTGTTTGGCGACTTTAAAGTGTTGATGCCAAAAATCAATGATTCCTCTTAAAACTAATTGCTCAAAAACAAAATTTGGACTAAAATGTATGGGTTTATGCAAATCCTGAGTTAAGGGAATCATGATAGTTGCACATTGTCTAATCCTAGTCCTAATTTTATAGAGACTCAATTAAAATTGAAAAACCCCAATTCAATTTTTATGTATGAACAAACCCTAGACTCAAAATTAAAGAAAAGTAGAATCAAATGACTTACAATTTATGTTGAAAAAGTAAAAGTAGTTGATAATCTTGAGAATCAATGCCTTGAGTATGATCTTGAAAGGGTGTAATTAAGTTTTGGGTTGTGAGGTTTGGTTTTGACAGCAATAGCAGAAGTTGGGAAGGTTTAAAATGGATAATGTGGGAAGAGAAGACTGAAAAACGGGATGTATCAGATACACGGTACCATTAAATTTAATGGTGCCGTACCACTTTAGTGGTGCCGTGATCTGCAGAGATGAATTTTCGTCCCATTTTGATTTTTGACGAATAAGTCTCGCTGTTTTAGTGAGACTTTTTGACACGATGAAAGAATTTATACCTAATAAATTCTTTTAACGAGGAGAACCTAGACTAGACGAAAGGAGATGACTTTAATATTTTCAGTGAAATATTCAAATTGTCATACGAGGGATGTGAAGAGTGACTCAATATTTCTAGTGAAATATTTAAAGGGTCATGAGATGAGACACACGAGATGACTTCAATATTTCCAGTGAAATATTTAAATAGTTATGAAACGAGGCACACGAGATGACTTCAATATTTCCAGTGAAATATTTAAATAGTCATGAGATTTATGGAATATGTTCCATCATTCCTAGACCTAGACGAAGATAGTTGAAGGATTCTCGTTTGAGAGGTTTGGTTAGGATGTCGGCGATATTGTCTTGAGAGGGAACTTTCTCAATAGAAATGTTTCCTTTCTGAACGTTATCGTGAAGGAAGTGGTGACGGATTTTGATGTGTTTAGTACGAGAGTGTTGAACGGGGTTTTTGCTCAAGTCAGTATCACCTTTATTATCTGATTTGGTTTTTTACACCAGTATATTTATTTTCCAAAGGAATTACAACGAATGTATTTCCCCGGGTCGTAGTCCCAACGTGAAGTGAATGGTGATATAAGAGTGATATTTTGGGGGTTTTACACTACGAAATTGAAATAACTAATAAAATAAAGCTATCAAGCTAGGGGTAAAAGTAATCTAAGCACACGATTCTAAAAACCAAAATTTAAACTTAAAAATGAACGTTACGAAATCTAAAAACGCACCTAAATAATGGAATCCTAAATTATAAGCCCTAAAAATTTGAAAATAATTTTCCTAAGTGCTAAATACTAAAAGAAAATTTCAGAAAAAAGAATTTTATTTTTTTGATTTTTATTTATTTTTTTATGAATTAAAAACTAAAAGAAAGAAATTAAATGTTTAAAAATAGCAAAATGATTTGGAAAATTATGAAACTTTACAGAAAAATCTAAAATGATATTAGGAAGCTTTGAAAAATGAAAATTTAACTTTGCTAAACCCTAATAAGTAGTTTGAGGGAAAAGCAGTTTCATATAAGCTCTTAAAATAAGCTCTACAGAACCAAAATTCACCAAAAGCTCAAAAACAGATGAACACACCAATTAAAGCTTAAAACAACTTATTGTGACCAAAATAGCTCTCAGAATAAGCCAATAAGAACTTATGCAGTCAACAACTGAATAAGGCTAAAACAGTCCAAAATGGCAACTTGCAGACCAATTTAAGCTAATCAAATAAGCTTCTAAGTGAAAATCAAGCTCAGAAACCTCAAGCCTATACTGCAAGCTACTAGTAAACCGAATTTCATGCAATAAGAACAAGTGAATAAGCAGTTAGGAAGCAAGCAATAAGCTGAGATCAGCAGCAATAGTGCAGGTCTGCACTACTAATCTGATGCAGCAGTTGAGCAATATGACATCTAATTCCTTTGATACTCAATGAAATAGTTCCAAACTCTGGATTCTCACTTAAACTACTGAAATGCACCTAATGTTGCCAAAAAATGACACCTAAACAAGCTCAGCTTATAAAAAGCTTATAAAGGTAGTTACAACTTCTAATTTTGCACTTATAAACTCAAATCCTCAAAAGTACTCAATACAACTTAAAACCTGACAACTACAGCTTATCTAACCTAAATTAAGCTCAATTAAACTTCAGCTAATGGTACATGAACAGTAATGAGAGTTTTTTACCACAAACAGATCATATCCCAAACACCCTTTTAAGAAGCTTATTTGAAACTTAACACTACTAACCACTAATTTAAATTATGATAATGATTAACTACTGATAATATGACTTCTAAATCACCTAAAAAGCAAATTGCAAAACCTCAATAAGCACTGATCAAGCTAAATCTGATTTGACTATTTTAAGCTATTTATGACTTTTTAAGACCAAACTGAGATTAACCCTAACAACTACTGAATAATGAGCACAATTAATATCTATGAACTACAACTACTCAGAATAAGCACTTAATCACTAGAAATAAGCAATTGAACAGTGATAAGCTATAAAAACTTGAATTAGAATGAAACTTACAAGTGGCTACTGCTGAAACAGAACTGAACTGAGTATTGACTAAACCCAGGCTTATCCATAAGCCAATAAACAACCCAAATAATCCTATAAGAACAGCTTATCTCCTCCACAGCTTATTGGAACAGTAGAGTTGACTTATGTTGACTTTTTGAGCTTTTTGAGATTGAAACTGATTTGAACCTAACCAGAGACTCACAATAAGCTAATCAGCTTATATGAGCTTATACTAATGAGAAAACAGCTTATTAAAGCTGGGATTAAGCATTTAAAACTTATTTTTTTGATTTTTGAGTGATTTTTTCTATATTTTTTTTTTTGATTTTTGGAATTAATTGAACAATTATGAAAATGTAAGTTAAAATAAGCTGAAGATGGTGAATATAAGCTAAATGAAACAGTAATAAGCTAAAATGAGATTGAAAGTAAACTAAGAGACACTAATTTAAGAAAATGCAAACTATATTTCATTAACCAAACTTCAAAATTACAAACTGAAACTTGAAATTACAATTTAGAGAAACAATTTAACAGTATAACTCTACTAAAGACTACTTGAAAATGAAGGAGGATGAGAGCCCTATTTATAGCCGATCAATGAAGTTTCTAGGTCTCCATGTCATCAATCCGCACCTTCTTGTGCTTCTTTGAGATGATTATCAGCCCTTAGATTGCTCTTGATCAACAATCATACATTCTCAGCCCTCGGATCATCACACCACGTACCATCCACCAATCAAATGCCTAGAATTCCCTTGGATTGCTGACATGTCAGATATCTTTTTAGAAGTTCGTGAAAAGTACACAATTGCCCTTAATCTCGGTTAATTTCAGGGATGGGTAAATTAGGGTTCATGAGGTTGGGTAAATTGGGGGGCGGGTAAAGTTTTTTTTATATTTGTTTGACTGGGAGTTATGGTGGGTTTGACCCGGGTTGGGTTATAGATCGGATCGGGGAACGGGTAATGGGATAGCTAAGTTTGTTTTGGGCTTGGGGTGTGGGCTGTGGGTTAATGGAAATGGATTTGGGTTAGTTTAATTTTTTGGGTTAAAGAAATCATAGATCCGGATGTAGTTAAGGATAGTTTTAGGATTTAGGTAAAATTCAAGGACCAAATGTGTTAATTCTGAAACTCAAGGGACCTCTTCTGCCACTTATCCAAAATAAATCCAAGGGCTTTTCTTGTAAATCTTTGATTCTTCATGGACCAAATTTGTCATATTGAGAATAAACTTTGATCATTTGCTTCCCCGGATTCGGCTTTCGACTCTTTTCCAAATCTCGTGCTCGTTTTCCCGGTTTTTACTTGATTTGGTCCATATTTTTGAATATCCGTACCTGCATTTAAACAAACACAAAAACACAAATATCTTTGGCATTTTGGTTAGTTTTTGGTCGTTTTGGTCGGATTTTGGTCAAATAAAGGTTTGTGTTTAAGCACATACCATTATCGCACATAATGGGAACGTCGTCTAGATGGATGTCTTAGTCATTACGAGCTTGTTTCATCCATAGTGCTTGTTGACATGCCTTTTCAGCGCTTACATACTCGGCTTCGGTCGTTGAGATAGCAAGAGCCGTTTGTTTCTTGGAGAACCAAGAAGTTATACAACAACCCATGAAGGTACAAACGCCACTCGTACTTTTTCGATCCACATAATCTCCCGCATGATTAGAGTCGGCGTAGACAACAGTTTCTACACCAGTTCCCTTGGGATAGAATAATCCCAAGTGTATAGTGCCTTTAATGTATCGGAAGATACGCTTAACCGCTTTAAGGTAAGAAGTTCTGGGATTCTTCTTACAAGCGAGCACAAGAGCAGACACTAGACATGATATCGAGCCTACTTGCCGTTAGGTAAAATAAATTACCTATCATGCCCCTAACCTAGTACTATCCGTGCACTCACCTTCATCATCTCTTGTGAGATTCGTCTTTGCGGATATGGGCATTTATATAGATTAAGATTGTTCCAAGCTAAATATGTTATATATATATATATATATATATATATATATATATATATATATATATATATATATATATATATATATATATATATATATATATATATATATATATATATATATATATATATATATATATATAAAAGCATACTTAGACTTAAGAAGATACAATCTTCAAGTGATATTATATGAGGGCTAGGATAGAGACTTGATTCACTCATCATGCTCATCTCAAACTTGTCACGCATGATCTTTGAGCGATCATTGTACATTTCTGGACAAGTTGAGTTTAATATAATTGTCGTCGACAAATATTTGAGCAATGATGAGATGTGAATTTCGTCCATTATGTTAGTGCCTACTAAGTTAGATTCTAAGAACACTACATGCTTAAAATGTCTACTAACAAAGGGTGTTTTAAGAAAGCGTACCTTAGCCTGAGGTGTTGCCCTTAAAACTAGAAGATTAGACTACCTTAGTGCAATCACTAATCATACTCCATTAGTTGGACTTCAAGTTGCTTCACAACCATCTCTATCTAGCAAGACAGAAGCTCAAACATTTGGTCCCCAATATCTCATGGGTCCAAAGTTGTTAGTGTTAAACATCCCATGCATTTGTCGCATTTGTTTGGGATGTTGGAATGGAGGACACATTTCCCATGGTAAGTAACTTTGTGGTTGACGGTTATTCCAAGTTACGGGAAAGTTACTTGGATAACTTTGTCTTCTAAAGTTACCTCTCGGTAGAGGAGTTCTTGACCGAGGTTTAGGAACATTTGTTCTTCTAGGTGAAGGAGTCGTTGATCTAATATCAGGTTTTACAAAACCAAGTCCGGGAGTTGACAAAGGTTTGTAGAAACTCTTGACTTCCTTTTTACTAGCAATGGGTACTTCTACATTATTAATACCTAGGTGACTCGGTTTGGGACTTAAGTTATTTTTCAAAATTGACCCAGATCTGACTTTAGCACCCGATGGTACCATGGTACCGCTAATTTTAGTGGTGCCGTCTGTACCTTTAGTGGTGTCGTCGCCTGATTTTTCAGATTATCCAGGATTTACAAATTTTACTTGTTTAGTATCACTTGTAGAAGCTTGGTTTGGGTCAAATCAAAAGCCTGCACGGTCATGTTCTCTAAACCTAATGTTATCAAGCATATCATTAAGTGCCTTTGTTCCTTCTTCAAACTTAACGATCCTTAATGTATTTTCTTTGAGTTTTTCATTTTCTACTTGAAGACTTATGCATGACCTACATCCTACGTCTACTTCTTTATTTTTCTCAAGTCTTCTGACTTGATTCTTTAGTTCTAAAACTTGCACTTCGAGTTCATGTAATTTTAATTTTAGTGTTTTGTTTCTACCTAAAATTTTAGAACTTACTTCGCATAGTTTATTATATTCGTCATGTAATCTATTATCATCTATTGACGAACTATCATCATTATAATAAGAAGAGTCAGAATGTACCTCATTCGAAGCCTGAGCCATTATGCATGTTTCATCGTTGGGCTTCTTCTCTTCTTCTTCACCGCAATCACTCCAAAAGCCTCATATTAAAGCTCTTTGGTTGTTGGTTTTCGGTGGTTTGGGACATTCTCCTATGAGATGACTAGAATCTCCACATCTAAAACATTTCCTATCACTCGTCCCTTTCTTCTCAACTTGGTTCTTTTGTGACGGCTTCTTATCATCACGAGGTTGCCTAATGAACCTACCTCTTCTCCTAAAGAACTTTTTAAAGTTTCTAACGGCTAACGCATACTCTTCATCTTCACTGTCGGAATCCAAACATTCCTCATCACTAGACTCCTTTTTGGATTTCAATGCTAGAGATCTAACTTTCTCGCTTTTGCCTTTGACTATATCGGAGTCTTTCTTGATTATCATTTCATGAACTTTCAAGTTTCCTATTAGTTCATCAAGAGATAATGTCGCCAAGTCCTTTGACTCTTCAATAGCAGTGACTTTTGCTCTCCATTTAGGATGTAGAGCCCTAAGAAACTTCCTAACATAATTCTTGCTAGAGTAACCTTCATCAAGAGCTTTAAGACTAGTAATGATAGTATTAAATCTAGAAAAAGCATTAACAAACAGATTCATCTTCCGAAATGGAAAATTGTTCATATTGTTGCACAAGAAGATCTATCTTGTTTTCTTTGACTTGATTATTACCTTGGTGAGTGACTAACAAGGTTTTCCAAATATCTTTTGCCGTATTACACATGAAAATTCTTTCAAATTCCTTTTTAGGCAAAGCATTATAAATCATCATTTTAGCCTCATCATTTTTGGCTAATTTTCTTTTAAGTTCATCACTTTGTTTACTATAAGGAACTATTTCATCCCTTTTAGTTTTCGGATTCTTTTGAATCGGTTGAACGTCACCCTCGGTAATAATATGCCAAAGATCAATGTCTTTTGATTTCACATACGTTTCGAATCTTGTTTTCCAATAAATAAAACAATCGGTTTCAAAAAGTGGTGGTCTTTGCATAGATTGCCCTTCTAGATATTTGTCGGAATCCATTGATCGATTCAAGTTTTATAATACAATTTACTTTAAAATCTTGATTAACCTGGCTCTGATACCAATTGTGGAAAACTAGAAAGGGGGGGGGGTTGAATAGTTTTACCGGTTTTTAAATCTTATTAAAAACTTTACTATTGAAAAACCTTGATCCGAATCTTATTTGTAATCAATCAACACCAATATGAACACAAACTAAACTATCTAATGTAAATAATAAAAGTAAGGAAAAGAGATGGAAAGATCAAACCGGGACAAAGAGATTTATAGTGGTTCAATCACGAAGCTCTTCTTCGCTTAACTCCACTCCCCGAGTACCATACTCGAGAGTTTCAAGCACTATGTCAACAAACCTCCCTTCAGGCGGACAAAACCGTACACGTCGCTTATCCTATTTTCCGACACTAAGCTAAATGTCGAGTGCTAATCTTAGCTAGCACCAATCTACCACTGTAGCGTATTCATAAACATATAACATACATTCTATGGTGATTTGGCCGAATCTTTGTAGAGAGAGAAAGGGAAGAAGTTGGGAACTTCTTTAGAGAGAGAAAGTGAAGGAAAAATGTGAAGGTTAGATTAGAAGCTCCAACCCTTCCCACACTTGGGAAGGGGTATTTATACTTACTAGCTAAGGTGCCCCTAGTGGGCTGTGGAGTGAGCTGACAGTGGGTAAAGACCCGACCCAACTCCACAAATACTAATATAACTAAACTAATACTAATAATACTACTAATCCTACGAGCTACATAAATGCTAGATAGATATTCGGGGTGATCGAGTCTTCATATGAATATTTATATTCCTAACAATCTCCCCCTAAGGGAGGTCACCCCGGAAATTACATTTTGAATTCTAGCATTCTATTACATGACTGTAAATTCCTAGCTCGTAGTCTTTTGATTCTTCAAGTTCAGCACACTTTGTACTTTCTGCAGTGGACCTTTGATGACTGTTCATTTGTCTTGGATGATCTTTGAGGATTCTTTGAGGTCATCATCCAACATACGTCTTCAAGTCATCTTGTTACAGTATTGTTTCCATGTGATGTTGTGATCTTTGAGTATTCTTTGAGATCATCCGCCACAGTAAATCTCCAAGCTCATCCGTTGTGGTAATATTGCCTCCATGTGATTTGTTGTGACCTTTGGACTGCATGCTCACACTTTTCTGGATCATGATAATTATCATCAGAGTTGCGGAAGCTGTGTTGTAGGTCTTTTAGCTATCATGATGTCTTTGATAATGATTTGTAAGTGTGAGCATGGAGTGTGGATTGACACGTCTCTACTGGAATCAGGAACCACCATCACCATCTTTATATGAATCTGAAATAAAACAGTTAGCAATAAAGTTGGAGAGCGAATATGGCTTTGTCATTCGCTCGGTGTGGTAGGAATAACCTTCGGTTCCGTGAGGGCCGACCTGTGATCAGGTAGAATTCCCTTTAACGAGAATTCTCCTTGACAGGAATTTCCAGCTTGTTGTATAGACTCATCCAACGAATTACCATTGGAATCGTCATACCAAGCATGTTCTCATACCGGAACGTCTCAAAGCAGACAACACGGTAGAGTGAATCAGTGAATTAAATACCCACTGATTGATGAGAAATTGATTAGAAAAAATCACTCTCGTGTCACTGGATAAACATTTTATGCAACACGACGAGCGTTTTATCAATTGAATCACATTTCTGTCATAAACACTTTTGTTTGAAAATGTACACAAGCAATGTGCTCGAAATTCAATTGGTGTGCACATTGAAAGGTTTTTCTAAAAGCATCCGTCAATCCACTTCCTGAAACAAGTTTGATTCAAATGTTGAATCGCCCCATCGTTGTTTTCCAGTTGTCACTAGTTTGATCCATGAAGGATCTCACATGTTACCTACCAAGAGCTTGTTTGATGTTGGCTCTAGCAGGATTTCCATCTTCATTGTGAATGCTTACGTATCACTCGGATGTTCTGGCAATACCACGAGGATAATGCGTAGGACTCTTCATATATATTTTCTTGCTTTTCACGGTGTATGAAACAGCAAGCATATTGGAAATGTATCCTAATGAGATTTATATATGATCTCTTGGCTCTAGACTCGATAAGTGCATTTTGATTTAGTGATCGGAGGCTGGAGCAGATTGCCACCTTTTCAATATCATCTAACTCGGAGTGAGAGAGACGATAGACATGTATTGATCTCCGTGACAAATGAAACAAGAGTCCTTTGAGGGACCTTGAGTGGCTAGGGAGGGTTGAGCAGCGTATCACTGGGTCCATGATACTTTATCTTCAATGTCAGCAATCAACTTAGTGATTCTGACAGCATATGTATTGACCCGGTTTCTGCCTAAAGTGTGAGGAGGGCTTCTTTCTTTTCACCCTTTATCTTTACATTTCTTTTTCATTCTTCAACCCCTTCAGCGCTTACCGAGACTTCATCACTAGCACCTTGTTGGGTTTGTTCCAGTACTAGCTCCATCTCAGTCGACACTCTTCCCTTATTCACTTTTCTCTTCTTTAATCATTCCTAAGGACTTCTATTCTAAATAGAGGATTGTCCCTGGGAAGATCCCTCCGGTTCTGGCTGGATCATGGGAACTAATACCTAACCTCACCATCCTTATAACTCCAGTACATTAAAATAAGATTGGTCGGTCTTTGGTATTCTTCCACAATTTCCATCATAAACCATTTGCTCCCCCTCAATATGCGCATCGATATACGAAAGAGTTTAGCACATATTTGGGAGCCTCCACATGAGTCCAAAAGATCACATTTTATCAGATTTCATATTTAAATCACATTCTCTCCCCCGATCAAAAATTTCAAACTATTTGAGATTTGTGATCCCAATTGATTTAAATAAGTTAGAAATTATGGGAGAAAATGTTGTCAGTTTTAATATGTGCTGATAATGGAACATGCAACTGCTCCCCCTCAATTTATGAGGGAGATTCACTACTTATTATGTACAAAGATAATTGTTACGACACAAATGATGTTGACCTTTTACGCACAGATGGTGTGATCATTCGCTTCCCTGAGGGAGTCAGTAGTCAGCATCAATTATCCATCCACCAACAAAACTTCCCAAGTATTGTAGATCCCACTCGGCGAGACCAGATTAGTAATGCTTTGTTGAAGTGAAGGTGGTGGTGGTGGTGAAGGTGTTGTTGTTGTTGTTGCTGCCGATGTTGTTGTTATGGTGAAATCAAAGCCAGTCAATAGAGTTTAAACATCTGATCAAATGGTTAGAGCGGGAGCAGGTACATTCATATTGGCCATGGAATCTGCATAAGAATATCAACACAGAGATACATACACACAGATTCACTCTTCATTACTCGCTACCACGTAGTAGCTTGCCAACTCATAATACCATATTCATATCCTAATCAAACCACTATTTAGCATGAAGATCAACCATCAATCGTGAACATGGCAATTCACACATATTTCAACATTCAACTCAGGATCTTAGAGACATGATTCTAACACGATAGTTGCATACCTAAGCATATACTGAGTGCACAAGCAATACGTCAACAACAATTAAACAGCTATCGATCAACAAAAGTCAATCAACATTCGAAACTCATTCAATCAGATCATACAAATGCCTGTGGAGTATTCAAGAACATCAAACACAATGGGTTTTCTAACTTCTTTTAGATTCTGAGTTTTAAAGTATTTAGGGGATTAAACGAGGATTCCAGAGTGATACAAATGGACCTTATAGTTACATAAAGCTAGGATACTATAAGCAAATTGCACATAATGCCCTAATCTTTCTAACAACTAACACATTTGGCCATTTGAGATAAAGCTTAGTAAGATCCTCTTCAACTAATACCCCATTAACTACAAAACCTTTTCTAACAATTATGAGATAACCAAGAAACCCGTTTGATGATATAAAATTTGAAATCACTCTCCCCTTCAATCAATGACCCGAATTCTAGTTAAAGAGTTGTAGTCATTGATTGAGTGACAAATTTTATGCACAATCCAAGTCTGAAAGAATTTCAACCAACATGTTACCACCATGTGTCTCACAAATAATTTTCAGAAGAATCATAGAAGGAAAATTATTTGCATACAAAGAAGATTTCTCTTCCTTTACAAGAAATGATGCACTGAAACGTACATCAAATCAGGAAAACATGGATATAAAGTAATCCATGCCCGGGTGAACTTCACCAGTGGGAGGAACAACCTTCTTTTTGGCGACGTGCTTTCCCTATTTTGAAATGCGGGTTGCTATCTGAAGTAATAGCAAGCCATGCATGACATGTTTTAACCATTCAATTTAACTTCTGCTCGAGCTTCATTTAAAGTCCCGTGTCATTATTGAATGACATTTCTAGGACCGTAAATGTTATCGATAAACAGAAGACATGCCTAGAGGAACTATTTTTGGGATTTTCTATTTTTCTGATTTTTTTAATGGTTTTTCTTGGTTTTAATAATTTTCTATTTACATTTTTCTGGTTTTATAATTTTCTATTTACAATTTGGTTTAAGATATGTACAAACTATATTATTCAGTTTAAGAAGATGATGACATGAATACCAAAATAAGGATATCGTTCTTGTATGTTGTGGAAGTCTGTAGTCAACATCTCTTAAACTTTCACCACCAAAGCTTTCAAGGCTCCTGAATAATTGCCTGAACTTGAGCCTTCTCAATGTGAAGCTTTGATAGCTTCCCCCCAAACCGACAATCTTCTTTTTGAGCATATTCAAAGCTCTCTTTCAAGCTTATATAAGGTAAGTGTACAGCGGAAACCGTAGCAAACCACATCAAATATTGCTGCTCCTTTTAAGAACAATCATCGTAATTCTCCGTTCGGGGGATCATCAAATAGATCAGCAGAGTATCCTCTCACACTTGAATAATTCTTCTCACATTTCTTCCCGCTGAAGTCTGAAGTAATGCATACCAAAAGTATCCAGAGACCATTTCCCCCAAGTAGATAAAGTGATGCAATCAGTCTCATTTTATGAAGTTAAAAAAAACCCGAAGTACAACCTCAATCCCATTCATGAAGTCGAAAACATAGCATCAAGATCAATTAAGACTCGGAGATACCCTTTTCTCCCTTCAGGAAATTGTAGATGAGAATTGTTACACCAAAGTCAACTAAGTCCCGAGTGTAAACATTTTATCCCGTATGTAGTCGAAATGATAACACCAAGACAGTACCACAAAAGCAACTGAGTACCGGATGTAGTCGAAATGATAACACCAAAACAGTACCGTAAAAATCAAGTAAGTACCGGATGAACACATTTCCTTCTGTAGGATACCGAGTAACCAGAGGAATCATCATACATTTGTGTACCTCTTTAATCATCAGAAACTGTTTCTTACATCTCTTCCCCCTACGTAGTTGGAATGATACACCAAAAGGCACGAGTTAAAACACTGATTTTCTCTGCGGTTATGACATTTGTCTTCCCGGAATAAATTCAATTCAGTAGAAGTATAAAGTTCATCACATGTACTCGTTGTGCATTCAGATGTATGTCTCCTTCCCCTTTGCTGGTTTTGATACCTCAGAATCAGCAACACATTTTACGCACATATTCTTGAGATCTTGTGAGAAGAACAAAATTGGCTCAAGTGGATCAAGTGAGAATCAACCGCTACCGAAACTGTCTCTGACTATCTTTACCAACCCTTAAGTAGGCTATTTGACGAGATGACTGATGGAGCAAACCCGATATACCAAACTTGAAACTGAAGAAGAATTCCCCGTTCTCGTGACTTAAGCTTGCACTAATGTTGGAAGAACGGTGTAGAGATTTTATGCTCCAAGCAAATCTCTAAGTACTCAATACCCAACTAAAGTATGAGACATTAACACCTCTTGTGATTATCCACAACGTCATCGGCGTGTGACACTGAGTATTATGACATAACTCCTTTAAGTGATAGTTAACCAGGTCTTCAAACATTTACCCCGACTGATGGTAACTAGATAAACTAAGTCTTCACCTTAAATCTTAAGCACGAGCAAGTTATCATTGAAAGTCATGCATCCAACCAACCCCGACTTCAAGATAAAGTAAGATCACGCCTTTGTGGAAGTCAGCTTCAATCTCGAATAAGTGATACCTGATCAACTCCGTAGTCACAATTAGATTCATATGCCCAACAAGTGAGTGAACATACAATCGGATGTACGCCAATCCACTGTTCACACTTCTCCCCCTCAAAAATTGCATATGTGATTGCAATTTTTGATTGAACAAGTGAATATGAGGTTGATCTCCACTGTTCACACTTCTCCCCCTCAAAAATTGCATTTGAGGTTGCCATTTTTTTTGATCGAGTGAATAAAATTCAATCAAATGAAAGTAGACCCACTTGATAACTGAACGAGCATGGAGCAAGTATGAAGCTTGTTGATAAGAATAGTCAGAAGCAAGAAGATTTCTCTTCTTCCGAAGATAAGGTGCACTCAAGCGTACACCTTTCTTTTCTTTGAGGAACGGGGCCTGAAGAGTTGTCAGCAGACGCCATTGTGTTGACATTGAGGCCCGAGGCTTGAACTGTAGTGTTCAAACTTCATTGTCATTGAAGAACGAGGCTTGAACTGATGTGTTCAAACGTCATTGTTGTTGAAGAACGAGGCTTGAACTGATGTGTTCAAACGTCATTGTCATTGAAGAACGAGGCCTGAACTGATGTGAACAAATGTCATTGTCATTGATGTTCATCAAGCTTGAATTGCTTGAACCCCTAATTCATGAGATATCAGTCTTTTTGGTACCCAAACCCTGAGTCTTTCCTTAATAGGAGTGAACGACGTACATGCACTTAAGTAAAGACTACCTGCACTGACATTAAGAGTTTGTTTGCATTTATATGGGTTAGTGGTATCAGCATCTAGACCATTTGTGGTTTTATTGTCAACCTTGGTTTTGCACTTAGTGAACATCTTTCTAATAGGTATCCATCTAAGACCAGCAATCTTAAAAATTCTACCCGTCGGTATCCACTTAAGACAAGATCTAGGAGTGTTTGGTTTCTCATGCACAGTTGAAGACTTGTTAAGAGAAAACCTTTGTCCTATAGCAATCTGCCTAACAGGTTTCTGAGTATAACCTTTTGGTTCTACATGCTTGTTGTTGTTTCTAGTCTTAGAGGATTGAACCTTAGCACGAGCATTCACTTCCTTCAGGAATTTTGTCATACAATCATCATGGTTTGCATGAAAAACACATTTCTGACAAGTTGAGCAAACAGAGTGTTTGGATTCACAAAAAGATCAAGAATTCTTAGAGTGATCTGCTACGGGGATCGCTTTAATCGACACGCAACAACTCTTAGAAACAGGCAAATTCCTAGTCTTTTCATGTGTGTTTTTCTTAGCATCCTCTAGGTTGTGATTCAGAACACTGTTTTTATGTCTAACATGTTCCTTTGGTGTCACAAACGACACACGCTTTGAACTAATCCTAGAGGAACTAGAGGCACTCATATGATGAGGTTTTGCAAACGTATATTCCTTTTCATTAGGTCTAGACTGTGAAGTGACTGGTTTTGACAAAAAAAAATTTGAATCAACTTGGGAGGCAAACCGTGGTTTTGAAGATTTTGGTCGTTCAGATCTAAACGCAGTCGGTTGTCTAACAACTGACTGGTTTCTAAGTGGTTGTAAAACTGGTTTTCCCAAGATTGATGGTTTTGCAAACATAGTGTTCACACCATTTCCTGTCAATTTTCTTAACTCGTTTTTCAACGCTGCAATTGCAAAACCCTTTTCCTGAAGTTGAGCTTTGAATTCATCATTTTTGGCAATCAAAGAGGTTGTTTGCTCTACAGTCTTAGTTTTCGTTTCTTTGATTGTATCACACAGTTCTTTGCAATGAATTTTCAAAGTCTCATTTTCATTAAGTAATTCAGCCACTTTATTGTCATGTTTAGTCTTAACTTCATTGCACATGTCACGCATCTCAGCCAAACTGTTTTTCAGGTTTTTGATCGTTAAGTTTTTGGATTCTAGCCGAGCTTTCAAATCATTTATCATAAAGAATTCACGGAATTCAGGGAGTTCCGGATTTTTACATGGTTGGTTAGTTTGAAGACTTTCTTCCTTTTGTTGCATTGAGATTTCAAGTGAAACACAATGTTTTTCAAGTTGTAAAAATCTGTTTGAAAGTTCATTATAAACTTCTTTTTCAACCATATCATTTGATTTGAGAAACTCAGCCGTGGGCAAAGAACTTGACGCATCATCATGTTCAACATCCTGATCAATTTCTCCCCCTTATGACTCATATTTGTTGAATCCGAGGTGATATTGCTATCAGTATTTTCCAACAGATATGTGTCATAAGTAGGTTTAATTTGATCAGTATGTTGTTGTTCATTAGAAGGAACATTATGTTGATCAGACAGATGTACCTCAGCAGATGGTACTTGGTGATTTACTGGACTGAGATCTGCATCCACACCATGTGTGATATCAGTCCATGAGCTGTTGCTATCATCATGCTTATCTGACTCTGTCCCGTTTCCCATATGTTGTGCTCTTTCATTAATGAACCCCTTAACATTACTCATAAGTTGGAGTAATGTAACTCTGAACACGTCAACCTCGGTTCCAGTGTAATTAGCAAAGCACTTTTTCGTCATTTGACTGTCATAATCATAATCCTCAGTGTATTGCGAATCAAAGAACACTTGGAGTTGGTTGTTGACCACACAGAAGGCATCCATGGATCTTCCTTCAGAAAATTCTTCTTTGTCAAGTTGTTGTTCAAGTTGATCTAAATACAGAATCATTTTGACTGTGAAATCCTGAACATCTTGACCGAAGAGTGTTGCGAAAGCCCGTGTGTATCCTCCCAAGTATCCAGGTTTTTCAAAGAGAACCTTGAGATGTGAATGAAGTAATCGAAAACATTCAATGCGACTTTCCTTTGCATTGGGCAACATTAGTGACTGATGAGACTCTTTCTCTTGAGAATTCGAGCACAACAATTCCATATTGGCATTATCAGAATCACACACGTTTATTTGTTGTACAGAATTGGAAGTCTTTTGTTTATCATACGTTTCATACAACTTGAGTACCTCAGATATGAAGGAATCCGAAGTGGTAGACATGATGTAAACGTGCACGGGATTTTACAATTCTATGATTTAAACCGAGAAATAGATTCTTTCGCGGGATTTTACAAAAATCAAGAATAAACCGTGAGATGATAATGATTACTTGAATGTGTTATGATTAGTGATTGTGTGTTGAGGGTGATGATTGATTGTTAGACTTTGTGAGCCGTTGTTTGATTTTGGTTGAAAGGGTTTAAATGAATCCAAATAACCACCGTGGTTATATCCAATAAACTCGAAAATATCTCAACCCAAAATAATCTTTAATCTCGGATTCTTGGAGCTCAATCAAAGTCGTTGTCCAAAATTACACCACAAATATTTATCACAAACAACAAATTCGTCCTTGTGAAAAATAACCCAACAATATTCAATCCACCAAATATTTTAAACAATCGTCCTTGTGTTAACCAACTAAAGCCCAACACATATAACTTAAAGTTCGGCCCAAGTCCAACACCACACTAATCCTAACCCTAATGATGCAGACTATTTAACACCACTAATTCTCACTTCCCCTAAACTTTTGTAAACTTAACCCTAATCTCAAAAAGAACCGCAGCCAACAACAATTAAATCACAAAAAAAAATCCGGCACCCCTTTTCTTGTTAAATCCGAACATCAAGAACCAAAACTCCTTTATGTTTGATGTGGTCAAGAACAAATCACAAACACCCCACTTGATTTCTTTCACACCCGACGAGCACAAGGACTAGAGAGATGCAATTAAGACCTTGCAAACACGGTTCCAGGTAGGGTGTTGATTACTAAACGAGCAAAGGAGGTATGGAACGATTTGTTTCTTACTTTCTTTAACGGTTCGAATCTGAGCTCTTTACTTTGTATATCGAATATGGGTTGAATGACCGAATCAAAGTAATGGATCGTGGTTCACACAAAGCGATGACTGAGACCTTTTTTGGTTATTGTTTAAGAGTTGTGGATTAAATTTGGATTTGTTGTTGTAATTAAGGTCACACCGAATGAAGATTAGGAATAAGACTGTGAATTTGTTGTTGTAAATTGTTGTTGTAATTTCGAATGGATTTGTTGGTTGTACTGAATATGTAATGTTTCGGATTGGATTTGATTTTTGTAATTAGTTGTTGTTGTTTCGAATGGATTTGTTGGATGTTTATATGAGATTGCAGTTTTCTTTGTTGTTGTTGTAATGTTGCAAGTGGTTTTTGATCAATGTGGACCAAACAAAAATTATCACCAACTGCAATCTTTATCAGGAGCAAATATTTAAGGACAAACCGCAACTCAGACTTAGGACAAAACGCAACTCACAATCTACCAGTCAAAACGCAAGAGCAACGAGACAAACCGCAACAGACTGTGTAGTCACTTTCACTGACTTTGTCATTTTTCCCTTTACAGTTACACGCCAAAACGCAATAATCAAACCAGTCAAACCGCAACAAATTTTTTCTCCTTTTTAAGTTCAAATCGCAGCAAGTGAACTTTCAGTCCTTTTTTTCCCGTTTAAGCAAACTTCCAAACCGCAAGTCTTAGACCAGTCAAACCGCAGCAAAGTATTATCAAATCTCAACCAAGAATAAGTCCAAACCGCAGACAAGAAACAATGCCAAATCTCAACAAACAAAAAACTGTTCTAACTCACGAGATAAACCATAAACACGTGAACAAGCAAACCGAATCCTTAAATAAACAAACCAAATCCTTAAAACGAAATCTCAACAAACAAAAAACTGTTCTAACTCACAAGATAAGCCATAAACACGTGAACAAGCAAACCGAATCCACATTTAACCACAAATGGACTGAAAACCCAACATGATATGAAACTAAAATGAAATAATGGACTTGTAAACCAAGATGGACTCTAAACTGTAACTCAAAATGAAATAATGTACGAACCAACCAAAAGAAATAAAAACGAGAAGCACACACAATCAATCGAACCTAACCATGGCTCTTGATACCAAATGTAGCATATTCATAAACATATAACATACATTCTATGGTGATTTGGCCGAATCTTTGTAGAGAGAGAAAGGGAAGAAGTTGGGAACTTCTTTAGAGAGAGAAAGTGAAGGAAAAATGTGAAGGTTAGATTAGAAGCTCCAACCTTTATACTTACTAGCTAAGGTGCCCCTAGTGGGCTGTGGAGTGAGCTGACAGTGGGTAAAGACCCGACCCAACTCTACAAATACTAATATAACTAAACTAATACTAATAATACTACTAATCCTACGAGCTACATAAATGCTAGATAGATATTCAGGGTGACCGAGTCTTCATATGAATATTTATATTTCTAACAACCACGATCTACCAGATCCTTTCTACTTCACACAATCAACACACTAGACTCGATCTACCCTTGATCCACTTGATCAATCACTCAAGCTCACTAGCTTCAAGAGATCTCCAAGATCTTGACAAGATCACAATGATCAACCCTCACTTGACTCAATCTACCCTATTTACCCTTGATCAACACACTAGCTCACAAGCTATAAGAGATATTCAATATCTCTATAAGATCACAATGATCTTCTCTCACAAACTCTCAAAAGAAAGATAGACTTGATGTATACTATGATACAATCAAGTGTGTAACAAATGTTACAAGTGCTCTATCTACAACTACAACACTTTGTATCTTCTTGGATACCTTGTGTTATTCTCTTGCACTAGAAGAGGAATGAAGAGGATCACTTGGTTGGATGATTGGATCACTCTTAAAACAAAAGAAAACTAAACTAAATGATCAAGAAGAGAAAATGTGATAAGGGTATTGAACTCAGAAAGTTCTGTGTGAAAAAGGATGCCCAAAAACTGTGAATAGGGCTGGTATTTATAGGAAGAAAAATTCTAGCCGTTATGGGGACACGGTACCACTAAATTTTAGTGGTACCGTGCCAGACAAAAACGCTCTACTTTTTGTCTTTTCTGGTGAAAACTTATTTGGGGAAGTTTGGAGCAGATTTTGAGGGGGAAAAATAGCTGTTATATTATTTGAACATATTTTTCCAATAAAACATTTCTTAATTATTCAAAAATAACTTGTAAAGTATATTTTTGAGAAAAATGTTTTGTCACATTAAAAATGTGAAGTCTTAAGCACAAATTCACTTCTTTGATCATTTGTCAAGTTGTAAATTTGTTTGTGCATACCTAGAGTGATTTGCGTAGAAATGGGATCTTTCGACTAAAAACTTGTTTACATTAATTTTAACGTAACGTGATTGCGCATTTTTTCATCCTCAAAACGTGAAGTTATCGAAAGATATAAATAACGTTTTTAGAACATTATTTGTATCAACACCACACTCTCAACCAATTCCCTTGTGGCACCTCATTCCTTTACTTTTTTATACCACACTCCCAAATTTTGTTGGCATCCCATACCACACTACATCTCATACCTCACTATAATTTTATTAATAAAAAAAAAAAAAAAAAAAAAAAAAAAAAAGGAGCCAACGGTCCATTTTTCCTCAACTTTTCGCGCGGTATCCCATCCCTCAATTTCCATACCGTGCCCCATACCGTGGGGATGGTGGCGGTGTTCCCGCACGGTATGAGCTTCATACCGTGTCCATAATGCGTACATTGCCAACCCCTAAACCTTTTAAATTGTTATACAATCGAAAAATGAAAAATATTACTATTATTTCCAAAAAACGATAAAAGTAGTACAAAATTTGGAAGTGCAATATTTTTCACCAAAAGTATTAGGACATAATCAATTTGTGATTTTGTCAAGGAGGCTGGTTCAAGTTTCGCATCACGTACTTACAAGTAATGGTAATATGTTTTATTGATTTGATGATTATTACACACCAAGAGATGAGATACATATAGGGATATACGTGGGGCTATTTTTGGCAAACCCACTAATCATGCTAATCTCCTACTAATCATCCCAATCTTCTACGTCTAATCAATAGACAATCATAACTATCATATGGATAACTACAAATCATATGGCTAACACTCCCTCGCAGTTCAAACGGCGAAATCGCAAAAGTTTGGACCGGAGAGTAAAAGCTAATAAACAATAAAGTAAAACTAATAAATAATTGTTGAAGAAGACATTCGACAGCAAGCGGAAGAACATCTTCAAGTAGCAGCAGACATAAACACGCAACAAACCGGATAAATCAATGTATCCGAACCAAACAGGATAAAACAAAGTATCTTGACCAAATGGGATAAACCAAAGTATCCCTTACCAAACAGGATAAACCAAAGTATCCTGACCAAACGGGATAACCCAAAGTATCCCCTACAACTAAAACAAACGGGATAACCCAAAGTATCCCATACAACTAAAATAAAGGAAATTACAACTAAGACTCATGCACTAATATCAAAAGAAAAGATGAGAAAAACGAAAGTTGGTTCTAAAGTTTCATCCCCCAAAGAACCTTCCGAACAAACGGGGCGTGTTTTTCCCTAGAAAAACATATAGATTTTTTTTTTTTAAATAAAATAAATAAATATACTTATTCCATCACATATTCAAAACCTATTAGTGTAACAATTTAACAAAGTACGCATGCTACACTTAAAAAGACTTCTAAACAATTATGCAAAATAGTAAATAGAATGCCTCAAAATGAAACCAATGCTGGACCAGGATGGACTTTGAGACTTTGGGGCTTTTTATTCATCAGAAAATTACAAAAGTGACTATGGAGATAAGGATATACGTGATCCGGACCGCCGCGGCCGGAAAAATTAAAGTGGCGGCTCAAGATTAAAGTGGCGAAAGTTTAGGGTTTATGGGATGGATCGATTAACTGGCTTTGATACCATACAAGTAATGGTAATATGTTTTATTGATTTGATGATTATTACACACCAAGAGATGAGATACATATAGGGATATACGTGGGGCTATTTTTGGCAAACCCACTAATCATGCTAATCTCCTACTAATCATCCCAATCTTCTACGTCTAATCAATAGACAATCATAACTATCATATGGATAACTACAAATCATATGGCTAACAGTACTGTCATGTATTACAAGTTTTTTTTTTTTTTTTTTTTTTTTTTTTTTTTTTTTGAACGGCGGCTTTTATTAAAAACTATCAAAAGCTAGAAGAGAAGATTACAAAGAAGTAATAGAAGCTAAAGGGTTTTTTAACCAATCTATCCAACTAAACTTAAGCTTAGCATTTCTAGAAGAAATCCATATGAAAGATTGAAGATAATAGAGTCCCAAAGCAACGTCTTCTTAGGAGGGGGGCTAGAAAAAAGCAAGCGATTTCGATAGCTCCAAATGTACCATAGAAGGGTCCCCCAGCTCTTTCGATAAACAAACGCGCCATATTGGAGAAATGCAAAGAATCAAGCCAGGGATACCACTCAGTGATGTTAGCGCATATCGGAATATCCAGCTCCCACCATTTCGCCAATAAAGCCCACAAATCTTTGGCCATATCACAGTTGGAAAATATGTGGTTAACCGTTTCGACATTGTTTAATAACGTAAATAGTACTGTCCATGTTATGTTATGGCTATGAACTTATTGTTTTTGGCTTGTTTGTATTCCATGTAATAATAGATGAATTTAAAACATCAGATAGATAAAAATATCTTTGTAATTCTTCTTGATCCTATTCTACAACTTTATTTATTTAAATGCTTAAACATATACGACATTAACCTGTTGGTGCTAAATAGATGACTACTTAAAAACAAATGGATTAAGGCAGGTTTAAGCATATGCTTGTTAATAAGTGTTACCTTATAGGCACATGTGAGTTATTGTTAAAATTTAAAAATACTTGAGAATAGAATATGGCGTGCATGTTGGCCCTAATTCCCCATGAATAACTTCTAACAAGTTTCATCCTCTATGTTTGTTAGTAGGGGTGTAATCGAGTCAAGCCGAGCTCGAGCTTGACAGGGCTTGAGCTTGGCTTGAAATTTATAAGGTATGCTTATTATCTAGGTTTGAGCTCGGCTCGAAAAACTTGAATTTATATATGAAAATTAAATTTGATAGTGAAACTCATTAATATATTCAACAAAATACACAATGAACTCGAAAGGAAAAAACTTATACAAAACATTCGGGAGAATTATGGTTTAAATGGTCCTCCTACAACTATTTAAGTATTAAACCAATATTCACGTTAGTTTTAAGTTGTTTATATAAATAAGTATACTAAAATTATATATGTTCTTGAAAGCTCGAAAAGCTCGATAAAAGCTCGAGCTCAGCTCGTTACGTGTTTCGAGCTTGTTTATTGGGCTCGGGCTCGGGCTTGGGCTTGATAAAAGCTCGACTCGATCGAGTCAAGCTCAAGCTCGAGCTCGAGTTGCTTGATAAAAGCTTGGTTTGATTACACCCCTATTTGTTAGTGTGCACTTTTTATAAGCATCTGTTATAAGGGATAATGTCGTAAAATAGAAAGGTTTTTTTTTTTGTAATTTTTCATGTTGGTAATTATTTTTTATCCTTGGTTATTATAATTATTGTGGTTCATATGGTAATTATTTTTTGAATTTTCAACCGATAACCATATAACCTTCAATATATAACATAACATAAGTTATACTCAATATGATAGTTTCGACGTTTTTAACTGATTTTTAAAACGGGTAACATATACGATAACGGAAATTTGCTTTTATCATAACACGTCACCAAAAATACCTCAACTTTAGGATAACTTATGTATGTTAGAGATTTTAACGAGTATGTGATATCCGTTTAAAAATCAAAAAGAAAATAACCATTATGACAGTAAGTTAATAACTAAAGGATCGAAAAATTTAATTACCAATATGGCTACAAAAAGTAATTGCTATTTATACATTAACATTTATTATATGGCTTTTACGTGAATCTACGGAATATTTAATACATTACCATACGGATGATGTGAGATTTTAGACAGACGTAAGTTCTCTAAATTTTCGTGATAGTTAACAACGAAATGAACACAATGCTAAGATCTGTTATTGATAATATGATTGTGTATACTATTATACTCCGATTTACTATACATTAAGCGGCTAGTTACTTGTGATTTGCTTTTATTTCTTGTTGATTTAGTTAGTTCAAATCGTTATAAAATCAAAACAAAATTACCCACTTATGACAGTTATATACTAAAAATCAAGTTTATCTCAAAATGAACAATAAGCATGACATAGTACATAACTTTTTTTTATGGTTTTAGTGTCTTGGTATTTTATTCATTTATGGATTTGATTTCGATTTAAACAATGGCAACTAAAAATTTGGAATAAGATATTTCAGACAAATAAAAATGAAGAAATTCATAAATAAATTTATACTAATTATCTTTTTAAAAAAGTATATTTGTTAATAAACTGAAGATCAAAATTGTTATAACCTCAAAACTTCACACAAAAAAATAACTTATTTTAAAAGTAATTTAACCCAAAACTAATAACTCGGATTTTGGCTTATTAATTTCTGTGAATTAGCTGCCATATTTTGGATTAGAAAATGCTATGGCATAGTTTCATATATAAATGAGATAATTTTCATAATTTTTAGTTACATCTTTTAAAAAGTATAACGTAAAAACATGAACAAAACTATTATTGCAAGAAGAACAATGAGTAGATACATATAAGTTATTATAACGGAAAACGTATAACCAGAAAACACTACTCGTTGAAACAATTAATTACATCTTTTCCTAGATAGCATGCAAAAGTAAAAATGAAAATCTTATATGGATTGAATAGTTAATTTTGAACTTTAATAACCAAAAAATAAAAGCAAGATCGAACCCTTGACATAGGCTACAATCGTAGTTAGCTTTAGCCATCGAGACACCAACCTCTTCCATGTTTATACATGGTTTCTTATTCATATATATTTAATATGAAATGAACCTTACGAAGTGTAACTCAGACAAGTTATGAAAAACAATTCTTACATCGCCTCTTGCATATAGAGGTTGAAGGAAGAGGGATATATATAATAGATACGCTCATTGGCACAAATGCAATCTAATCGTTATTTTTATTTTGGCTGTTATAACAACTTTCGTTTTTCTGCTAGAGAGCCGACACTGCCATGCTCTTAGTTTATATATTTGGATTTTGGAGACAAAAAACACTGCCATGGTTGGTTTTATATATTTTACAACGAGGAGTTTACTATGGTCAGTGCAGTGAGATTTGTGGAACTAATCTTGCCTTTACGCGTGCGCCCGTAAAGATAGGCTGACTGATAAGCCCACTCTGCTCAGCCGAACCACCCCAAGTGCGAGCCATGGTGGCTTATGAAAAATAATCCATGTTAGGTTTCAAATAAATACAGTATATAAAAAAGAAACACCAATTTTCAAAAAGGCTCGAACCATGGTCAAAGACTAAAAAGGGCTTGAAGCCATAAAACAAAGACAATGTGCACAATGAACCATGCAACCAATATACGTATGTCGTGGCCCTAAATTGTACATATCTTCTTGAACCTAAAAACTAACTTTATCTGAGTCAGCCTTCCTGGCATCGGATCGTTCACACACAAACTTCATTTCAATACTTTCTCGAGTTCCTTGGACCAGAGAGATATCATGCATCGTTGTTGCAAGCTGATCAACATACAACAAATTAGTATCATTTTTTCATAATCTATATCACCATTTATCTGAACTTAAAATCCTTAAAACCAAAAGACGCAATGCACTTTATACATGAATATATTCAGAAAGACTAAAGTAAAACTTAAAGTAATTTATTCAAGCTTGCAGTTTAGAACACATCCTTCAGTTCGTAATTTGATTCACAAAGAAAAGGAATCATGACAAAATCTAATGAAATCACTTGATTGCTAGCCAACACCAGTCGCCTACTGAATGGATAGCAGGATTTCTAGATGAATTTGCTTCAAAGTTCTTAATATTCGTCAAACATCATCATTGCAAGCTGATTAAAAAAAGGATAAAATTGATAAATAAATGATGAATTCATGCCACAATGGAATAATCAAAGCCGCACATTTGAATGTAAATCTTAGATAACCAATAAAGAAACAGAGTTTGATTTCACTTAAACCGAACAATAAATATCATAAAATTCATCACAACAAAGTAGAACGAATAGTCATATAAAATTGTGATGCTCTGGAATGGTTATATTTTCATTATTTAAGAAATATAGCTAAGGGACCTAAACGTTCACAAGTCATTCCATCTTTGTGTCGCGATCATCATCTAGTCTTGTCAACGCCTACAAATGAAGCACGTACCACTTTATCAAAGGATGAGAATAGCAAAAAAAGAAAACAAAAGGAGAAATGAAAATGAACTTTGATTTAAGAAGACGTAAACATTTTACAACAGTGTAAAATAGGTCACTATACATCTTTACCAATAGAAGAAATCAAAAAATGGCAAAAGAGAAGTCTTTACGGAAAATAAATACTCCGTAAATAAGCACATGAAATAAATAATGTTGCTTCCTAAGGTTTAACAAGGCAGAAGGTAGTGTGACCAACTTACCCGAAAGTAATGAGGAAAAGAACATCAAGGAGGAACTTATGACGCTTTGTTAGATATCTAATCAATAAGAAGAAAAAAAACGCAAATAATTAGGAAACGACTTTGAAGAAGCTAATGGATTGGAAAACCTAAATGAACACAAATGGCAGAGCTGTCCAAAGTGGGAAACGAAAAGTAAACGCCAAAATTTGGTCATGCTTGGAATACATGATCTAACACGATCAGAGTAAGTAAAAGGAATATTAAATGAAATATTGAAGCTCAAACAATCAAATGAATGAATTTTCAGATGGTACAATGTACTCGAGACATAAAAGATTGCTTTAATCCATGATCACTCATAAACTATCAGATCTTATCTAGCGACTAAAAACTCATAAACCTATAATCCCCATGTGAAAACAGAGATACTAAAATCGACCCAAAGACCACCCTACTCACTATGAGCACACAAACGATACCGCTCTCGTTGACATAGAGTCCTATGAAACTGCCTACTGCCTAAAGTCCTAAACCCTAGGCCTACTACACACACAAAGCACATACAAAGGTATCCCGTATCCAATGCAATAAACCATATAAACAATACTCGATATTTAGCAATATAGCATCGATCAACTAGAGCAAAACAGAAATATCAGGATTTGAAAAAATGCATACTGAATTATAATGGGAATTGAAATATTACCTTCGGGGAGCCAACCGTAACCGTTTTGAGAAAGGGTAAGCATAGATGTCATCAAAGCGGAAGCAGTCACACTATGAAAAGGTTGCAATGATTCCAAACACGCAACCGTCTCAACCGGGCAACTGCAAAACATTCCCATTTACAAATCACAGCTATCAGTCTATCACATACGGGCAAAAACATGAAAAATAATATGTCAAGTTAATTACACCATAATGGAACCAGTGGTGGAGCTAGAAAAATATTTGTGGGAGGGCCGAAACAAATTTTTTTGGGGAAAAACATTAGATGGGAGGGCTGAGATGAAAAAGATTTTTTTTTACACATAAAATCGCAAATAATTACACTAACGGACTTACGCCTAGGGGGGCCGGGACCCTTCCCGGTCCTCATGTAGCTCTGCCTATGAATGGAACACAGAAACACATTTTCCTCCTTTCATTTCAAATACGCAATTCCTTACCTATTTATGAAAAACTACTAATCTGCTTAAATATAACCGGAAGCTTTTTGGATGGAAAAACCACTTGAAACTGATTTTTGCTTAAAAATAAGCAGATAAACAGAAAAATAAACAATCCCATTATCCCAAAAACAATCTTGATAAGCTACAAATTAATAAAATAGGCAAATGCCAAACACAATTTACTATTGTTAACTTCAAACTGAATATTTTTGTGGTTTCAAAATCTAAAATTTACGACGTTCAACAACAACAACAATACCCAATCCCGTTTGAACGAGGTATGGGGTTATTTCACAACAATTGTGCCAAAATATATAATGAATAAACTTCAATCAAGTAAATCTTATACACAATTTATATACATGTAAACTACATTTTTTAACAAATTTATTTAAAAAATGAAATATTAATTGATACACTAACAATAAGCTGTGAAATAATAAAAATAAGCAAATCCCAAATACCCTTTGAGATTATATAATATGAAGTTACATTTCAAACACAGATTATTTATAAAAACAAGAAATAATTTATACACATATGATAAAAATCCAATCTTTATAGATTCTTGATTAAAGTAGCATACCGGAAAATGCGACTGGAAAGAGGGTTCCGGCAAGGGATGGTGAAAGGTGACCGGGTGGCTTTGGGTGGTGAGGATATTCTTGCCGCCGTTGAACGGACGGCGGTTGATCGGAAAACAGATCGAGCTGCTTTTGCTGCAGTCGCCATTGATAATGTAGAAAGGTTTTTGTTGATTTGGGGGATAAAATGTTTTTTCTTGCCTTATTTCGCAAGGGTTTTGACCTTTTGACTTAATAATTTATAATTTTCTTTTTTAGTGATTTAAGTAACTTTTTATTTTTCATGGAAGTAAAAAAAAAAAAAAAAAAAAAAAAGCGATTTTTTAATATATGATAAGGCGAGTTTGAGCTTATAATACGTTGTGTATTAGTCGTTTGTCGTTTGTTAGAAGGTGTAGTTATCTGTGTATAAATTCATTTGTTATATGTCGTCAGTTGTTAATTAATACGTGGTTCAGATGACGATTCGGTTGTGAGCAATTTTATTAAAGGGTGTGCGAAAAAATTATTTTGGTAGAAAAAGTTGTTCGGATGGAAACATGAGGCGTGAGAAGTGGTCGGGTAGTAATAAATGAGAGAAGTGATGTGATACTAATGTTACAACAATGGTAATTTGTTAGTTATACACATCATTTGCTCAAGCGCTTGAAATCGAGCCAAAGTTCCTCGAGATACTCTCTTACACCCTTGTTTTCGTACAAATGAGACTATGAATAAGACCAAAACTACAACCCCTTTTTTGTCGTACAAGCGGGACTAAGAAAATGTTGTAAAATGTATGACACAAGATTGGCGATGGTCGCCGCGTTGCTGGCGTGCCTGTTTATTCCGTCAAATTTTTTTTCAGATGTTTTGGCAACAACACATGACAGAAAATTAAATACATGAAAATACATCCTAACGAAGTTATAGCAACAGTGATTCATCAGTGGACGAACCTATTCTAAGCAGCACAATGGCCTTGCACAATGGCCCTAACATCTGGTGTAAGTGTGACTCGGGAATGGTCTTCCCTGGCTTGCCTGTTTGACTCCACAATCTGTTCAGTCCATTAAAGCAGATAATCAGCTTTTTGTTGAATAAAACAGTTACAGTATATCATATGAGAAGCATATATTACACCCTGTGCATTTAAGAAAGTCAGGGCACCATCTTTTGTTACTCGATGAATTAGGAAGTTTATATATTTTGAATATATAAAAGACTTTGTGATAGATCTACTTCACAATGGAAGATGTATAACAACAACAGTCATTGAAAAAAAGTGTGAGTATCACTCATGGCTAACACTACAAACTAACTTCGTTTTGAAAAATAAATCATCCAAACAAATCCACTAAGTCTAAATTTGGGCATCTTGCATTGAAAAGAAATGGTATCATCAAGCATATATGTGATTTCAAATTTACCTTTCCCTCGGATCTCTCCTTTTGCAGGCCAAAAATTTCATGACCTTCAGTGCCGTCGCCTGTTCCTTTTTGTATTCTGCAATATACCAATGTTGTCAAATAGCGTAGTTGCAACAGAATTGATCTCGATCAACAGAATTGAAAAGAGGAAGATACCGACATGCTAGATGAAAATATGTAAAAAACTGCTAATTGAAAACATCTTATTGATAAAAACTCTCGGACTACAAAACAACTTATGAGATATTTTGGTCTTAGCTGGTTTAACAATAAGAAAAGACAAACTCCTGGACTACAAAGCTTGTAATTGAAAACAACTTATTGAAAAAAGCACTGCTTGACTGCTTATTCAAAATACCTTATTCAATGGGAAAAATCAGATTTTGAAGTAAAATCTCAAAGTTTTAGAGCACATATCACTGATTGAAATTACAAAAGTCTATTATCTAACTTGTCATATAGTAGCAGCTTTCAACTATCCAAACATTGATGTAATTATAACCATTAATGTTTTAGGCGAAATTATCAGATGATATAAGCTTGAAGTTCTAAACTTTTGATCTGAAATTGATGTTTTTTAAGGTTACCGCCTGTTCTGGAATTCCAAATAGTACCTTCCATTGGTCGGTTACCGCTTGTTGTGGGTCAGCTGATGCACGGGATGGCGACTATTTCGATGCCTTCAAAGTTTTGAGCGGCACCTCCAATATGGTCACTTCCAGAAGGCTCATCAAATGTTTGCCGCTGCACACTCCCTGTTAGAAATTCCAACACCACCGTTCCGTGCCGAACGTCTGCACACACTGTTATAAAAAGGGTCAGTGCAAATGTCGGCATGCTACAGCGTAGTGAAACGAACATTAACATTCACCTTGGGCTAAAGAAACAGAGCCAAAGTGTAGGTGTAAGGGACATCATAAGAAGTGTAACAAGAAGGTTCCTTTTGTCCAGCCTTCTACTTCCCTTTTGTATTTACGTGATCTTGAGCAGAGCACACCGAAACCTGACAAAGTTGCATACATAAATAATGAAAGAGTAAACGGCTGTTGCAAGCAAAAGGTAGCTGCATTTGCAATCGATATTCCATACTTATTACCTATTGCTGGCATCTTGTCTAAGCTGGCTTGGTTTTTTGGACCGTGTAGTCACAGTGTCACACGCTAAATACCGTTGGCTGATGAACCGGGTTCAACTGCAAGAGGAATAAGGAGTGTTAGAATCATGTGATAAGCACCACATGATGACATTATACAATAATACCATTAAGTTTTCAGAATATGAAAATAGTAATCATGTACCAGGTCCCAATTCAACAGACATTTCAGCCCACCAATTCCACACCCATTTCGGTCCCCAAGATGGGCCGTTTCAGCCCCCAACATCAGCCTCCAAACACGGCCATTAACGGTCTATTTGAACACGCAAGCTGACCCATTTCAGCCCCAAACCGAAAGTGTCAACCATTTTTTGCCGCTAAAATGACCCATTTCAGCAGGGCGCTTAGAGTTTTTTGGCTAAAAATACAACCGCGTCGGCAACCTGAGAAGTCATTGCTGCAGTTCCAACCACTACCGGAATATGCAGAGCGACGACTGTCGAAAACTCCCAAAGCTTTGTGCCATGATTCGAGCCTACGGCGGTGAAAAAATAAGTTACATGGTCTGCGACACATTTAAAAAGGTATATAGTAATAAGTTAAAGGCATACATTTAAGAAGGTAGGTACTGAATAAAGACTGAAACATAAACGGAAGAAGGAAAGATGTTTCTATTACCTGCGTTCAGGCGATATATACACGCAGATTATCTATATGAGCTGCAAATTGCAATTGTAACTGCAAGCCTGCAAAACAATTTTTTTTCATGATTGTTCACATGAAAAACTTGAAAATCTAGAACTGAAAAAACTATTTAGCAAAAGGCTAGAACAACCTAACCATTATTCTTCTCAGGTGAACCGTACCTACTGAACCACACCGTCTGATAAAGAGTGGCATTGTTGGCACAATCAAGAGTGACACACGCTGCCTTTTGGCCACCATCTTTAGCTTCTTCGGTACGAATTCCTACAATTTCAGATAGATGATTTGATGTGATCTACATCTTGTTTCTGTAAGTGATGTTTCTCCAATTTGTCACTGACCTGTATTCATCTTGTTCCATCGTTATGGAAAACACCTGTGCAATATATGGCCTTAATAACAGTGTCTTGAAGTAGTGGAAATTGTATGAAAAAGCTCGGAAAATGTATTATGGAAAACACATGTATTCGTCTTGTTCCATCGGTAGTAACTTTAAGGATTACAACTTCCCATCCTGAATTAAGCAATATATGGCCATTTCGAAGGATTAGTTCGGCAGGAATCTTACCATGTTCTATAACGGGAAACTTTTCAAGTGAAGGAACTGCAGAAGCAAGAAATACCAATTAGCATCCTCAAAGAAAAAATAAAAGGTATCTAAGATATCTAATAAGCAAGGCCACAACTGTTACATAGCTTTTGATATCGGCACGTTAGCCCTCTTGAAACCGGTGGTTTCTGCCTACAGCGCTCAACAGCAATCACAATGGTTGGTGCAAGATTCTTCGGGAATACCTGCAGGCAGGCTGAAAAAACACGTGGTCATAAGCACTTCAGAGTTCAGACATTCAAATTACACCTGAAACACCTATAGATTCAACATCAGATACATCTAAAAAACATATTTTTAACAATAACGTACTAAGAGGATGTTCATAGTTGCTTATTTTTTCTACTTATTTTGGAGCGAAACTGCTTATAAGGCTTATCTTACTCCTTTGTGCCTTTTTTTATCTTTTCGTCACATTGTTGCACATAATAAGCAAATCCAAACACTAATTCCTAAACTACCTATCTCTATGGCACTTTTCTACTTATAAGCGCATAAACTAAACATCGTATACATAAAGAAAACATTTTTACATCTTAATTCAGTTAAGAAAACCTGTTACTACGGAAATGACACAAAAGGAGAATGCCTAGGCAATTTCTTGAACACAACTTGCAAACCTGAAAATTATAAGAAAATCATCAAACCATAGATAGATTAGTCATAAAAAAATTCTTTAAACACATAACCAAAATGTAAAAACTCAAAAAACCCAGTCAATTTACTTTAAGGCCGGATAAAAAAAAAACGACTAACCCAATCGATCCGCCTAAATTTTGTTAATACCTATACGATGCATACATATATATTTACTAAAGTATACTCACTGCAATCATACTCGACCCGTGGTCAATCGGGTTTGACCTGACCCCAGTTTCAAAACCGAGCAAAACAAACACCATTTTAATCAAGGATTACCACACGAAGTATATTCAAAAACGTTTTTAGTCAAATTAATCCACGAAAGAATAGCCAAATATTTAGAATCGGTAAAAAGGAAATGAATACAAAGATGGAGGAGTTATACCCGTATACGATGGTGAGGAAGAAGACGGTGGGAGGTGCGGCTGTAGTGGTGAACCGAACTAAATCAAACCCTAACACGACCCTTGTCACAACTAAACCAATAACCCACAATCTTGAGCTCCTTCTCTTCAAATGGTGGCGGCGGAGAATGGATGCGGTGGTAATAGCGGAGGACGATGGTGGCTATGCTGATGACGGCGTGGTGGTGATGCGCCGGTTTATAGAGAGTGGCATAAGTGAACAGTGGTGGCGCCGGATCTTGGAGAGAGAGGAGGAGGGATATGAGGGCTAGGGTTTGTGTTTATGGAAAGTGAACCCTATTTAGGGTATCTATTCTTGTGAAATGGGCTGTTGGGTTAGAGTGCAGTGGGCCATTTTTTTGGCGGGGGAAAAAAACATGAAACGGCACCGTTTCCCTTGTGGTTTAATATAAACTTGTAATTTCAAGGATTGCAATGATCCTATATAGTCTCTGACTTCAAGCACAAAAAAGACCAAAACCATTATAGAATCGTCTAGAACAACAAAAGTAAAGTAAAGTAAAGTAACTCCTAATACCGTCTTCCACGGGTTATGGGTCCCAATACCGTCTTTCACGGTGTATGAGGGAGGTTGAGACGTAGACAGCCTTACCCCTACCTAAAGTAGAGAGGCTGCTTCCGGTTCTACCAAAGGTAGAAGAGGACCTTCGGCCGCAAGGGGTGAGGATCGAACCCTTGACCTCTGTCTCCAGAGGCAAGGGTGTTAACCACTTGATCCAACCTTGCTCTTAATCGTCTAGAACAACACTCGCATAAAAAGCAAAAGATTACCAAAAGCTTAGAACTGCAAATCGTCACTCATGTGAGAAATGTACGTTATATTTAGATATAAGCAGACATACGCAGATACACTTAACACAAATTGTGGAATATTGTGTTTTGCGTTTGTAACTTGTAAGCAAATATATTTGTTCCATAGACATTGTGTAGTGAATAACATGTACTCGTATATTGAATCTCTTCTACCCTATCGCCCTGAACTCATTAGAAGGTACAATATCTAACTTCATCTTGGATCACCATTTCTCGAACTCTGTTTTCTATACTGTATGCTCCTAGTCTAGAAATACACCATGATAAGGTTTTGTTTTAAAAGTTACGTATATTTCATTGATTTAAAAGTTTTGTACTACCCATTTAGTCTACCTAAAGAATAGGTACAAAACCTAGTTACCCACTCTCCTAATCATGTACTCATTCTCAACGTACACGTTCATAGAATTCGCGAATTCGGTCGAACTAGAATACCAATTCAAACTAAAAAACTAAATTAAAGTAACTCTCAATACCGTCTTCCACGGGTTATGGGTCCCAATACCGTCTTCCACGGTGTATGGGGGAGGTTGAGACGTAGACAGCCTTACCCCTACCTATGGTAGAGAGGCTGCTTCCGGTTCTACCAAAGGTAGAAAAGGACCTCCGGCCTTGCAAGGGGTGATGATCGAACCCTTGACCTCTGTCTCCAGATGCAAGTGTGTTAACCACTTGATCCAACCTTGCTCTACCAATTCAAACTAGTAAACTATTAATTAAAACATAACATATAAAACCATAAATACTTATTAATTCCAAGTTTCAGCCATACAGGACCAGTTTTGTGTTTAAAAAAGTGCGCATCAGGCGCGCATGATGTGTGATGCGTTACGATGCGCGGCTCTGTTGCATCAGACACCCTGATGCGTTGCGTTTACGGGATGCGAGGTGATGCGCGCGCATCAGGCACGCATCAGCGCTTTTTTGCGCATCATGTACTCTTGGCATTATAACATAAAATTTGACTTAATAATGTGTATTATGCTTATTCTCATGAGCTTTACTTTTAAGATATGAGTCGAATTTGACCAATTCCTTATAAACGATAAGACTTTCAATCTTAGTTTTCGACTATTTATGTGTTTTAGCGATATAGAATCGTGAACTATGAACATGCATGGTATCTTTTGACATTAAATGTGGTACAAATGTGTTATTAATGTGTTTTGTGCACTATATATAATTTAAATATTTTTTTATAAAATTGTCGCCCCGGGTACGTGATGCGCGCGCATTCTTCTCGGCACCTCACGCCTCGGCTTTTTGACCCTTATTGAATCGACGCGCATCTCGCTTTTTAAAACCTAGGACCCGTTAAATGAATGATTAACCCAACAATCGCCCCCTTAATTGTATATTTCCTCGTTCACATTAGCATCAGTTCCTCTTCAATCAAGTTCACCTCTTGCTTCTCCCATTTTGAACACTCATTGTTGTAGTGACCGAATTCACCACATTTGTAACATTTAACGTGGCTTTTATCTCGTTGGAAAGGTTCATTACCATCCCGACTCCTCCCGAACTCACGGCCTCTTCTCCAACCACGTCGAAAGTTATCCCGATTTGAACCTCCATTGCCACAAAGCTTACGATCGCGCGATTTTTCTTGACTAGCCAACAACAGCCCACATTGAATGCCTTCCATTTTCTCGGTTCCTTTTATACGCTCCTCGTATGCCTTTAATCTACCAACGGCCTAGTCAAATAGCATCAAATGTAACTCCAAACACTTATCTATTGATGCCATGATTAGAAGAAAGGATTTAGGCATCGAATCAAGTAACCTTTTCACCAAATCCACTTCTTCAAGCTCACACCCAAGGCTCCTTGCCTTTGAGGCTAAACCTGTAAGTTTTGTCGCACAGTCATCAACCAACTCACTCTCCTTCATACGCGAACGTTCCGGTTCCTTCTTCAAAGTTGCAAGTTGAGCCGATATCACCCGATCCACTCCTAAGTACCATGTTTTTAGCCCATCCCACACTTGATTTGGATCGGTGCAAACGGCCATTTGCAAAACCTTATTTTCAGGTATAACTTGAAAAAAGAAAGCAAGTGCTTGTTTCTTCTTCTTTGAATCATGTTCTTCACCTAACGCCCTCGGTTCGACCGTATCACATATGCCGTGTGCATCCATAAACCGTTTTTAGCCTCCTTTAACTGGTACCATCAACATTTCTCCTTCTCCCTTTTGACAGCTTCAACACTTTTCCGATCAACCCTGTTCCAAGAGACTTATTCCACGTTAAAAGCGGAAAAGATGACATTTACATTATGTGCATAAATGTAGCGATTTGAACACCTTTTCTTATAGGTGGGTCGGTATGGCTTATTTGTTTGACTAAACTGCATCTTAAAATTCTAGGTCGAAGTTAAATAAGAAAATAGTTTTAGGAATTAACTACATTTTTAGTTAAAGTATATGGGTATGTATGTTTTGTGTTTCGGGTAAACTGATATTGTTTTTTAACCTTACCAGAATAACCCATTAGTTAAACAACCTATTAATTGTGTCTACAGATCGACAATCAGGTGATGATTAAGCGATGGCTTTAGGTGAAATGTTTATAACAACTCTTGAATATTGCTTGCCACAACTAGCGGTTGGGGTTTGTGTATTGATAGACTTGATATGTTGTTGCTCACCCGTTCACTAATATCAAGGTTTGCTCTTATTTCAGTTTTACTAATATTTTATTAATTCATTATGAGTTTTTGTTGGTACGGAAGCATTTAACTTTGTTTTATCTTTTTGGTAAAGGAATTTCTACTTTTCCCAACAATGAAATAACCCCCTATCCTATGTAAATATTTTCGTGGATAAAAACTTTCACTTGCGGAATTGGGAAATATAGATGGATATATAAGCAAATAGACACTTAAGGAAGTAGTTGTAGTTGTAACAGTTGGGTTACTTTTTCACAGCTAAAGTTTATTTTGTAGTTTGCACAAATGTAAATCAACCAGACGAGCTTATAAACATGTAAACGCAGATAAAATTCAACGAAACTCTTTGGGTACGCCGTAAGCGTAATTTATTTAGTTAGTTGCCTAGCTGGATTATACTTACTGAATTTACCTTATGTAGTGAGGGCGAACTTTGAGTTTCTAGAAAAGCTTGGAGTCGATAGGTGGCGTTTTCATGATAGAGACATTGCCCCTGATGGTAAAACATTGGAGGTAGCTATACTTTATTACTTATTGCTCCTTAATCATGTTAATTTTATCCATATGACGAATTTTGCAATGTTTTCAATATGATTAATGTTTTTATTATCTTTGTAGGAATCTAAGTCAAATATAGATGAAATTGTAGCTCTTGCGAAAGAACTTAAGGTATTTTTTCATGGTTTAGTATACCGGTCTGCATTGTACTATATGATTGTTTAAATTGAGTGCTTACTATCTTCTATCGAAACATTAATCAATTGGGAGTTTATGCGTATGCATCAGCTCAGGTTAAAAAACCAATAGAGGAAATAATCATTAGAATAGGCTATAGGAAGATGAACTTTGGTGGTTTTAGTTAGAAACCATCTTAAAAAGCTGCAAAAGGAAAAAAGTGTGAAATGAAAAACACTTGCATTGGTAGAAAATAACATATGGTGTCCTTGAAATCACCTTAAAGAGCAATTTGCATGTGTTTTTTCTTTAGGATGTAGATGAAACTGCCGGATATTTAGATAGTCCTTTTTTTTTAAGAAGGTTTGTGTGGCCACATAAGCCTTGTTTGCACTAAACACAAGTTAAACTTAAAATCTCTCACGTTATAATGAAGATACAATAAACTTTTGCCAAGAGGCTATGACTTTGTACAATTTTAGACTACCCGATTACGATATGAGTACATGGCGTCTTTAACACAACTTGATGTCCGCTAAACGAACTTCATAACAATTTTGATACGTGTATTTCAATTTATGACCCAATCTTATAGAAGTAATTATGTTTATCAATGCTGTACGCTATATCATGCATCTTTAATTGATAAAAGGATAAGTGTCACTAGTGTACAACTCTCACCGCAGTTTCTTTCTTCTGTCTTTAAACTTGTTCTTGTTTTAGAGCACAGTATACGTAACAAACAACTATTTTTACCGAAAGCGTCCACACAACCTTCAGTTAGATCTTCTATAGTACGTTAAGCCAAAGAATTAAGAGCATCGACACAATAATCTTGGATGAGTATAACCCAACACGCATGTAACAGATTTTCACATGACTTGACCACCGTTTAAATGCTTCACAAGAAACATCATTTCAGAATTCAAACGCAAAAAATGAGAGATTCCGACCCGCCTTTCACTGCAAAGTTGTTCACGCACACATTATGCATGACTACACTCATCATGATCATGGCTTCCTTTCAAACAATGGGACAGAGACCCTTACCATCACTCGGACACGAGCCAGCACAGGGACATGAGGCGGCACCGGTACCGCCACCAGAGACAGAAATTCCGGATGTTCAGCCACCTGAGTCACTTATCTTGCAGCCATACTATGTAATTCAAGATTATGGCTTCTGGGGTGGCCCGCCTTACTATGGAGGAAGAGGCAGTGGCAGTCCAATACCTCACGCTGGGCTGGATGATGAAGTTGAAGACATGAATTCTGATGATCATGTTCTGCTAGGTTGATATTAAAGTGATGTATTTACAGATATTTCCATGCTCAGAATGAATCCATCATAGTTATGCAAAATAAAAAGGATGTATACCTTTTAATGCAATATTGCAATGTCTACAGATAAAATTTTAGATTTTGCTTAAACTCGTCCTGCTCATAACTTCACATTGTTACAACTCCTAACCAACAACGACGGGAGCTATGTGAAAACTGACACGAAGCATCAGTAAAAACATTCAAAATGTACCAAGAACATACTTCATCTCATGTAACCCCTCCCATGATAACACGCTTCTTTGCTGTAAAATATGCCGATTGATTCTGGAACTCTTCCAGATGTGTTTTGAACATTACCTGTCAAAAAGAGAGATGCAAATTAGCATTATGAAGAGAAGCAAATTAGCATTATGAAGAGAAGACTACTAAAAAGTAAAACATTTGGAGTCAAATAATGCAGAATTACAACTTAAAAAACAGTAGTTCCCACAGAAGTAGACGTTAGACTTTTAAGTGTCAACTAAGGTAACTGTTTACTTCAACTTCGAATATCAGGTTAAAAATACCTTTTTTTTCTCTTTGGAAAAGGATTATTACACAGTTCTAGCCAAAGATTCACAAATAATGAAATAAATCAAGGTATGCATGAAGGAGTCCATCATTCTTCAGATAGTCTTGGATCCGGAATTTTAACTTAGCAGATACATGACTTAATGTGGATTAAAAGCCCTAAAAGATCATTTTCTTTTATTTCAAACTTCCATAAAATACTTTTTATTCAGCAACATATCTTCATATAGGGATGATAACCAGGCAAAATGGTCATTTACTATCATTCAGGCACTTCAAGCAGCACATCAAACAAACAAGCTTCATTTACTGCTTAACTCATGCAGAATTTGTTTTATCCAGACACTGACACTTTTAGATAAACAGAGACAACAGACAACATGAATGAAGTCCAATGTATAAAACGGATTTAAGTCACTCTTACATGAGATGAATGGAAGATGGGCCAGTGAACGCAGCAACTTTCTGAGCTTGATGAGATTCAGACTTGTATAACTCCTTCAGATCCTTTTTAGCACGCCGTGCCTCTCGTTTTTCCTCCTTCACAGCAGCCTGCATGAAAATAAAGCCATTTATCGCAAAAATAAACATGTGGTCTTAAAATTTCCCATGAAAAGATTTACTCCACGAGTACTTCAGAAGTACCATAGGTAATCAGGGATAAACAAAAAAGGTAAATAGAGAGCATATAGTACAACCAAAGCATATAATACCTTTCGCTCTTTCTTTTCTTCCTTTGATTCTGCACCAACTTTCTTCTTTGGCTGTTGCACATCTTTCGGTTTACTATTATCTTTCACAGCTTCAGTACCAGAGGTCCTGTGGGGCAAAAATTCAACTGGAAGCTTTTCTTTTCCTTTAAGAGCAATTACATGAGTGGGAGCCGTGAAGGCCTTGTTGAATGTTTCTGTCAATTTCTTTCTTCTCCTTCCTTCCGGGGCTTCAATCTTCCCAGGGTGGTTATCAAGATTTGAATAAGTAGTTATAATAGTCTCACAATCCCAACCTTCAGATTCATCACTGCTTTCCTCTAAAAACACATCTTCTTTGTCATTTTCATTTTCGTTTTCAAACTGTTCAGCATACTGTATGCACCTTGGTCTCAGATCAGCAGCAGTTTCCAGTGAAATTGGCTCTTCTTCTTCTGTATTCTTGTCATGCGATAAAACTTTATATTTTCCATCCATTTCTATTGTTTTAATTGCATATTCTAACGATGTGTCATTGAGCTTCACTGCAAGCGAGTCATGATACTCGTAATCTTCTGATGTGGCTTTTTCATACTCATCTTCACTATCTGTACCATATTCCTGAAGTTCAAGCTGTAAAAACCAAAAAATAAGTTAGGAAAAATAAATAAAAATACTGAACTCAAATTTGCAACATGAAATCCTCACCAAATCAAACTGTTCATCTAAAGGTCGACGTTCCCTAGGCTTTTCACCAACAAGATTGCGGTTTCCGCCTTCATTTATGTTATCTTGTGAGTAATATGTATTGTATTCCTCTTCATCGTTGTTCACATTTGAATATTCAGCCAAAGTCGGCATCTTATTAAGTTCTAAATCTTCTGACTCGTCAGGAAGGTTAGCATTAAGAACAAAATCTTCTTCCAAGTCCTCAACATCTGAACCAAAGCGCGAATTATCACTATCATCTAACAATGCAGCTACTTCAGGATCTATTGCTTTTTGAATCCTCACAGGAACAGTTTTCACTGCAACACCATAGATTTTATTCTTGTAGGATTCTTCATCATCCGCATTAGAAACCTCAATCCTGGATGCATCATATGCCTGGAAAACCACAAGAAAGTAAGCTTACAATGTGTGTAATTTCAAACAGGCCATTTATATCTCACTTTTAAGACCTCTTAGATTAAGAGTTCTGATCCAGGGTGTATAATTATGTTAGTAAAGTCCGTTTAATCTAGTTGGTCCCATGAAATTAACCATGATCTAGAAATATACGGAAGGTGAGATTATTGTCAATTTAGACAGATATTATCCTGAAATTCAGAAGGATAATTGTCAATTGTTAATTATACCTGTTTAAGGTACTTTAAGTGCTTTCAAAAAATTTATCCAGACCGGCAAATTGTCCAATTGAACCAATGAATATACTTAGAATCTTAGGAAGACAATCTCAACACATTCAATTTGACACATATACAGAAAAACATCTAGGATAACTATCTACTTATACACTGCATACCGAAACTTTTTAAAAATACACACTTCACCAGCAAAAACATTGCAACACAAGGCAACTGATCAAACCTAGCCTTAGGATTCTGATAAAAACCCACCAGCAACTCCAATCTCCCTCAAATCTTAAAACATTCAAGCTCCGACAATTAAATTCATGAGGTCCCTGTTACGTCAACACAACTATAATCCACAACCTAAGAGATGATAAGCGACTGACCATCAGACAACAGAAGGTTACGGCTTTGATACAATTTGTAACAATCCGCAAATCCCAACGCAATGGAATGACCCAATACTCTCAAGAAAAAGAACCTGTGTCGAACCCGAATGATGAACTCAAACTGTATCATCTTGCTAGAACTTGCCGGAGAAAATACGAATTAGTTTAGAAATGCATACTTGTATGAGCACTAAAAGATGAAAAAGACCAGAACTTGGTATAAAAAGCAATAACCAAGTCCCATCCTTATCAAACCGTTAGCACACATAGGAGATATCACGCGTTTCCACAAACACAATACAACACTTGAGCAATCCTAAACCCAATCATAAATACAACGGCAAGTTCAAGCGAGATAAGACTCTTAAGTTCAAGGTTTAGTCCAATGCAGATTTCAGTTTCGAAGGTATTTGGGCAATCCACTGCTTTAAGATTTGAGAGGCATAAGAAATGATAACAAAACCATATCCTTTTGGAGACTGATAAACACAAATCTCCTGCACTTCCTAGGGTATGAATCCTAGTTGTAAAAAATTTAAGTAGGGAAGTTTAAATTAACCCTTTCACTTCTTAACTTTTAAGGATAAGTAGTTACTCATTACACAATCAACCAACTGCACAAAACTACTTACCCTTAACTCTAACAGAGACGTGCCTAAAAACGCCTCAAGTATAAAGCGTATATCTAGCCTTTAACCACTTGGCGTACTTTCATGGGTCAAAAAATTATACATCATTTCTATAGTGCTAGAGCAACATCTGAACATAACATTAAAGGGTGTTTGTTTAAGATTATATAGTGGGCTTATGGCTTACTTGGTTTTCGGCTTATGTTAAATGAACTCAGTTTTTGTGGCTTATTTTGAAATTTTTATATAAGCTTATTTTGACATGATAAGCTTATATAAGCCGAAAAGTTCAAAAACTGAGCTCATTTAACATAAGCCGAAAACCAAATAAGCCATAAGCCCGCTACATAAGCTTAAACACACACCCCTTTAAAAACCAAAAAAGAAAACATAAAAAAGAAAAAACACAAACCTTAACATCACTAGGCAAGTGCTCAAACTTGGCTTTGGGGTTATGATAAAACTCAGAAGCAGCTTTAATCTCCCTCAAATGAGACAAATAATTATACCCATCATCAGGAAAGCCCAGCTCAACAATCTCCCTCCTCAGTTCATCAGGCAAACCAGACCCAGCTTCTTCAGGGGCATCATCGTATATTCCGTCACCGTCTTCGTCGAAGAAAGGTGCTTCTGAATTGTTGTCTACTCTGACAAAGACACGGTCGTTGGACGGGTCTTCGGTGTAAAGTGGGTCGGAAGTGTCGCGAGAGATGAGTTGGAAAGTGGCTGATTTTTTCTTGTCTATGAATTTCTTCTTTTTCCCCATTTTTGGTTGTTTCAGGTTAGAGATTTAGGGTTTTAGGGGAGCTTGTTGGGTTGAAAATATGTTTACTTGGTTATAAGCCCATTTGGGCTCTCATTTGACCGGACCGGATCCACCATTAGAACCAAGTTTTTATTTTTCCGTGTGAGGCGTGCAAACCTTATTGAAAAAGATGTTGTTTTTTCCGCTTATGTGGTTGTTCTTTTTAGACATAAGAGCCAAAAATTACTTTTTCCTTTTACATATTTTTTTAAGTCTCGTTACGACTTCTTGTTTCTTAAACACTTCATATTCAACTCTTCTATCGCGGGCATAGTATTGCAAACTAGACATAAAACGTCTGACAAAACAAACACAACCTAAGAATATCCCATTAATCCTACAATTCTATGAACATTTCCTGGACTAATATTTTAGCCCCATGTTAAAGAAATATTGGCACTAAATTTGATATGAATATAGTTGTACAACGTATAAAAACAACAAATAATGTATACCCAGATGATCAAAATGAAATTTTTATTGGTACTACTTGATAAGTAGCATACTATAAAAAGCATAGAAAAAAACATTACCGGTAAAAAAGATTCCGGGAAGGGATGGCGAAACGGAAAACATATCGAGCTGCTGTTGCAGTTGCCATTGTTTCGGGTTTTGACTTTGGGATTAATAAAAGTTTTCTTACAAGGTTTTGACCTTTTGACCACTTTTTTAGTTATAAAAGAAGTCAACACTTAGGGTACAATGTAATGAAGTTATGAGATCAAATATTTTTACTTGTGTAGTTGTGTCTGTGTTGTGCAATTATATTTGTTACGTTACCTGGTTTACTTTTTTATGCTAACTGTATTGTTGGCCCGTAGAAATAGCAAAGACTAGTTTTTATGTTGGGTGATGACTCACTTTTATGGTGACCATCACGCGCCACCCTGTAAAAACACCCCTACTTCACAAGCGATCAAGGAGAAAAAAATGAGTTATTGGTGATGGTGCTCACCTCTCACGAACTAAGGGAAAAAAAGGGCTAATTTTTGTGCGCCCCCCACTCCAAACGGTAACATACATACAAAAAGAGTTTGATTTATCGATGTAATGTTTTTGAATTTTCAAATGTAATGTTTTTAAATTATAAATAAAAGTTTAATTTAATTTTTAATTAGATTTGTTAAAATGAGTTTGGCGGTGATAAAGGTGATAACCATAAAAAGCTGAAATGTGATGATAGTGGTGATGCAGTGAATGATGTGGATGTGATGGTAATGGTCACCAGGGGTAATGTAAGATACATTTGTGCGTTTCTCAATTATCAACATGTTTATTCTCGAAATCTTAACATAATTGAAGAACAAACACTTAGTAAACAAACTAAATATGAATCTTTAGATTGAGAATTAGACTCGTAATTGAATGTTTATTGATCAATTTGGACAATAGTATAATTAGTAATGTGAGCTAAAAGGAAATTATAATTGATATCAAAAGCTAAAATGAAAGTGCCAGGGAATTCTCACAAAAACATGATATACTTTTCCACCACTTAGACATGTTCTTGGCACAGGATTACAATAAGCCTATAAAACCTGTGACTTCAAACACAGAGATTGATAAAACAGACCAAAAGCATGGACCATTATCTTCCTAGCCATCTCTAGAAATTTGTTCTTTCTTTTCTCAACATGAAAAACATACTCAAACACAGTCGTGTCTGATGAAAATTAAGCAAAAGCATATAACTGCAAATAGTCACTCAAAATGAATAATATTAACATAAGCAGACACAAGCCTAAGAAACAAATAACACAAAAATTTGGAATATTCTCCGTGCATTTGTAAGTAAATGTATCTGTTCTGTAGAGACTGTGTCATGGATAACATGTATATTGAACTATGTAAGATTGACCAAGTTGATGCCTGTGTGAAGATATACTTAGTAAGCTTCTATACACTGCCTATGCTTCAACTACTACATATGAACAGTGGCAAAAAAATGTTAGCACGAACCCCTTCAAAATGCACGGGCCAACTTACAAAATCAATAAGTATTGTGATTTGAGCTCAATAACGGAAAACTAGGAGTACCCATGCCATAATATTTGTCAAATTCCATAGGCAGCTTAGGAATATTTTTTAAATCTACTTGATGAACCCCAGTGTTCGGTGCTGTTTGTATATGAGGTATTCTGCAACATGGATTCTTCTGTCGGTTTTCACTATCTTTAAGCAGATTACTCCAAAAATCAGACGGTCCGTTTTCAACGTTTTCAATCAAGTATTCCCCAGTCAACCAACTTTCCTTCGTATGGGCTCCGGTTTCAGTTTCACCCAATAATTTAGTGCTACTAGAATAAGTACCATCATTTATCTGTGCCTTCGATATGATTGAGAACTTCGTGTGATCCATTTTGCTACTTGTGTTCCTTAGCACGGATGATAACTCGTGAACCACATCATCAATAAACGATGATGATACATTTTCAGACCCGATTTTACTAAGCAAATATGATGCGCCCCACGCTAACAACTGATGACAAATGCTTGCAGTAATATAGGTTTCCATAGTTGCACCTTCTTTCAATATCATCAGTGCTTTTTCTTCCACTGTGAATACCGAATACAAGCGAAAAACTTTTAACTGCTGAGAAGGTGACTCAATGGTTATCTTCTGAAGGGCTCTTATGTCATTTGATGAGTTCCAATCACCATTGAATAATATCGCAACATCCATACGTGAAAGATGGACACTTGAATGACACACACGATAATCTAGTAAGCAGATAAACTTTCTGTTTTCTACGTTGTTGAACATTTCCAATGATTGTTTTTTCTTTCGCCGGTCAGATTTAGTACAAATCTTCCCTATACGTATATATGAATCCTGACCAAATCTACGGTCAACAAGGTCATCTAGTATGTCTCCAATGCATATCTTTTCTAAGTTGTCCACTGGCTGCAATGTTAGAAAGAACATGCCAGGCGTTATATAGAAAAAATGACATAAAGGTCCTTGACAGTTAGGGTAAAATTTTAACAAGTTAGTTACCTGAAATAGAACAACTACTCGGAAACCACATTGCTTAATCTCTGACAAGAACTTGTCAAGAAGCTGAAGTTTGCCGCTGACATTGATATCAACATCCAATGAATCAATCGAAGCATCTTCTTTGAATGAGTTACGCAAATTGGGGTCCACAAGATACGGGTGATCACAGCACTGCGTTAATAACATCCACTTAGGAAGGTCTTACCAAATGAAAGGTGGAACACGTATATCAATAATTAAACAAACCTTTTGGGTCTCAATGATAATGTCTTGTAGTGAAGAGTCGTCCCGTAAACATGAAGACAGTATCTGGAAGTTGGAATCTAAGATTGAACAATATTGTTTGATTTGCATTGAAGAAAGATGAACAGGTATCCAGTACTCGTTGAACTCGGGAGTGCTGATCTTGCATTCAAATGCAACAAAAGGTGACATCTTTGATTTTAATGTTTCAGTGTCGATGGTTCTTTTCATATGTCCCGCTTTGTATTTAGAATCGAGCAGCGAAAGAATATCATGGTATCTCTGTCTAGTATCCTGCAATGATTGGCTACAATTAGCTAATTAATGAGAATAGAGGTGTTAATGCCGGGCAGGTTTTGTAATCGGTAAAAAACAAGTTTGGGTTGAAATGGGTCGTTTATGTTACAGACCGGGCTGGGTTGGGTTGATCCGCAAGCACTGGTATTCAGTTTTTTAATAAAATTACAATTAGTTAATACATCAGTAAATATTAAAATAGATTACGGTTTAGGTCGGAATGGGTTGACCCGCACCACTTTTTGTTCAGTTTGTTAAATTATGACAGTTTCTTTTTAGCAAAACTTCGATAGTTTTTTACCACATTTAAGAAAATACAACACAATCCCAAGATTTTTCATAACTAAACGCTTTGGAAAAAACATACCAATGTGATTAAGAAAACATACCACTGCTTTATCACTAATCGTTAACAGTTTCATATGAGCGTCAAGCCTTCTAATTTTGTTTATGTGACTCCACATTAGGGGCCGCTGGCACTCGTCTATCACTATCAATTCCCACTTAATATGATCAAGCATATCCATATCCTGCAACATCGCAACATCAATATTAATTCATTACACAAATAAAGTAGCTGCAATAAAGTTATCCACATATTAGTTTCATATTGTACCTCAACGATGACATCTGGAGAAGATAAAAGTGCTTGAAATGTTATAGACTCGTTTTCATCATAAAATTCCAAATTTCTAATGGCAGCCCGAACATATTCGCTCCCTTTGTATGTTACAACATTTGTGAATCTGGACCACTTCGAAAATTCAGCCTCCCATTCAGAAAGAGCACGTGTAGCAGCTATAATTAAAATAGGTGCCTCACGTAATCCAGCAACGATAATATAAAAATGACTGCCTTAAGTAGCCGCTCCTGCAACATCCAGTCATTAAGTCATCCTTTCTAAGCTTTTAACTACTGAATGGGTCGAATAAGCCTTTGTTTGATCTCAAAAGGGTCAATGGGCCAAATCGATTTTACACTAAGTCGTTTAATAAATGGTTGGTGTTTGGGTAATCAGGTAGACCAGCCAACCGATTTAACACTAGAATTTAAAAAGCTAATTAAAAAATACATGCTCAACCCGTATATAACCTGTTTGGCCCACTAACCTTATTGACCCGTCTAGATAAATGGGTTACAGGTTGTGTCCATGTTATGTGAGTTAGTCATGTCCGGGTTGGGTGATACCAACCCGCCCCCAATTTCCACCCCATTCATAATTAACACATTTGACTTTGTGGGTCAATTCAACCCAGATCGCCCCATTTCAATCCACAACCGTTTTGAGCTGATTACCTGAACAACCCATTTTGCAGTTTCTAGTAAAAAGTAATACTGTTTAACGAATAATAAATCAGTAAATTTACCTGCTCGTCAAAGAAAACAGCACTATTACCTCGGTGCCAATAATCACGAAGTTTGTTAACATAAGGAAGTACATGATTACGTGTTTTACTTGGCACCTCAAACTGAAAATCAGATAACTCAACACTTCCTGTAGAGTACATAATTAATTTCCATCAGTATATACCTTAATAAGATTACTTATCTTAGCAATACAAATTTGTGAACCAAAGATATAAAATGCACACCAGGTTCGATCTCTTTTTTAGTGCACAAGCCACAATGCCATGGTCCAAATTTGTGAACCAAAGATACAATGTCCTAATCCAAATCCTAATCCTAAACCCACCGGCATACCAAAACGGAAAAAAAAAAAAAAAAAAAGACACGCGAAATGAATTTCATAGACATGTTATGAATTTTATTATTGGGCTTACCATACACCCCAACCGAACCAAAATGGCCCTAAATGAACTAAACTTTCATTCCCTCTATATCTTTTCAGACCAATAAACACATAATCACTTCTCCTTCATAAAAAAAACCCTAAGTCACTTCTTCTTCTTCATCAGCGTTAATGACGAGCCACTCCGAGGAAGCGTCATCAATTGTTCGTCTTAATATCGGTAATCTAATCACTCACTATTTTCGTTCCACTCCTAATTAATTAGGTTATAGCTTCATTTTTTTGCTTATCGGTTATTATGAGATTGATTTATATAGATAGATATCGCTTATTTATGTGTTTTAGACTGTAATTTAAGTTGTTAATTTGATGTTGTTGTTGTTATGATAGGGGGGAAGAAATTTTTTACAACTATGGATACGTTGACGGTGCGTGAGCCTCAGTCAATGCTGGCTGCTATGTTCAGCGGTCGCCACAAAATCTCCATGGACTCGGAGGTAAGCATCCGGAACATATATATATTATTTAACAATTTAATCTCCATTCTATGTTCCGGATGCTTACCTCCGAGTCCATGGAGATTTTGTGGCGACCGCTGAACATAGCAGCCAGCATTGACTGAGGCTCACGCACCGTCAACGTATCCATAGTTGTAAAAAATTTCTTCCCCCCTATCATAACAACAACAACAACATCAAATTAACAACTTAAATTACAGTCTAAAAACACATAAATAAAAGCCATAATAACCGATAAGCAAAAAAATGAAGCTATAACCTAATTAATTAGGAGTGGAACGAAAATAGTGAGTGATTAGATTACCGATATTAAGACGAACAATTGATGACGCTTCCTCGGAGTGGCTCGTCATTAACGCTGATGAAGAAGAAGAAGTGACTTAGGGTTTTTTTTATGAAGGAGAAGTGATTATGTGTTTATTGGTCTGAAAAGATATAGAGGGAATGAAAGTTTAGTTCATTTAGGGCCATTTTGGTTCGGTTGGGGTGTATGGTAAGCCCAATAATAAAATTCATAACATGTCTATGAAATTCATTTCGCGTGTCTTTTTTTTTTTTTTTTTTTCCGTTTTGGTATGCGGTGGGTTTAGGATTAGGATTTGGATTAGGACATTGTATCTTTGGTTCACAAATTTGTATTGCTAAAGATATAAAATGCCAAAGATTACTTATCTTAGCAATACAAATTTGTGAACCAAAGATATAAAATGCCAGGGGTGTCTCTGAGGATTTACGGGCCCTGTCTGGGCCGTTGAAAAATGTGCCCCTTAGACCCCTTATTGGGCTTATAAATTTATTATGGGTTATAGGTTTAGTTATAAGATTGGAATTTAATTGGGCCCAAGTTTAAATGTTTAATACCTATTTAAAAAAATACATATAATATATATATATATATAGGATTTTATTTTTTTTTTAAATGGGCCCTCGCATAAAACGGGCCCTGGCCGGTTGGCCTCCCCGGCCCACCCAAGAGCCGCCTATGTAAAATGCACACCAGGTTCGATCTCTTTTTTAGTGCACGAGCCACAATGCCATGGTCCATGAGGTTCATGAGGATCTAAACAAGCCCGGTGAAAACTTTTTCCGCAACCTTGACCAGAACATAATCTACAAATTTGTAATCTATTATAAACAATATATTGATGTATGCAGATTATGTTAAATTTAAGATATGTAGAAGTAGTATAAAAATATGGAGGATATGGTAATGGTTTTTTGTTACTTACAAAAGCTCTCCACCAGATATGCAGATTTCACAAAGACCTCTTAAACTGTGCTTTGAGTCATCCTGAGTCGGGCCATGCAAAAACAAGTAAATATCACTGTTTGAAGTTAATGTCTAGTTTCCTGTTAAAGTATGTCATTCTGCTGAAATCATGTTTGTTAAGCTAGAGGTGGCACTTTTGACCTATATACTTCAATGCGACGAATCAAGTTATGTATTACTCCGTATCAGTAATGGGTCAAACGGGTCAAATAAAAAAGTTAGATTAGGAAACGGGTCAAATGGGTTATACGGGTCAAAAGTCATGCAAAATCATGTTACTTATAAATATTGATAACTAGAGATTTTGACCAAAAATTCAGGTCAACCTGAACCACCCGTTTGACCGGAAACAATTACCCGACCAGTCCATTTTGTAACTTTTGGTTGAAACTTATCAGGGGACAACTGTAGAAGAGAAATGAACATAAAACAAAAAAAATACCACATTAAGCTGACAGGATGTACTACTATTAAAGAGATAATGTGAGGTTTGTTTGCAGATTCTTGATTGGCAAAATATCATGTCTAACATGCCAAACGGGCCAAAAGTCAAAAGTCAAAAGTCTAACATGCCAAACTAGTCAAAAGTCTCCAAAATCATGTTATTTCAAATTAGCCTGTCACTAATATTATATTATACAATATATTAAAGAGTGTGTATTGTAGCTCAAATTGTTTCTACAGTACACTTTGTGTATACAATATATTAAAGAGCGTGTACAGTAGCTCAAATTGTTTCTACAGTACACTTTGTGTGTATTGCTACAGAACCGAATCTACAGTACTGCTACAGTACCGGAGCTATTTTTTTTTTTTTTTTTTTTTTTTTTTTGCAAAAGTTATCTACCAAAAAATATGTTTCAAAATTGGCAAAAAATACCCCGAAAATTGACAGCTCTTTGCAAAAGTAGTCCTTTTAAAAAAAATCTGTTTGAAAAATGGCAAAAAATACCCCTGAAGTTCGCGGCTCTTTGCAAAAGGAGTCATTTGTCAAAAAAACCATTTCGCATCAAAATACGACAAAACACGTATAGCACAAAAATTATAAGCAACACACCCGCAGCAACGCGCGGGCTCCCACCTCGTTTAGAATCATATGGAGTATTGTACTTTCGGGTGAACTAGACCCGACCTGACCTATTTTGTCTTGAAAATAAAAGTCATCCCTTGTGACCCAAACCCATGACCCAACTCATCCACTTTGCAACTTTTAGTTAGACCTTAACTGGTCCTGAACTAGTACAAGAGACTACTGAAAAGATTGTGCAAATCAAGAGTCGAATGCAAGCGGCTCGAGACCGTCAGGAAAGCTACGCAGACAAGAGACGAAAACCACTTGAGTTCCAAGTTGGAGATCGGGTTATGTTGAAAGTTTCGACATGGAAAGGCGTGATTCGATTTGGAAAGCGTGGGAAGTTAAATCCTCGATATATTGGACCGTTCAAAATTCTCGCCAGAATCGGGTCTATAGCTTACCGACTCGAATTACCACAAGAACTCAGCTTTGTGCACAACGTGTTCCACGTGTGCAACCTGAAGAAATGCCTCTCAAACAAAACCCTTGCCATACCTCTGGAGGAGATCCAGATTGACGAAAGACTGAACTTCATTGAAGAACCTGTTGAAATAATGGACCGAGAAATCAAACGGCTTAAGCAAAGCCGCATTCCCATCATTAAGGTCCGTTGGAACTCTCGAAGAGGTCCCGAATGCACGTGGGAACGTGAAGACGAAATCAAGCGTAAATACCCACACCTTTTCTCAACTCCATCGGGTAACTCTAAGTGAAAACCGAGGACGGTTTTCCTTCTAAGGTGGGGAGGATGTGACAAACGGTAATTTCTCAACCAATATTTTAATAATAAACGTTAATTTATTATTGCCTAACTGTCTGATTAAGCATTCATGAGCTTGCATAACTAATTCGGGAAGCAAACCCGCACATTATGGCTCACATTAACTCATTACATTGTTTATTTTATCAGAAAATGTGAACATTTCATTTTCTGACTATTACTCATTATTTACGTATTAAAACGAGAAATATCTCGCACACAACACCACACGTGTACCGACACAATCCTATTAACGACATAAACCCAATACTTATTATCCGAAGCCCAAAATTTGTGTTTTTATATTTCTCTTATAAAAACATTCCCATAAATCATATTTTTGCCGCTCACGATAACCGGGAAAACACCAAATTATACCGGAGCTCAACGGGATACGGGGTACACTTATTACCCACAAAAGTATAAAACTCAAATTAAAGTTTACCTTTTATATTTATCTACCTTTTATTAAACTGACCCACCCATTCTCTTTTAATAAATCGTATAAAAAAAGGGGATAACGTTTTATTGTCATCTCTCTCACACGATACACTCTCTCTCTCCCTCTGAATATTGACATCATCATCTCCTTCACAAATCTGATCTGAATCGATGGCAACCAAAAACAAAACCATCTCCATCACCCTTAAATCCAAAACTAAGTCTGAATTATTTTGTCTAACCCCAAAGTCAACAAATACAAAGGATGAAGAAGCCAAGGGGTGATGGACACCTTAGATCGATTTGGTTTTGTCCTATCCTACCAGGTCCTAAAGGAGAAGTCAAAGCCACCTATAACGATTCTTTAAATGAAAACGATTCAAGTAAATCCACACACACTCAAACTTTAACAAAACAATTTCAAGATCTGGTTTATAAGGGCTCAAACGTTTTCTTTCGAAGGGGTGTGGATTTGCTTGGAATCGGAATTGGGTTTTTGATTGTGGGTCATCTTTTTCATTCGATACATCGAGTATTGTAAGAACCAATCTTCTGTCTTCTTTTCGATATTATTGTGGTGGATAAATTTGTATGTGATAAAAATTTAAAAGCTTGGTGTTTTGGATTTTTTGGATTATGAAATTGTTATAATCTTTTGTTTGTGAATCGACTAGGTGTCATTATTGATAAAACCGATTATACGATTTGCTTCTTTTATGACCATTGTTCTTGTGTGGTAAATAAGGTTTTCGACATGCTAAAGAAACACAAAACAATCAAAGGAAAAACTAGATCTAAAAACCATAGTGTTGGCTCGGTTTAGTTGTACATAATTAGTTGCTTATTTACTTGGCTACTTGTTTGATTGTTGAGTCGCGTTTGGTTTTGGAGTTGACATCATCAGGACATGCTAGTCTTGGGTCGAGAAGTCAAGTTCTTGTTTATGTCCGGTTTGTGTTAAGGTCGAACTTGATAAAACTTTAAGATGTGTTTGGTTAACTAAGTCAAGATTAAGTAATACATTAGCTATAGTGGTTTGAATAAATCTTATAAGTCGAGTTCGAAACAAGTCGTTGGTTTTTGTAATGTAAACTCCGCCTTGTTGACACCATCACTGTGAGGTCCTCGGTTCGAGCCTCATTGTGGTCAGGCTATGTTGTCACATAGATTGAAAACGAGCGTCCTGTATCGTCTTTTGTTCACATCGAGTATAGTAAACTAGTTATAAACTTTGAAACAAGGTTTTCCTTGTACTTATTTGTAGTTTTTGGTTGAGTTTCGAGTCTGTTTTTATGCGCGGTGCCAAGTTAGCCAACTCACTCTTGCGTTGAATACATATTTTTGATGATAAAACCTAGTCTCGATTTGATTTGGTTTAGTGAGATCACAAATGTGATCTGCTCAAAAAATAAATCCCGTTTGTTATATCTTTCAATGGGCCAAAGCCCATTCGCCACAACCTATTGATCTGTTTGCTTCGTCAGTGGGCCAAGCCCATGCACCGCTAAATATATTGTCTGTTTAAAATCGTCGTTGGGCCAAATCCTAAATCGTAACAAAAAGGGGGAGGTGGTCCTGGTAGTCTTTGGACCGAAGCCCACTAGACCTCAACTTAAGGCGCGTTTGTTTAGTCCGTCCGTTTCGACTCGTTCTATTTTTATCGACAACGCATTTCACGTCACGCTTTATATCAAGTCTATAAGAGTACTTTATAACTTAAAACAAAATATACACATAGACACATGTTCCAAAACTATAAAAACTAAACTTGTAAATATTTAACATACTTATATTGCCTATCTAATTTGTAAACACTTAAAATGGTATTTTAGAAAAACCTACTTAAGTTTTATAAAATTTATAAAACGGATAATACTTAAGCATATATTTTCGTAACACATAATATCCACGTGGAACACAAGCATGTATGCTCGGGCCATGCCCATTTTCCAAAGGAAAGAAAATATAAATTAAACTTACGTTTATTTTTATAAACCAAAATGGTAAAGTTTGATTACGACTTTCAAGTGAGAAATAAAGTTGACATTTAACTTTTTATATATTTTATACAAACTTAACATTATAAATTCTTTTAACCATAAGGTTTATATGACCCGTCAACGTCTAACTCACAATTGTTACTACTTTCCGCACCTTGTCTTTCGGTGATTTTCAAACCAAAGATTTATACGTCCTCGATACTTTATCGTTGTATACTTATGCACTTTCAAGAGTCAATACTTGCAAGCATTTAGAAAACTGTTTTCAAATTAAATGCTGCCACACAAGCAACAATAACACCAACACTTTAAAACTTTTGATCTTAATTAAACCTCGTTGAGTCTTAAACTTAAACTGTGAACTAAAACATGTCTTACTAATCTAGGTCGCGTGTTGGTTCCGAACACTATCTGATTTATTTCACTTTCTGACTACTTTTGTTAAGGTGAGTTTGTAGCCCCACTCTATTCATACTTGTTTTTACAATTGGGGTGAGAAACATGCAAAACTCTTTTATGTACAAAAAACTGTTATTTATGCTATTACGTGGTTTAGCCTAAGCCCTTTATGTCCCATTATGCCCAACTCATGAACCGTCAATTCCTGCTGGGAAGCGCGAATGTTATAAATAGATCTATTGGGGGTAACTCGCCGGTTCAGACCAGATAGGCAAATGAACGTATACCATGTCGAAACTCAAGTGTCTGGGATAAACACTTGTCGGGCCCCTATATATATTTTACATGCTATTTGAGCATGCACACTGTTATAGCTTCGGTTGCATGAACTTAGTGCTAGCGTAATAAACTATTTTTATATGGCATTATATTCGTTGTAATGTTCATATACCAAACTCATGATCCAAACTATTGATTTTACTTCTTATTTATAAACCTATGAACTCACCAGTTTTTTGCTGACTTTTAGCATGTTTTTCTCAAGCGTTTAAGCAACTTATTATTGGCAAGGCGTGGCAAGGCAATGGTCATAAACTATCTTCCGAAGTGTTTTTACACATTGTTATGACTTGTTTTATGGGACAACTAGACTTTTGGGCTTATTTATTGAATTTAAAACTCTGATGTAAACTAGATTTAAATTCAACTATGTTGATGCAAATAATGTTCTAAAAACGTTATTTATATCTTTCGATAACTTCACGTTTTGAGGATGACAAAATTTGAAAACACGTTACGTTAAAATTAACGTAAACAATTTTTTAGTCGAAATATCCCATTTCTACGCAAATCACTCTAGGTATACACAAACAAATTTACAACTTGACAAATGATCAAATAAGTAAATTTGTGTTTAAAACTTCACAGTTTTAATGTGACAAAACATTTTTTCAAAAGTATACTTTACAAGTTATTTTTGAATAATTAAGAAATATTTTATTGGAAAAATAAGTTCAAATAACATAACAGTTATTCCCCCCCCCCCCCCCCCAAAAAAAATTAGCTCCAAACTTCTCCAAATAAATTTTCACCACTAAAGACAAAAAGAGGAGCATTTTTGTCTGGCACGGTACCACTAAATTTAGTGGTACCGTGGGTGATTTAGTGGTACCGTGTACACATAACGGCTAGAATTTTTCTGCCTATAAATACCAGCCCTCTTCACATTTTTTGGGCATCCTTTTTCACACAGAACTTTCTGAGTTCAATACTCTCAACACATCTTTTCTTCTTGATCATTTAGTTTAGTTTTCTTTTGTTTAAGAGTGATCCAATCATCCAACCTAGAGATCACCTTCATTCCTCTTCTAGTGCAAGAGAAGAACACAAGGTATCAAAGAAGATACAAAGTGTTGTAGTTGTAGTTAGAGCACTTGTAACACTTGTTACATACTTGTTGTATCCTTGTATACATCAAGTTCATTTTTCTTTTGAGAGTTTGTGAGAGAAGATCATTATGATCTTATAGAGATATTGAATATCTCTTGTAGCTTGTGAGCTAGTGTATTGATCAAGTTGATCAAGGGTAGATAGGGTAGATTGAGTCAAGTAAGGGTTGATCATTGTGATCTTGTCGAGATCTTGGAGATCTCTTGTAGCTTGTGGGCTAGTGTATTGATCAAGTGGATCAAGGGTAGATCGGGTAGACCGAGTCAAGGGTGTTGATTGTGTGAAGTAGAAAGGATCGAGTGGATCGTGGTAGATTGGTGCTAGCTAAGATTAGCACTCAACATTTAGCTTAGTGTCGGAAAATAGGATAAGCGACGTTGTACGGTTTTCTCCGCTTGAAGGGAGGTTTGTTGACATAGTGCTTGAAACTCTCGAGTGTGGTACTCGGGGAGTGGAGTAGGGCGAAGAAGAGCTTCGTGACCGAACCACTATAAATCTCTTTGTCCCGGTTTGATCTTTCCATCTATTTTCTTTACTTTCATTATTTACATTAGATAGTGTAGTTTAGTGTTCATATTGGTGTTGATTAATTACACATAAGATTTGAATCAAAGTTTTTCAAAAGTAAGGTTTTGAAACAAATTAAAAACCGGTAAAACTATTCAACCCCCCCCCCTTCTAGTTTTTCACAATTGGTTTCAGTGCCAAGTTAGTCAAGATTTTAAATTAAATTGTATTTTAAAACTTGAATCGATCAATGGATTCCGACAAATATCAAAAAGGGCAATCTATGCAAAGACCACCACTTTTCGAAACCGATTGTTTTATATATTGGAAAACAAGATTCGAAACGTATGTGAAATCAAAAGAAATTGATCTTTGGCATATTATTACCGAGGGTGACTTTCAACCGATTCAAAAGAATCCGGAAACTAAAAGGGATGAAATATTTCCTTATAGTAAACAAAGTGATGAACTTAAAAGAAAACTAGCCAAAAATGATGAGGCTAAAATGATGATTTATAATGCTTTGCCGAAAAAGGAATTTGAAAGAATTTACATGTGTAATATGGCAAAAGATATTTGGAAAACTTTGTTAGTCACTCACCAAGGTAATAATCAAGTCAAAGAGAACAAGATAGATCTTCTTGTGCAACAATATGAACAATTTTCCATTTCGGAAGATGAATCTATTGATAATGCTTTTGCTAGATTTAATACTATTATTACTAGTCTTAAAGCTCTTGATGAAGGTTATTCTAGCAAGAACTATGTTAGGAAGTTTCTTAGGGCTCTACATCCCAAATGGAGAGCAAAAGTCACCGCCATTGAAGAGTCAAAGGACTTGGCAACATTATCACTTGATGAACTTCTAGGAAACTTGAAGGTTCATGAAATGATTATAAAGAAAGACTCCGATATAGTCAAAGGTAAAAGCTAGAGAGTTAGATCTCTAGCATTAAAAGCCAAAAAGGAGTCTAGTGATGAGGAATGTTCGGATTCCAATAGTGAAGATGAAGAGTATGCGTTAGCCGTTGGAAACTTTAAAAAGTTCTTTAGGAGAAGAGTTAGGTTCGTTAGGCAACCTCGTGATGATAAGAAGCCGTCACAAAAGAACCGAGTTGAAAAGAAAGGAACGAGTGATAGAAAATGCTTTAGATACGGAGATCCTAATCAACTCATAGTAGAATGTCCTAAACCACCGAGAACCAACAACCAAAAAGCTTTCATAGGAGGCTCTTGGAGTGATAGCGGCGAAGAAGAAGAGAAGAAGCCCAATGACGAAACATGTCTAATGGCTCAGGCTTCAAATGAGGTACATTATGACTCTTCTTATTATAGTAATGATACTTCGTCAATAAATGACAATAGATTATTTGACGAGTATAATAAACTATGCGAAGTAAGTTCTAAAATCATAACTAGGAACAAAACACTAAAAGCAACATTGCATGAACTAGAAGTGCAAGTTTTAGAACTAAAGGATCAAGTTAAAAGACTTGAGAAAAATAAAGAGATAGATGTAGGATGTAGGTCATGCATAAGTCTTCGAGTAGAAAATGAAAAACTTAAAGAAACTGCGTTAAGGATCATTAAATTCGAAAAAGGGACAAAGTCACTTAATGATATGCTTGAAAATGTTAGGTATAGTGAACATGCCGGAGCGGGCTTAGGATTTGACCCAAATAAAGCTTCGACAAGTAAAACAAAACAAGTAAAATTTGTCAAACCCACAAGTTCTGTCGAAACTGTGGACGGTGCCATTAAAGGTACAGACGGCACCATTAAATTTTATGGTACCATGGTACCGTCAGGTGCTAAAGTCAGATCTGGGTCAATTTTAAAAAATAACTTGAGTCCTAAACCGAGTCACATAGTTATTGATAATGTAGAAGTACCTATTGCTAGTAAAAAGGAAGTCAAAAGTTTTTACAAACCCTTGTCAACCCCCGGACTTGGTTTTGTAAAACCTGATATTAGATCAAAGACTCCTTCACCTAGAAGAACAAATGTTCCTAAACCTCGGTCAAGAACTTTTCTACCGAGAGGTAACTTTAGAAGACAAAGTTATCCAAGTAACTTTCCCGTAACTTAGAATAACCGTCAACCACGAAGTTACTTACCATGGGAAATGTCTCCTCCATTCCAACATCCCATCCAAATGCAACAAATGCATGGGATGTTTAAAACTAACAACTTTGGACCCATGAGATATTGGGGACCAAATGTTTGAGCTTTTGTCTTGCTAGATAGATATGGTTGTGAAGCAACTTGAAGCCCGACGAATGGAGTATGATTAGTGATTGCACTAATCTTGTGACACAAAGTCAAGTCTTGTCTTATCTTGCTTAGCTTTCAAAAAAGGTAGTATAATCTTCTAGTTTTAAGGGCAACACCTCAGGCTAAGGTACGCTTTCTTAAAACCCCCTTTGTTAGTAGACATGTCAAGCATGTAGTGTTCTTAGAATCTAACTTGTAGGCACTAACATAATGGACGTGAAAAGTGCATCCCCCAAAATGGTTTTGTCAACAAGGAGGTATATGTAGTACAACCTCCAGGATTTGTTAATCCATAAAAACCATATCATGTTTATAAACTCAAGAAAGCATTGTATGTTATTAAACAAGCCTCTTAAGCTTGGCAAGACATATTAAAGGCACTCTTACATAAACATGAATATACCATGAAAATGGTTGACAACATGATTTTCACAAAGAAACAAAATTCACATCCCATCATGACTCAAATATTTGTCGAAGACAATTATGTCAAACTCAACTTGTCCAGAAATGTACAATGATCGCTCAAAGATCATGCATGACAAGTTTGAAGATGAGCATGATGAGTGAATTAAGTTTCTGCCCTAGCCCTCATATAATATTACTTGAAGATGGTATCTTCTTAAGTCTAAGTATGCTAAAGTATATATATATATATATATATATATATATATATATATATATATATATATATATATATATATATATAATATATTATATATAATATATACATATATATATATATTATAATATATATATATATATATATGTATGTATATATACATACATATGTATGTATATATACATACATATGTATATATATATATATATATATATATTATATATATATATATATATATATATTATAAGCTTAGAACAATCTTAATCGATATAAACGCCCATGTCCGCAGAGACGAATCTCACAAGAGACGATGAAGGTGAGTGCGCGGATAGTACTAGGTTAGGAGCATGATAGGTAATTTATCTTCTTAAGTCTAAGTATGCTAAAGTGTGTATATATATATATATATATATATATATATATATATATATATATATATATATATATATATATATATATATATATATATATATATAATATTTAGCTTAGAACAATCTTAATCGATATAAACGCCCATGTCCGCAGAGACGAATCTCACAAGAGACGATGAAGGTGAGTGCGCGGATAGTACTAGGTTAGGGGCATGATAGGTAATTTATTTTACCTAACGGCAAGTAGGCCCGATATCATGTCTAGTGTCTGCCCTTGTGCTCGCTTGTAAGAAGGATCCCAAAACTTCTTACCTTAAAGCGGTTAAGCGTATCTTCCGATGCATTAAAGACACTATACACTTGAGATTGTACTATCTCAAGGGGATTGGTGTAGAAACTATTGTCTATACAAACTCTGATAATGCGGGAGATATTGTGGATCGAAAAAGTACGAGTGACGTTTGTACCTTCATGGGTTGTTGTCTAACTTCTTGGTTCTCCAAGAAACAAACGGCTCTTGCTATCTCCACGACCGAAGCCAAGTATGTAAGTGCCGGAAAGGCATGTCAACAAGCACTATGGATGAAACAAGCTCTTATTGACTATGACATCCATCTAGACGACGTTCCCATTATGTGCGATAATAAAGGTGCTATTGACTTGAGCAAAAACCCCGTTCAACACTCTCGTACTAAACACATAGAAATTCGTCACCACTTCCTTCGCGATAATGTTCAGAAAGGAAACATTTCTATTGAGAAAGTTCCCTCTCAAGACAATATCACCGACATCCTAACCAAACCTCTCAAACAAGAATCCTTCCATTATCTTCGTCTAGGTCTAGGAATGATGGAACATATTCCATAAATCTTATGACTATTTAAATATTTCATTGGAAATATTAAAGTCATCCCTTACGTCTTATCTCATGACTTGCCAAATATTTCACTGAAAATATTAAGTCATCCCTCACGTCCTTCTTATGACTACTCGAATATTTCACTGAAAATATTAAAGTCATTTCTTACGTCTCGCCTCATGACTTTTCGAGTCATCCTTTTCATTCCTCTCATGACTACTTAAATATTTCATTGGAAATATTAAAGTCATTCTTTACGTCTCGTCTCATGACTTTTAGATATTTCACTGGAAATATTAAGTCATCCCTTACGTCTCGTCTCATGACTTTTAAATATTTCACTGGAAATATTAAGTCATCCTTCACGTTCCTCGTATGATAACTTGAATATTTCACTGGAAATATTGAAGTCATCTTTCCTGTCTCGTCTCATGACTTTCTAAATATTTTACTGGAAATATTAAAGTCATCCCTCGTACTACTCCAATGACTACTTATGCATTTCCTCGGATATACTAAAGTCATTTCTTGTTATCCCGCCTAGTCGTTTCCGTTAAAAGAGTTTATTAGGTATAAACTCTTTCCTCGCGTCAAAAAGTCTTACAAATTAAGCAAGATCAATTCGTCAAAAGTCAAAAAGGAACAAAAACGAGTCTCAGACATGCACGAAACCACTAAAGTGGCACGGAACCACTAAACATTAGTGGTACCGTGTGTCTGATGGACCCATTTTCTTTCCTCTTTCCCTCTTCATACTCATTCAAAACATAATACCAACTTCTGCAACTGTTGTCAAGACCAAACCTCACAACCCAAAATTCAATTATCCCCTTTCAAGATCATACTCAAGGCATTAATTTTCAAGATTATCAATCACTTCCACTATTTTAACATAAATTGTAAGTCATTTGACTCTACTTTTCTTTAATCTTGAGTCTAGGGTTTGTTCACACATGAAAATTGAATTGGGGTTTTTCAATTTTGATTGAGTCTCTATGAAATTAGGACTAGGATTAGGCAATGTATAACCTTCATGATTCCCTTAACATAGGACTTGCATAAACCCACTTAAATCACATATTTTGGTTTAAACCTTGTTTTTAGTAGATTAAGTAGGTTTAAGAGGAATCATGTATAGAATGCTTGCAATTAGGATTAGGAGTAATTAACACTCTAAGTTTTCAAAATTTGGCGCCAGAACGTTGAAGTCGCCAAACACCCCAATTCTATTGTTTTCGAAAAATTTCACGAAACTAGGATCATGAAACATTTTTCATGCATCGTTGCTGCAAACTAAAAACTTTTTTCTCATTCATACATGATCTCACGAATATTGATCAAATTACATAACTAATATGTATTTATCGACAAATTCATTGAGCAAAAGTGAAGTTAGGAGTGTTTGGGTAATCTCATTATTTTTAGTTCTAGAGTCGAGATTACCGCACCTCCACATGGTTTGCATATAAAACACACACTAGGCACGTGTCTTTAAAGCAACTATTCTCAATTTTAATTTTTCTTATAATTTTATTATAGGTAACAAAAATGTCTCATGAGTATGATTTTGATCATCTTCTAACCGACACCTATACTCCCAAAATCTCTCGTGAACCTACAACACCCGGTAGTCACATTCGTGCCTATGTTAATCTTGAAACCCATCGGTTTCATGAAGGTCGAGTCGTTGATCCATCCTTAATTTATCATAGGGATATCAACATTTCATTTAGAGCTATAGGATTCGATTATTTACTACACATCAACGAGCACATTTGTCCTCGTTTTGTGTTGGAATTCTTTCGACAAGTTGAACTCGTACGTAATGAGGATCAATCGTTTTCACTTTGGTTTTGGATCCGAAATTTCAAATTCGTCTTGACTCTTGAGCAATTTGCTCAAATTCTTCGAATCCCCAATCATGGGCAATGTGCCTATACTAAGGATTGGTGTCTCGAGTCTCTCTTCAACTATCGAGAAGAGAATAGTCCGTATTGTTCCTATATACCCTCTCCAACCGAACTTACCAAACTCATTCATACTCATAAGTACTCTTCTTACCCAAATCCAACGAAAATTTGTTTGGAAGAGGTTCGTTATGAACTACTTTCTTGGGAAATTATCCTGCGAGAAAATGTTCTAAGTCTAACAGGAAATTGTGAGCAACTTCCGGCGTATTGTGCTTATATGATTTACTGTCTTCTTATTCAAGATGCGAGTGTGATGAAAACGGGAGAAAGCTCAAGTCATAAGTAGTTAGGGAGGGATTAGTACTTCTGCTAGGATTTATCTATGATAATTACACTAGGGATTAATACTCTTTACTATCTAGCATGCTTGACATTTATCCTATCACCTTGCATGAATTTTATATATGATTCTTGGATGATAGCTTATTTTGTCCTTTGTGTTTGCATGCTTATGGATTATCTTAGAAAATTGCATGATAATATTTATTTGCTAGGAGTAGCTTAATATGGGACATATTAGACAAAAAAATCTTTAGTGATTTGAGGCACTAACATTTCCTGCAAATAGTTCCCCTAGAAAACTTCCCCTTAGCTGCCCAAAACTAGGCTGCACAGGAAAATTCGTGACTTCCAGGTCACGGCACCGTTAAATAGGCCACAGTACCGTTAAATTTAATGGTACCGTGTGGTATTTAGTGGTACCGTTCCCTTGCTTGACAAATTTTCACTGTTTCCTCTAGATCCCTGCATTCCTAACCTCAAACCTGCAGAATTTTGTAAACTTACATACACCCCAAGATTCCCTTACTACACCATAGGATACTACCACCACTCTTGCCTATATAAGGACTCACCATTGCAAGCTTATCTTGTATCTCATCTTCAACCTCACACCACTCAATCACCATGTCTTCCACACAAGGATCAATAAACCACATTTCCAAGAAACCTAGGATAACCGTAAGACCACCATCCAAACCTCTCTTTGTTGATCTCACAAAAGATGATGAAGTCACAACACCACCTTCCCAAGCCACTCCTCACTCACCATCTCCACCTAATGCTCCTTCCAAAACATCTTCCACTAGAACCACAACTTCATCATCTCCCTCTCTCAACACCATGCCATCATCCATGTACTACACTCTCTTTCCCATCACTCCATTGGATTATGCCATGCCAACCCCATCACCAACTAACTCACCACCACCTCCTTCCCCAATCATGGGCAACCTATTCAACCTCATTCATTTGATCTACATAGTTGATGAACTCAAATAAGTACATTTTATTATCATCATTTATCCTATTTATTTGACTTATTTTATTATATTATCTATGAGAATCGATACATTAATGTTTACTTTAGTGATTCTCAGGTAAAAACAAGCATTATGTGAAACTTGGCGATTTTGGACTAATTATGGAGCAAAACAAGCAAGATGTCAAAAGCCTACTGAAATCCAGAAGATCAAGCTCGTTTTACTCCAGATACGCCGCATTATACTTCTAACATACGGCGTATCACTATCAAGATTTCACAAGTTACAATCCAAGTACATGCGCCGCATACAAAGATCAAGATACGCCGCATCTGAAGATGGTGTAAGAATATTTCTGAATATATTAATCTTGGACCCCACGCGAAGTTAAGTCAATGCGCCGCATCTATCTACTAGATGCGCCGCATCGATCCCTCAGGTAGAAGCTGTGAGGACCTGATTTGATATATGGTTAAGGTGGTTAAACCTTGTGTCTTTGTGTATAAGATATATTGAGTTAATATGATTAAGCACGCGGAATTTACTTAACCACACTTAGAAGGTTATGTATGTTATGGAAATGGAAGAATTATATTTGTTACTTTAACAATGAACAAAAAAAGTTTTTCACTAAACGATTCAATATTATTCAAAATAATACGAGTGATCTTGAGTTTTTCACTAGGGTTACAAAACCTTGAATCTTATGTTACAACTTGTGATTTGTGTTTGTTCTATGTCTTTTCTGATATTTACACACATTCACACTAGTCTAAGATCTCTTTTATAGTTGCAAGAGATCTTTACAAATTGCTTAAAGTCTTGACCGACTTACTTGTTTAACTTATGCTTATTGTGTCAGTACATAAGATACAACATGTATCTATGTATACAACTTGTTAACTAAGCACATGGAGTAAGATATTATCTACCGTATATGTTTGACCAAAATACAATAAATATCTTTTCGATCTTATCCTATGAGTCACTGATCAGCAGTACCATATACAACTAGCAGTACCTTCAACTTGAACTAGCAGTACCTTCTTGCTCTAGCAGTACCTTGATGTACTAGCAGTACCTTGATCATGAACTAGCAGTACCTTTGACTTAGAGTAAATTCTAATACTCTAACTTCAGAATATTTAATTCCCAACAATCCTCCCCTAAACATGTGAAAATGTGAAACATTTCAAACATGTTTTCTTGAATTAAATGAGGACTTGTGAAGATCTTTCAAACATTTCATGAATCTGAACAATTCTTCTATTCTGAGCTCATCTGCTTTGTTCTTCTTTGACTTCAGCAATATCAAAAACATTGTACCAAAAGATGGTGCAATTTCCTTGGATGGAGGAATTGTAAGAGGCAATGATTTCAACAAGTGAAATCATCTATCAGCATGCCTTTGCAAGTGATAAACAAACATAATGAACTGAAATTGAAACTTTCCTTCGTTTGATCTAGATAGAATTTTCTCCTTTAGAAATGCTTCATCCCTTCTAGATATTTGATCTGATCTAATCATTTTCAACCTCTACATCATCATCTTGTATGCTCTTGTCTTCTCCTTCCATATATTGGTTTATACTTCCTTTCTGGGCAATTATTTCCTCCCCTGAGATTGTTACCTCCCCTGAAGCAAATAACTTTTGTTTCCTCCCCTTGTTTGGAAGATCTCACTATGTACCTTTGAGTGATCTATCAATGTGAACTTGTTGTCAGACAATATTGTACATGAAGCCATCAATCTCTTAAGAGTTTAAGTTACTGTCCTCATCACTTCTAGGTGTGTTAACTCCTATGAGAGGTGAATCAGTGGACATTTTGATTCATAATCCATGAATGAATGGTTTTTCTGAATCCTTGAAAATCCTTTTAAGAAATCATTTAACTTAGTAGTATGTTCATGATTTTAGAATTGAAAAATCATACTACTTCCAACCATTTTGAAAGAATCAAGTGTATAACAGACACTTAATTAGCATTTCGGTTTAAAGCAACCTCTGGTTGTGTGAGAACCAATGTGTTTCAGTTATCACTAACTGCCTGTGAAAAGATAAATCTATTCAAAAGATTTTCTTGACAGGGTTTCCAGCTCATAGTAATTGTTACCTCCAACACAAGTGTTAGATTCACTTTTACTAGCTGTTATTTCTATCAGATGTCCTCAGACTAACTCATTATACTAAAAAGTATAAAATGATAGAAATTGAGTTGTATCAGTTACTATCTGATCAACTAAGTCATCAATTCAATGTGAAATATCATAACTAGATTTCAAGAAAGAAGTTTTAAGGAGGTTAAATTCCTAAACTCAGTCCATCATAAACCTATTATGGTCAGCAATTTGATAAGCATTCTGCTGTTCCCATTTCACTTGAAATATCCTTTGTGTTCACATATCCATACCTGAAATAGTTAGTCTAAAACCAAAAGAACAATGTACAAAGTACTTGTCTTGCATTAGTATAATCATAAAACCAACTGTATGAATAACACAATTCAAATTTTGATATATTAGCAGTACCTTATAAATCCAGCAGTACCAACAAAAATTTATGTACAAAAACACATCATATTGAAAATTTAAAGATTAAGCATTCCAATACTTGCTACCAAGTACTGAAACCTTGAAACATCAAAAGCTTTTGTTAACAGATCTGCAAAATTATGCTCTGAAGCAATTTTAAGGACTTGAATTAATCTTTTCTCATTGCAATCTCTTATAAAGTGATGTCTAATTTCAATGTGTTTTGTTTTAGAGTGTTGTACCGGATTTTTAATAATACAAATTGTACTACTATTATCAATATAAATAACAGTGTTTAAGAAATTGTACCCATAATCAAGGAGTTGGTTTTGAAGCCATAGAACTTGACTAGAGCAACTTGCAGCAGCTATATATTCAGCTTCAGTTGTTGAATTTGCCACACTTGTCTGCTTCTTACACTGCCTTGAGACAAGTCTACACCCAAGGAATTGACATCCTCCAGTTGTTGACTTTCTGTCTGAGCTAGCACCAGCATAATCACTATCCGAATATGCTACCAAGTCAAAAGGAGATTCTCTTGAATACCATAAACCCAACCTTGGTTGACCTTTGAGATATCTAAATATTCTCTTGACTGCAGTTAAATGAGAAACCTTTGGAGTAACTTGAAATCTTGCATAAACACAAACAGGAAACATGATATCAGGTCTAGATGATGTAAGATACATCAAGGAGCCTATCATAGATCTGTAACTGTGTACATCTACATTTTCTCCATCTTCATCTTTCAGAAGGTGCTTCTCAGAGTCCATTGGTGTGCTTGCAATTTTTGAATCAGCAAATTGAAATTTTCTAAGTATCTCTGCTACATATTTGTCTTGACTAATAAATATGCCTTCAGATGATTGCTTAACTTGCAAACCCAAAAAGAATGTAAGTTCTCCCATAGAACTCATCTGAAACTTATCTTTCATAAGCTTCTCAAATTCTAAACACATTTCCTTCCTTGTAGATCCAAAGATAATGTCATCCACATACACCTGCACTAACAGAAGATCCTTCTTGTGCTGTTTGATGAAAAGTGTCTGATCAATCTTCCCTCTTTGAAATCCATTTTCTAATAAGTAGGAAGCAAGTGTTGCATACCAAGCTCTTGGTGCCTGATGAAGGCCATAGAGAGCTTTCACTACTCTGTACACTTTGTTTGGATGTAATGGGTCAATGAAACCAGGAGGTTGTGAAACATACACCTCTCTTCCAATTTCACCATATAAAAATGCGCTTTTGACATCCATTTGGTAGACTGTGAAGCCTAAAAATGAAGCATAAGCTAGAAACAGCCTAATTGCCTCAATCCTTGCTACTGGAGCATAAACTTCATCATAATCTATTCCTTCTTCTTGTGTGTACCCTTGTGCTACTAGTCTAGCCTTATTCTTGATCACAATTCCTCTGTCATCCTTTTTGTTCTTAAAAACCCATCTAGTGCCAATTACCTTTTCATTCCTAGGTAAATCAACTAGCACCCAAACCTTTTGAATCTTGAACTGAAGAAGCTCTTCTTGCATTGCCTCTAACCAGCTTGAATCATCTAGGGCTGTAAGAATATTCTTTGGTTCCTTTTGAGAGAGAAAACATACAAATAAACAAGAGTTTGAAAGCTCATGTTGTTTTGAAACATAAAGGGCATCAAGAATCCCTTTTTGGTCTGAAGAGACTAGTTGTCTTCTTGTCTTCACACCAGATTGTATATCTCCTATCACATTATCCAGGGAGTGAACTTTGTGAATCCTTGTGTGTGGGGTAGTAGGAACATGATAAGATGGTGAAAGATTACTCAAATCCACTTCATCTTCTTGGAACTCTGCATCTTTTGAATGTGAAGGACCAACAGGACCTTCAGCTGAACTAACAGTTCCTTCAAATGAACTACCAGTACCTTGAGAAGTACTAACAGTACCTTGCTCTGTCTCAGCAGTACCATCAATATTTAACATATTAAGTTGTTCCTCTGTTCCAACATCTTTTCTTTGAGCTTCAACATCTTCTTTTGCTTTACCAGAAGAAGATTCATCAATGTTTGAAGCTAAATCCACACTGGTACTTGACCACAATGGCATAATGACATCAGATTGATCTTTATCTAACTCCACCTCATTTGTTGCTTGTGAACCTGAAAAATTATTAGTTTCTGCAACAACAGGTATATAATTCATAGAATTTGTTAGATAATCAAGATCAAATATCCATTTTGGTCCTTGACCTACTACATTGGATTTGTTTTCCTGAAACTCCACATGTAGTTCTTCTTGAACTTTCTCAGTTCTTAAGTTGTAAACTCTAAAAGCTTTGCTAACAAGAGAATATCCAACTAAGAAACCTTCATCTGCTTTACCATCGAATTTTCCTAAATGGTCTAAGGTATTGAGAATTGTCACATGACATCCAAAAGGTCTAAGAAATCCTATTGTAGGAGTTCTACCATTAAAGAGTTCATATGATGTCTTATTGTGAGGCTGCACAACTAAAACTCTATTTTGAACATAGCAAGCAGTGTTAATTGCCTCTGCCCAAAAGATTATAGGTAGCTTAGAATCAGCTAACATTGTTCTAGCAGCTTCAATTAGTGTTCTATTCTTTCTTTCAACCACTCCATTCTGTTGTGGTGTTCTAGCAACACTATATTCTCTCCTAATACCTTTTTCTTTGCAGAAATCATCCATAACTCTATTTCTAAACTCTGTCCCATTATCACTCCTAATGACTTTTACTTTCTTGCTTACTTGATTTTCTATCAGTGTAATGAAGTCCTTAAGGATGCTTGATGTCTCATCCTTAGTGGCTAAAAAGAAAACCCATGTAAATCTGCTATAGTCATCAGTTATAACAAGACAATATTTTTTATTTTGCATACTCCTTACTGAAACTGGTCCAAATAAGTCCATATGAAGCATAAACAATGACTGATTGATAGAGTTAAAAATCTTGGGCTTACAAGTGGCTTTGTGTTGTTTGCCTTTTAGACAAGCAATGCATGTTTGATCATTTTCAAATCTTTTGTGAGGTAAACCTCTTACCAAACCATTCTTAACAATTTTATTTATGGTTTTGAAGTTAATATGACCAAGCCTTCTATGCCATAACATTGATTCATCCAATGTGGCCTTTGATACAAGACAAGTTAAATCTTCTTTAGGAATGATGTTCTTCATATCAACACTATACATATTGGCCTTTCTAGGAATTCTAAGAAGTACTTGATTTTCATCAGGCATCTTAAAATCCTTAGATAGAACAAGACATTCAGTGTCAGTAAAAAGGACATTATTCTTTTTGTCACACATTTGTGAAACACTAAAAAGATTATACTTTAACTCTTGTACATAGTACACATTTTCAAAATCTAAATTTCCGGTTTTAATAGTACCTTTACCAGAAATTTTTCCACGAAAACCAACTCCAAAGGTAACATATCCTCCATTGAATTCTTGAAAATCTGAAAGATAAGACATGTTGCCTGTCATGTGATTGGAACATCCACTATCTGAGTATCCTTGATCTTGATGATCAATAGAATGTTCCTGCACACAAATAAGAGTGTTAGTTTTCTTTGGGGATCCAAGCCATTACTGACTTGGATCTGCCTCTTGCATCAATGTAATTTAATCTTTTAAGGACTGTTGATGCAACATTGGATTTTTGAATCCAACATGCTGAGGCCTTAACAGCATTTGCCCTATTACCCTTAGCAGCAGAGTGAATAACATGCTTAGCAGAGTCTGCTAACTTTGAAGTCACACCCTTTGGTCTCCAAATTTGTTTGTGGACCACTGCTTTTGTTTGAATGGGCCTTAGAACAGTTTTAGATGCATGTATGAAAGTTGTTTTTGCATCCTTAGCTGTTGATTTTGGGTTAACAGTCATCATAGGTCTAACAGTACCTTTTGATCTACCAGTACCTTTATTTTGTTCTGGCAGTACCTTTTTGTATGTATTAACAGGACCTTTTTGTCTGTCAGGACCTTTGGGTCCAGACTTGTTTGAGACTGTTCTGGGTTTTGTTATATGAGTATTAGAGTGAAAATGAGTTTGAGGAGTTTGCCTTTTGTAGTTCACCCTATTGTTTTCATACCCAGTTACCCTTTGGTTGCAGAAAGCTGCAAGATGGTCAAAACTACCACATGTATAACAAGCTTTATTGTAAAATGAAAAGTCATCACCTATTTGGTTAGACTTGAGGTTGTTCCAATTCCTTTGGTTACCTCTGGGCTTGTTTGTAGTTCTATATTGTTCACAATATCTAACTGGTTTCCTATCAGTCTTAACATTTGACTTAGGCCTGTTAGTGTTGTGATTGACTATCTTAGGAATACTTGTTCCTACTTTCTTAACCAATACAGGTTTAGACATAACCTGTTCTTCTTCATCACTATCACTATCAGTTGTACAATCTTCAACAACTATAGCATCTCCTTTCTTAACAAAGGACACCTTGTCCTGATAAGATAAAGTTTTATCTAAACTTTTACTCACCTTTTCTATCTTTGGAGATTTAGTGACCTGAGAACCATATTCCATGATTGGTTCTTGAAACTCAGGTAATCCTGTGTGTGCTAAATCAATACCTGGAGGTGAATGAACACCTCTGTATGGTGGGGGTACAGACTTAAATCCAACACCAGAATTAACCTTATCAATAACTTGGGCTTCCCAAAGCTTATTGAATCCTTCTGAGGAATGTGCTAAAACATCCACAGAAACCTTTACATTTTCTCTTTCATTTTTGTGTTTAGCTAATGAATCATTCAACTCAACAATACACTCATCTCTGATCTTAATGTCATTTTTTAGTATATTGATGTCATCAGCAAAATGAATTTCATTATTTTTAAAATGTAAGACTTGTTTTTCTAAAACACCTAGACCTCTTTTGTGATTAGCCAAATTAAAAAGAGAGTTAAGTAGCTCTTCTCTATGAGCTTCAAATCTCTTATTAAGGTCTTCATAAGCTTTAAGATTAGGACATGATTCAGTACAAGATGTAATATTGTTTACCTCTGAATCAGAATGGGCCATTAGAGCAAATTCATTAGCCAAAAGAGCATCATTTGGTGGTGCATCCTCTTCAATAGCCATAGAGCTCCAATCATAACCAATACCATCAATAGCCAACATAGCCTTTGGCTCTTCAACAGTAACTTCCTTTTTCCTATCTTGCTTATACCATGTGTTTCTATTCTCCTGCTTTCTTGGGCTTCTACATTCCTTAGCAAAGTGTCCTAACCTATGACAGTTGAAACACTCCACTTTCTTTTTATCAAACCCAGCAGTATCATTACCATTTATGGTAATTTGCTTCCCAGTTCTCTGCCAATGCTTCTTGGCTCTCATGCTGAGCAAAGCAACCTGCCATTTGATGTCCATCTCTTCCAAATCATCACTATCAACCTGCTCTAGGTCTTCATGATTTAGAGGAGAACCACTAGACTGACTAGATATAAATACATAGAATGCTGGATCACCAAGTCCTGCAACAGTCTTTTGTGAACTAGTAGAAGGACCACCATTTGTAGCATTAGAAACACTTTCAACTTCTTCTACCTCTTCAGCCTTACCAATACTAGGAGATGACAAAAGTGCCACGTTCCCAGAACTAGTACCATAAGTTCCAGACTTTCTAAGACTTTGTTCAACAATTTTGAAGTTGTTGTACAAATCATTGAGCTTCATTGTTTCAATGTCTGATTTGTTCATCCAGACAATAACATGAGTGTGGAACTCATCAGGTAGACTTCTTAAAAACTTCATGTTGAGATCTTCCTTCTCTGTCTCAACACCTAACACAGCTAACTGACTGACAAGCTTATGTAATCTTGAGAATAGCTTATCAAGAGACTCATTACTAAAAGCAGTAAAGTTTTCAAATTGTTGCTTTAGTAGTGTCTTCTGTGTCTTTTTGGTAGTTTCATTACCACCAAAATATGCACAAATCTCTTCAAAAAGAGTTTTTGCATCAAGATACTTGTTAAATGATAACATCTGCTCACCAGGAATGGTCATAAGCAGCAAATTTCTTGCTTTCTGATCATTTCTCTTCAGTATCTTCTCTTCATTTGACACTGGTCCAGTATTTCTTTTCCTACTTGTTTTACCTTCTAGGACAACCTCTGAGTAGCTTGGTAAAAAAGAATCACCAAATATAATGATATCCCAAAGAGTTTAATCTTGGACCATGAAATATTGCTCAATTCTCATCCTCCATAACTCAAACTCATTGGGTTTGATCATGGGCAACTTTGCAGCAACATTTGTTTGAACATCATGTGCTTCCATTTCTATTTCTTCTAATTCAATTATATCAGCCTGAGCTCTGATACCAACTGTGAGGACCTGATTTGATACACGGTTAAGGTGGTTAAACCTTGTGTCTTTGTGTATAAGATATATTGAGTTAATATGATTAAGCACGCGGAATTTACTTAACCACACTTAGAAGGTTATGTATGTTATGGAAATGGAAGAATTATATTTGTTACTTTAACAATGAACAAAGAAAGTTTTTCACTAAACGATTCAATATTATTCAAAATAATACGAGTGATCTTGAGTTTTTCACTAGGGTTACAAAACCTTGAATCTTATGTTAGAACTTGTGATTTGTGTTTGTTCTATGTCTTTTCTGATATTTACACACATTCACACTAGTCTAAGATCTCTTTTATAGTTACAAGAGATCTTTACAAATTGCTTAAAGTCTTGACCGACTTACTTGTTTAACTTATGCTTATTGTGTCAGTACATAAGATACAACATGTATCTATGTATACAACTTGTTAACTAAGCACATGGAGTAAAATATTATCTACCATATATGTTTGACCAAAATACAATAAATATCTTTTCGATCTTATCCTATGAGTCACTGATCAGCAGTACCATATACAACTAGCAGTACCTTCAACTTGAACTAGCAGTACCTTCTTGCTCTAGCAGTACCTTGATGTACTAGAAGTACCTTGATCATGAACTAGCAGTACCTTTGACTTAGAGTAAATTCTAATACTCTAACTTCAGAATATTTAATTCCCAACAGAAGCTATAAATACCTCAAGGCCAGACGAATTTCAAGAGCTTAACTCAGAGTCGAAGATAGAAGAACCCTAGAGCCGAATTCAGACGACCAAGCAGCACAAGACACACCTAAACGAAGATACATGAGCTGTAAGAAGGTCCTGCATGTATTCAATTCATTAAGTAGTTTTGTTTTATTGTATTAGTACACTTTAATTCATCAGGACTGATGGGCTTGTGTCATGTGACTACGGAAAATCATGCACTCCCCTTAATATTGCTTTCCCATTAATTAAAGTTTATATGTTGATGTCTTTGGTGACTTTTATTAGTGCATTGATAACCTCTGTGTCTAGCTGAGCATTGCTTGGGTCGCCATGCCCCTTCCTCGCCTATTTATTTTAGCGTCTCTTGAATAAATATGATAGACATAAGTAATCATTAAGGGTTTACTCGCCGATAAGATTAGAGCCAACGAGAAAGGTTTAATTATATACACTTCATATAAAACTAGCAATAAAACAAGTGACAAGCTACTTAATTATCAGGACAGGTCTTCTTATAGTCTCGAGTATCTATTTGTGTACGTGTGTGCTAATCGCTGATTCGTGCTCATTAGTTTAGTTTTCAATTTAATCATAACCAAACCGTGCCAGTCTCTCAGGCTGAACCCCCTTGCGTTAGATTAGGTTGCATAGCTAACTTAGGGTATTAAAATACTGATTAGAATAACTAGATAATACGTTCCACTCTTAGTGATCGACACTCTACTTAACATTATATTCATACTGACCGGGTACACTGCTCGTTAAGTGTGTGTGTTATTGATAAGTCGGCTAAATATAAATTTAAAACTTGAGTAGGAATTAATACTGCTAAACCGCAACGACACGCACGCGCATCAAGTTTTTGGCGCCGCTGCCGGGGAGTGAATTGTTATTATCTGTTAATTTGATTAGTATTTTAATTAGGTTTTTTTTTAGATTCTAACCACTAACCCTGTTATATATTAGATAGATTGCATTCATTGTATAATTTGCATATTTTCTATTTTTGTGTGTTTTTGTTTTCTGTAATTTTTGTTTCTTTTTGTTTGTTTTTATTTTTGTTTTTCTTTTTCTATTTTTCTGCATTCTGCTATCGTTGTATTGTGCTAATACAAACGATACGGCGTATTGCGTTTAATTTTTATAAAATACAACGCGTTTAATAAATTCGAGTACGACGCATCTTTCCAAAGATACGGCGTATTCTGTTTTTAATAAGAAATTTTTCTAAACCCTAACGCCATACGACGCATCTGTTTTCCAGATACGGCGTATTTTCTATTTAAATTAAAAATAGTTTTTCGAATTATTAAACAAAAGCGACGCATCGATCTTTATCGATACGGCGCATCTACTAAATCAAAAATCTTGTATTTTGAAACGTAACGAAAATACGACGCATTAGCTTTTGTTAATACGACGCATTTAATTTTAATAAATATAATCGATTTTTGATAATTTAAACTGGATACGGCGCATTCTTATTCATAAGCGGTGTATCTGTTTTCTGAATAAAAGTCTGATTAAATTTTAACGTAATAAGATACGGCGTATCCAACTTTTTGGATACGGCGCATCGTTTGCAGATGTCAGCAACTTTTATTTTTCTTATTCCCGAACGGAAAATATTCTAACTTACCCTTACACTTGGAAGTTTTTACTTTTAAATCTACCTGTCTTTTATTTTCAGGAACAATGTTCGATATTTTCCCCAACTGGTTCGGAAGACCCCAAAGAAACCTTACCATGGAAGAGTTTGCACTACTAATCGCTCAAGCAAATGAAAAAGAACATCATGAAGCAATAAACTTTATTAAAGAATTCAAAGGCAGTCATGAGCTGTTACTAAAGGAACAAAACAACATGATTAATGGATTGGCAATTGAAGTGCACCAATTGTCAACGGTGCTTAACAAGATTCTTTTGGTAAAACACGATTTGAAAGGGATTACAACTAGAGGCGGAAAGTCAACCTTTCAAATCGGAGAGACACCCGAGGATAACAGCACAAACAAGATTTCCCCTGAATCTATATCATCTGAGCAAGAGCAACCAAAAGATACTAGTCCAGAACCTGTGATTAGAGAAGAACCTCCTGTTGAACTTAAACGATCAACACTACCTTTTCCACATAGGGTAAGGAAGGAGAAAGAAGATGCCTATCAAAGGAAGTTCCTGGAAAATCTCAAGTAGCTGCAGCTAAATATACCATTTATGGAAGCCCTAGTGCAAATGCCAAAATATGCTAAATATCTGAAGAGCTTACTTACAAACAAGTCCAAACTTGAAGAGGCTTGCACTGTAACAATGGGGGAAAGAAGCTCAGCAGCATTGCTCAACAAACTTCCATCTAAGGAAAAAGATCCAGGGAGTTTCACTATTCCTTGTCAAATTAAAAATTTACATATTGGAAATGCTTTAGCCGACCTAAGAGCTAGTATAAGTCTTATGCCCTCTTCTATGTATGAAAAATTAGGCCTTGGTGAACCAAAACCTACTAGGATGTGCTTAGAGCTAGCTGATAGGTCCATACAATACCCATTAGAAATAGCTGAAAATATATTAATAAAAGTTGATAAATTTGAATTACCTATTGACTTTGTTATCCACGATATGCCCGAAAATTCTAGAACTCCTATAATATTAGGACGACCATTTTTAGCCACTGCTAGGGCCATGATTGATGTTTTTAATAAAAAGATAACTCTTACCATAGGAAATGATGAGGTTGAATTTAATATGGAACAATCTATGAGTAAAACTAATTATGAAGATGATGAATGCTATAATATCGATGTTTCTGATGACACGATTAATCAATTTACTCATAAATTGTTAAAAAATAATTTGCTTGATTCTTATCTGCTTAAAAATTTAGAAAACACAATCGCCATAGAAGATCAAGTTGATGAAAATACTATTGATAATAATTTCGCTGTTGATTCCGCTGTTTGTAACGCCATACGGCGCATCGGAAATATCGATGCGGCGCATTTATCTGATGACAACAACGACGTAATAAAAGAACAAGTTTATTCCGCTAGTGCTAATAAAATTGATGATGTCAAACCTGTGCTTAAGGATCTCCCTTCTACTTTGGAATATGCTTATTTAAATGGGAACACTAATTCACCTGTTATTATTGCATCTGACTTAACGCCAAAAGAAAAAGAATCCCTTTTGCAGGTACTATATAAACGAAGAGGAGCATTAGCATGGAGTATGTCTGATATTAAGGGAATTAGCCCGTCATTCTGTACACATAAAATCCTTATGGAAGATGAATTCAAACCAACTATCCAACCCCAAAGGCGCTTGAATCCAAAAGTCCAAGACGTGGTGAAAAATGAAATTGTGAAATTACTTGACTCCAGACTTATCTACCCAATTTCCGACAGCTCGTGGGTCAGTCCTATCCACGTTGTACCAAAAAAGGGAGGAATGATGGTAGTACTCAATGACGACAATGAGCTAATCCCTTCAAGAACTGTTACTGGATGGAGAGTTTGCATCGACTACCGCAAACTCAATGATGCTACGCGAAAAGATCACTTCCCTCTTCCATTTATTGATCAAATGTTAGAAAGACTATCAGGATATGATTATTATTGCTTTTTAGATGGTTTTTCAGGTTTCTTCCAAATACCCATTGCCCCCGAGGATCAAGAGAAGACGACTTTCACCTGCCCTTATGGAACCTTCGCCTATAGGAGAATGCCGTTCGGACTATGCAACGCCCCTGCTACTTTCCAACGTTGTATGACGGCTATCTTCCATGATATGGTAGAAGACTTTATGGAAGTCTTCATGGACGACTTCTCGGTGTTCGGTAACTCATTTAGTGATTGTCTCTTTAAACTTGATAAAATGCTTGCTAGGTGTGAAGAAACTAACCTTGTTCTTAATTGGGAAAAATGTCATTTTATGGTTAGAGAGGGAATTGTGTTAGGACATAAGATTTCTGGGAAAGGTATAGAAGTCGACAAAGCTAAAATTGATGTAATTGCCAAACTACCTTACCCCACTAATGTAAAAGGTGTTAGAAGTTTTTTAGGGCATGCTGGATTTTATCGTAGGTTCATAAAGGATTTTTCAATGATATCTAGGCCTATGACCCAATTATTGCTAAAAGATGCGAAGTTTGATTTTTCTGAAGATTGCAAAAAGGCATTTAATATACTTAAAGAAAAACTAACTACTGCACCTATTATAATTTCGCCGGATTGGAATCTGCCTTTTGAACTAATGTGTGATGCTAGTGATTATGCTGTTGGAGCTGTACTTGGCCAAAAGATAGAAAAGAAATTTAAGCCAATTTATTATGTTAGCAAAACATTAAATAATGCCCAAGAACATTACACCACCACGGAAAAAGAACTTTTAGCAGTAGTTTTTGCATTCGATAAATTTAGGTCATATCTTATATTGTCAAAAACTATGGTTTACACTGACCATTCTGCTTTGAAGTATTTGTTCAATAAACAGGATGCCAAGCCAAGGCTTATTAGGTGGGTTTTATTGCTCCAAGGATTCGATATTGAAATTAAAGATAAAAAGGGGGCAAAAAATCTAGCTGCTGACCACTTATCTAGACTTGAAAACCCTGATATGGAGGTGCTTGATGAAAGGGAAATCGCTGATGACTTTCCTGATGAACACCTTATGATGGTAAGAATTAAGAGCAATGATAATACACCATGGTATTCCGACTATATAAACTTTATTGTTGCAAATGAAATTCCAAAAGGGCTAACATCCGACGAGAAAAGAAGGTTTCTTAATCGCGCTAGTGAGTATATTTGGGATGAACCTTATGCCTTTAAATTATGCCCTGACAATATTATACGAAGATGCGTAGATGGTGATGATATCCCAACAATATTGGCACATTGCCATTCAGGGCCGACGGGGGGACATCACGGTGCAGTTATTACAAGAAGAAAAATCCTTGATGCAGGATTCTATTGGCCCACTATGTTGGATGATGCAAAAGATTATATAAAAGGATGTGATGCGTGTCAACGATCCGGAAATATTACATCCAGAAACGAAATGCCTCAAAACTATATCCATGTATGTGAAGTTTTTGACATATGGGGATTGGACTTCATGGGACCGTTTCCTGAATCTAAAGGTAATAAATATATTTTGGTTGCTGTTGATTACGTATCAAAATGGGTCGAAGCGCAAGCGTCACCAACAAACGACAACAAGGTAGTGCTTAAATTTTTGCGAAGTTTGTTCGCTAGGTTTGGAGTTCCTAAAGCATTGATTAGTGATAGGGGAACACACTTTTGTAATCACCATCTAGGAAGAGCCTTGCAACAATATGGAGTGTATCATAGGGTTTCCACTGCATACCATCCTCAATCCAATGGGCAAACTGAAGTAACCAATAGGGCTATAAAACGGATTTTGGAAAAAATGACTAGATATAATCCGAAAGGGTGGTCTGACAAGTTAAATGATGCTTTATGGGCATTTCGTACAGCCTATAAGACACCGACGGGATGCACTCCATTTCGTCTCGTATACGGAAAAGCATGCCACCTACCGGTCGAAATAGAACAAAGTGCATATTGGGCCTTGACGAAATGTAACATGGATATGGAAGCTGCGACGAAGAACCGTTTCATGGAACTAAATGAACTCTACGAACTAAGAGATGAGGCCTACAGAAATACTAAGATCTACAAAGAAAGAACTAAAAGATGGCATGACTCGAGGTTACATGGGGATAAAACGTTTACTATTGGAGAGAAAGTGCTGTTGTTTAATTCTCGATTAAAGATGTATCTAGGTAAACTTAAATCAAGATGGACGGGTCCGTTCGTTGTCAAGAAAGTGTATCCATACGGGACTATTGAAATATGCGATAAAAATGGTTATATATTCAAGGTAAACGGGCAACGAGTAAAGAAATACTTTGATAATTAAATTGAGGATACTGAGAACGAGGTGGTGGAGTTTGAACCCGAAGTATTGAAATAAGGAGCTGAACGTGAGTCTAACTTGAATACTCTGGAATAAAGACAAGTGCTGACCGGGAGACAACCCGGAAGAAAATTTTTTACTTTTCTGTTCTGTGTCGAGTCTGTCAGACCTACAGAAGATGCGGCGCATCTCCATCATAAGATGCGACGCATCACCTGCACTGGTCATATCTTATTTCATTTTCTGCATTTTTTTTTTGACTTTAAAACTTTCTGTCAGTTTATTTAATGCGGCGCATCCCTGGTTAAGGATGCGACGCATCTTTTATTCTGATTCGTATTTATTCCAGGCTCGATACGGCGTATCTTCTTCCATAAGATACGGCGTATCGACTGACCTGATGATTTACAGTTTAATTTTTAGGTTTTATTTTTACTAACTACTAATGTATTATGCAAGTTTGAACCTTCTTAACTCAGGTGTGTTAAAGTCTAAATGGTATTATAGATTCCTGCAATTTTTTGTGGATACATCATCTATGAAGCTTAAACGTTCTCATCCACAAGAAAGTTGATTTTTGCTCTTATACGAATAATGGAGGATCATACCGAGCAAATCTCAGGGGAGTTTTTCTGTTCTAATTCTTTTATTTTCCAGTTTTTAACCTTTGACACAAACAACGAGGACGTTGTTTAACTTAAGAGGGGGGATTGGAGAATTAGAACACTTACTTGTCCTAAAATTTTTCAAAATATGCTTAAAATGCGCTTAATATATCAAAATTTAAATTTTTTTTAGCATGTTTTTGTTTAAAGTCTAAATTACATAACCGCACACATAACTCTATTCTTTCAAAAATATTAAAACTTTAGTGTGCTGGTGACTTGTAAACTTTAGAACTTGGCTTGTATACTATTCGAAACCACCATAATAAGTATTATCTATATAATTGGAGTGACTTGTCTAAATTGGTAAATTTCTAGGATTACACCCAAATAGCCTTTATATGTTATGTGATATTAACTAACTACACTGGTTAGTTAACCCCCGTATAAACCCTTTGTTACTCTCACTTTTAGAGTAAGATACCCCTAGAAAAACCCTCAGAGCCATTCCTTTCGTTTCTTACACCTTTGTTATAATGTTTCGATACACCCTTACACCTTAGCCTACCCTGTAGATTAAAATCCGTGGTTAATTGCTTTAGGCAAAGTGTGTTTCCTTACATTACCTGTGTTCGCGTGCGTAATTCATTATCTTTGGTTAGGTCGGGAAATTGCACAATGCAATTGGTATGAAAGTAAATATTGTATATCTTTTAGTTTTTTTTTCGTGTGTTTGCTACTTTCACTATTACAGTTATTTCTGAAAGTATGAAGAGTATGAAAAATTATCCGGAAAAATAGTGATAGAAAAGTTGTGAAATTTTACACATATAGATGTCAAAAAAAAAAAAAAAAAATAAAAATAAAAAAAATAAAAGAAAAAGAAAAAGGAAAAGTTGAAAGTTTGTTTTAACCAACTTATGTAAAGTTTTGTATTAAGTGGGAGATATCACCACTATTTGTTGTATTATATTTATGGATTGAATGGGAGTTGGCCGTTATGGGAACGCCAACTAAGGTTATTCTTTGATTAAGATCTTGTTGAGTATAATTCGTGTCTACCTAAAGCGTGTGTTTCAAGTGTTAAAGCGTGAGTTATTCAATGATATGAGTCTTATTCATGGGATGGTTGGGAAAGTGATTAACCACACTTAGGATTTTAATTTATCTGTTTTGTTTATTTTTTTATTTTACACCAATTTGTATCCCAAATATTATCCATACCCTATATCATTCTTCATCCAAACCTTTGATTTATTGAGATTAGGGATTTGAGCAATCTTAAGTATCGTAGTCGTGGATTCGACTATGTATTTATGATTTTGTCGCCCTTTTTGATATAATATTATTGGTGAAGATTACTTGGTCCTATCTTTAGCCTATTCGAGTTAAGGATTTGAGCAATTGCAAGTATCGTGGTCGTGGATTCGATCATGTATTTGTGATTTTGTCGCCTTTTCTGGAATATGAGATCGATAGAGATTAAAAAGGATGATCAACCCTTAACCAACAAACCCTTTTTACCGCTTTAGACTTGTTATTCCTTGGCTTTAGTGGGGGAGATGCGTATACTTGCCAAGCCTATGATAGAATATTTGTCACGACTAAGCAACTAAACGATTTAGAATTGTTTTACATTAAAAATTATTTTGGTTTCTACTTCGTTAAGTGTTTGGTTGTGTGATTATGACAAAACGAATACGTGCTTAAATATAAAAATAAATCCTAACATCTTTTAGGATACATTTTCATACGATTAATTCTAAGGTTTACTTGGGGACAAGTAAAGTTCAAGTGGGGGGATATTTGATGAACTCAAATAAGTACATTTTATTATCATCATTTATCCTATTTATTTGACTTATTTTATTATATTATCTATGAGAATCGATACATTAATGTTTACTTTAGTGATTCTCAGGTAAAAACAAGCATTATGTGAAACTTGGCGATTTTGGACTAATTATGGAGCAAAACAAGCAAGATGTCAAAAGCCTACTGAAATCCAGAAGATCAAGCTCGTTCTACTCCAGATACGCCGCATTATACTTCTAACATACGGCGTATCACTATCAAGATTTCACAAGTTACAATCCAAGTACATGCGCCGCATACAAAGATCAAGATACGCTGCATCTGAAGATGGTGTACGAATATTTCTGAATATATTAATCTTGGACCCCACGCGAAGTTAAGTCAATGCGCCGCATCTATCTACTAGATGCGCCGCATCGATCCCTCAGGCAGAAGCTATAAATACCCCAAGGCCAGACGAATTTCAAGAGCTTAACTCAGAGTCGAAGACAGAAGAACCCTAGAGCCGAATTCAGACGACCAAGCAGCACAAGACACACCTAAACGAAGATACAAGAGCTGTAAGAAGGTCCTGCACGTATTCAATTCATTAAGTAGTTTTGTTTTATTGTATTAGTATACTTTAATTCATCAGGATTGATGGGCTTGTGTCATGTGACTACGGAAAATCATGCACTCCCCTTAATATTGCTTTCCCATTAATTAAAGTCTATATGTTGATGTCTTTGGTGACTTTTATTAGTGCATTGATAACCTCTGTGTCTAGCTGAGCATTGCTTGGGTCGCCATGCCCCTTCCTCGCCTATTTATTTTAGCGTCTCTTGAATAAATAGGATAGACATAAGTAATCATTAAGGGTTTACTCGCCGATAAGATTAGAGCCAACGAGAAAGGTTTAATTATATACACTTCATATAAAACTAGCAATAAAACAAGTGACAAGCTACTTAATTATCAGGACAGGTCTTCTTATAGTCTCGAGTATCTATTTGTGTACGTGTGTGCTAATCGCTGATTCATGCTCATTAGTTTAGTTTTCAATTTAATCATAACCAAACCGTGCCAGTCTCTCAGGCTGAACCCCCTTGCGTTAGATTAGGTTGTATAGCTAACTTAGGATATTAAAATACTGATTAGAATAACTAGATAATACGTTCCACTCTTAGTGATCGATACTCTACTTACCATTATATTCATACTGACCGGGTACACTGCTCGTTAAGTGTGTGTGTTATTGATAAGTCGGCTAAATATAAATTTTAAACTTGAGTAGGCATTAATACTGCTAAACCGCAACGACACGCACGCGCATCAATAGTGCTAATTGCCTATGTTGCCTCCACAACCGTAACTTCATCTTCTCCTTGAGGGATGAGATACATTTCATGTTCTCCTATATGGAGCATCTCTTGACACCACCACCACCCCCAATCATGTCACCATCTCCACCTCCTCCTAGCCCACATAACTAAACATGTTCATGTTTAGTTTCCAACAATAAACCTTTAGGACCCCCTTTGGAAATGAAGCTTACCTCTAGTCATTAAGAATTTATGCTTCTTGTTGTTTGTCTTTGTGTTTGTGATGTAGTCATACTTATGTATGACATTTATTTCTATGAATGAATAGGCTTTTTATGTGGTTGTCTTATTTTATTTTTATGGTGTTTGGCTACTTAGCCATTTTCTTGTTTGTGGTTGGATATTTGTCGTGATTGCTACATGTTAGATATTGTATACTTGTCATCTAACTTTGTTTGTAGCAAGAATCATTGCTCGATTCCTTGGTGTCCTCCAAACGAGGGGGAGTATACATCAAGGGGGAGCCTTAGCAACCTTTTTGCTTCGACAAAAAGGGGATAAATGGGATATAAACTCATTAAAAACTTGTTAAAATTAATTTTAACTTAAAATGATTTTAGGTTTTGTCATCATCAAAAAGGGGGAGATTGTTGATGCAAATAATGTTCTAAAAACGTTATTTATATCTTTCGATAACTTCACGTTTTGAGGATGATAAAATGTGAAAACACGTTACGTTAAAATTAACGTAAACAAGTTTTTTGTCGAAAGATCCCATTTCTACACAAATCACTCTAGGTATGCACAAACAAATTTACAACTTGACAAATGATCAAAGAAGTGAATTTGTGTTTAAAACTTCACATTTTTAATGTGACAAAACATTTTTTTCAAAAATATACTTTACAAGTTATTTTTGAATAATTAAGAAATGTTTTATTGGAAAAATAAGTTCAAATAACATAACAGTTATTCCCCCCCCCCCAAAAAAAAATTAGCTCCAAACTTCCCCAAATAAATTTTCACCACTAAAGACAAAAAGAGGAGCGTTTTTGTCTGGCACGGTACCACTAAATTTAGTGGTACCGTGTACACATAACGGCTAGAATTTTTCTGCCTATAAATACCAGCCCTCTTCACATTTTTTGGGCATCCTTTTTCACACAGAACTTTCTGAGTTCAATACTCTCAACACATCTTTTCTTCTTGATCATTTAGTTTAGTTTTCTTTTGTTTAAGAGTGATCCAATCATCCAACCTAGAGATCACCTTCATTCCTCTTCTAGTGCAAGAGAAGAACACAAGGTATCAAAGAAGATATAAAGTGTTGTAGTTGTAGTTAGAGCACTTGTAACACTTGTTACATACTTGTTGTATCCTTGTATAGATCAAGTTCATTTTTCTTTTGAGAGTTTGTGAGAGAAGATCATTGTGATCTTATAGAGATATTGAATATCTCTTGTAGCTTGTGAGCTAGTGTGTTGATCAAGTTGATCAAGGGTAGATAGGGTAGATTGAGTCAAGTGAGGGTTGATCATTGTGATCTTGTCAAGATCTTGGAGATCTCTTGTAGCTTGTGGGCTAGTGTATTGATCAAGTAGATCAAGGGTAGATCTGGTAGATCGAGTCAAGGGTGTTGATTGTGTGAAGTAGAAAGGATCGAGTGAATCATGGTAGATTGGTACTAGCTAAGATTAACACTCGGCATTTAGCTTCGTGTCGGAAAATAGGATAAGCGATATTTTACGGTTTTCTCCGCCTGAAGGGAGGTTTGTTGACATAGTGCTTGAAACTCTGGAGTATGGTACTCGGGGAGTGGAGTAGGGCGAAGAAGAGCTTCGTGACCGAACCACTATAAATCTCTTTTTCCCGGTTTGATCTTTCCATCAATTTTCTTTACTTTCATTATTTACATTAGATAGTGTAGTTTAGTGTTCATATTGGTGTTGATTGATTACACTTAAGATTTGAATCAAAGTTTTTCAAAAGTAAGGTTTTGAAACAAATTAAAAACCGGTAAAACTATTCAACCCCCCCCTTCTAGTTTTCCACAATCTAAATGTATTTTAACGGAGTATGTATTCCGTTCTTTATTACCTTGTGTTATGATTTCCAATTCAGTAGCACCCCATAACCCGAATGCTTCCGCAATACCAGATTTGGGGGTGTTACACAAAGATAGTTGTGTTACTTGACTAAAATGCTCTATCACATGTTCTACATTGTCTTGTAAGAACAATTGTTTGAGCATGATGGAATAATAGCACTAGCTGTCATCCTCCTATCTTCTTCCATCTCATTAATAACCGTCTTAAATGAGTTTGGAGATATGTCACTGACCTCCAATCTTGTCTTACCATTTTCAACATAAACTTCTATCATCTTATGCTCAGTAGCAAGCTCTTTTAATAATTTATAACTCAGAGTCTCACTTAAGCCGTACAAACCATCATATTAATTACTACCAGACTTAAAAAAGGTAATAGTAATTGGTTTTTCGAGCCTCATAACCTAACTGAACCATAAGAGTATCCATCTATTCAACTGACACCTCATCAAAATCAACCAAATCAACTATAGTTTCCTTACCTTCATCTTATATTTTATCAGGCCATTTTCTAAATCCAGCAGTGTGATGAACCATCATGCTAAACATAGTAGATCTACGAGATGAAACAAACTAACAAAAAATATGTTAACATAATGTTACCATAACTAAAAAAAAAAAAAAAAAAAAAAAAAAAAAAAATCATCTTAAAGATTTGTACGAACATGTATCTTAAAACGAATATAAGAAAAAACTTACCATATTTCTTCTTAGCAGAGTTGTATCTGAATCATCAACCAGATCATTAGGGTTTGTGATAAAGCTTCTATTGAAAGTTTGGGAATGAGGAGAGAAATTGTGTGTGTAAGTGGTATAGATAGAATGAACGGGAATATGGATGTGACAAGGAGGACATTGTGTATTAATTTGAGAGATACAAGATACAAAGCCATGAAAAGACGAATTTTCCCTCACGTGAAAGGCACATGAGGCATTTAACAAGCCTTGATCAACATCTTTTAGTGAAAAGGACCACTTGGGAAGCAAAATGGAGACGTTGAGGACGTATGGTGCATTTATTTTGAAATTAGGACTGAACGTGTTGTTTTTGGACAACTTTAGGGACGAATGTTGTAAATTACTCTAGTAATTATAATATATACTAAAGATGAAAATTGAACGGGGCAATTAGCAATTTCTTAGGCCGTCCGTTATTTGTTAATTTCTCATCTTATTATGCCACGTGGTGACATTAACAAAGTTAATAGGACCAATAGTGTTTACTTTGATGATTTGGCAGCTTCTCATTGGCCCAAAGTAGTTGGTACTGTAACTATTCACAACCGTTTTCACGTAATGATTGGTGTAACACAATAGAAATCCTCATTAAACCTAATAGCAGGAGTCCTAGAAATTTCCAGCTCCTTCTCATTCTTCTTATCTCTCTCATCATTATCAAACCAAAACTCATATTCCAGATTCATGCATGTCCTACCATCCCACAACTTCACTTTCAACCTTATGACTTCATCACTCAAATAAACTTCATACGATCCACCCTTATTACTCCATCTTTGCACACAAACTAATTGACACAACTCAATCTTATCCAATCCCAACCGAATCTTACATACCAGACAAACAATAAATATTAATTATGCACAAACATTTTCAAAAAAGTGTGGTCACACCAACGCAGAATCGATGAGTTCGATTTACGGATTCATTCATACGAAAAAGAAATCGATTCACTCATGGCTAGAAAAAAGAGCGTGATTTAACAGTGCTTTTGGTTATGTGGGGGTAAGGTGGGTGACGATATGAAGAGGTCTAAAATCGATTCACTCATGGGCAGAAAAAAGAAATGTGATTTAACAGTGGTTTTGCTTACGTGGCGGTAACGCAGGTGAGGATATTAAATGGTCTATTCCTGTTGAAAGATGAGGTAAGCTGGCTGAAACCACGTTTGCTTTTATATAGTTTTTTTGGGACAACCCATAGGCTTACTTTGTAATTTTGGATTATGGTATCTGGAAAATGTTTTATGTCTTTTGAGTTTTTTGGGACAACCCATACGATTGCTTTTTTCGTCTTAGCATTTTACATATATGTGACTTACAGTTGTTTGGATTTGTATCTGTGATTTAGGGGGAAAAAGTGCTGAGACGGAAATGGAAAGACGGAAAAAGTAAGTTTATGAGTTGTTTGTAAACCAACCATTGGTTTCTTAGATGACAATGATGACGCCGTTTTTTGTAAGGGGCTGTACACGTGTCTAATATCCAACAGGTATTTAGAAATTGCTAATAGAATATACTGTATATAATTTTATGAGTAAATTACATGGTTCGTCCCTGTGGTTTGGGGTAAATCCCTAATTGAGTCATTATCTTTTTTTTGTTGCATGATTGATCCTTATGTTGAAACTATTGCACACCGTTCGTCCTTATCGCTAACTGTCGTTATCTACTCCGTTAGCTCTCAGTCGTCAAGTGACAACGTTAGTCCATTAACCAAACGATCCTTTGCAACGTTAGTCCTTTATACTAACAGTAGTTTCTAATTAAATAAAAAAATTGGTTTTCGTACGTAACTCGTCCGTTTACTTACGTTTTTGTCCGTTTTCGTCCATTTTTATACGTTTTCGCCCGTTTTGCTACGTTTTCTTACGTTTTCGTCCGTTTTTATACGTTTTCGTCCGCTTTTCTTACGTTTTTATACGTTTTCGCCTGTTTTTACATGTTTTCGTCTGTTTTTATACATTTTCGTCCGTTTTTACACGTTTTTGTTTTTATTCACATGATTTCGTCCATTTTTCTTACGTTTTCGTCTGTTTTTATACGTTTTCACCTGTTTTGGTACGTTTTCATACGTTTTCTTATGTTTTCATCCGTTTTCACACGTTTTCATTCGTTTTATACGTTTTCGTCCGTTCTTCTTACGTTTTCATCTGTTTTTAAACGTTTTCGTCCATTTTTATAGGTTTTCGTTTGTTTTGTTACGTTTTCTTCCATTTTTATACGTTTTTGTTCATTTTTACACATTTTTTGTCCTTTTTTATAAGTTTTTGCCCGTTTCTAAAATGAACCAAAACGTACAAAAACGTAATAAAAATAGATGAAAACGTATAAAAACAGACGAAAACGTATAAAAACATAAGAAAACGGAAGAAAAATGAATGAAGACGTTTACAAACGTGTAAAAACGGATGAAAACGTATAAAAATGGACGAAAACGAATAAAACGTAAGAAAAACGGGTGAAAACATATAGAAATAGACGAAACGTAGCAAAACAGGCGAAAACGTATAAAAACGAATGAAAACATATAAAACGTAAGAAAATGTAACAAAACAGGAGAAAACGTATAAAAACGGACGAAAGCGTGTAAAAACGGACGAAAATGTGTAAAAACGGATGAACACGTATAAAAATGGACGAAAACCTATAAAAAAGACAAAAACATAAGAAAACGTACCAAAACGGGCGAAAACATATAAAAAAAAAGATGAAAACGTAAGAAAAATGACGAAAACGTGTGAAAACGGACGAAAACATTTTAAAATGGACGAAAACGTATAAAAACGGACGAAAACGTGTCAACGGACGAAAACGTAAGAAAAAGGACGAAAACGTATAAAATAGACAAAAACGTAGCAAAACGAGCGAAAACGTATAAAAATGGACGAAAACGGACAAAAACGTAAGAAAACGGACGAGTTATATATGAAAACCAAATTTTTATCTAATTAGAAACGACTGTTAGTGTAAAGGACTAACGTTGCAAACGATCGTTTGGTTAATGGACTAATGTTGCCACTTGACGACTGAGAGCTAACGGAGAAAATAACGACAGTTAGCGATAAAGACGAACGGTGTGCAATAGTTTCAACATAGGGATCAATCATGCAATAAAAAAAAGATAAGGACTCAATTAGGGATTTACCTCAAACCACATGGACGAACCATGTAATTTACTCTAATTTTATCTTATGGTTGTATTACCTGATGAATGTTTTTTCTGAGCTTAAGGCTAAAGCAATGTTACTTAACTAATAAAAGCAGAATTTGGGTCACATATGAGATAGAAATACCAGAAATGGTAAAAGTAATGCTTATATGGGTTGGAATTTATAATAGCATTTCTTATGTCCTACTGAAATCTTCAAGTAGACATACTTAAACTATGACTAAAACATCAATGAGCAGGGTGTTTTGAATGTTTAAATGATGATTGTCAAACTTAATTAATAGCTCTTATACTAGGAGCAACATATGAGTGAATAAGTAGCTTTTTACTATGTAAAAACAATTTAACATTGATGACGTATAGTCTACACCCGGGTCACGGACCCGATTAGTAAACAATACTAATACTTAAGCCCACTACGTGTGGGGCGCCATGGCGATAACTGGACTACCAGTTATGCGGTTTGGGCCAACAAGGCCCAAGCCCAAAGTTATTTCCGGATGGGATATTGAGTATCTCCTAAATAAAGGGGATATATACCAAATATCCGATATCAGCAAACACGCCGAAGAGTAGGGAACATGAAACCTACTAGGGTTTCATATGTATATAAAGGGCACCCAAGCCCTCGGTAAAGGTACGATCTACTAAAACCCTAACTCTCCACTAAACCCTAAACTTCGATTACTTACTCTCACGCCGGAGGATAATCGGGGGAGACAATCCCTCAATAAGCCTAACGGTGTTTGTTCTTTTTCTTAGTGCGCAGGTTCCATCAAGCATTAAGATCTAAATTGGTACGAGAATAGGAGTCTTAACAAGGAACGCCCAACTTTTGTATCAACAAGTGGCGCCATCCGTGGGACACTACACTAAGAATTTTACCAAGAACTAGAATGACGAAACACGGAAGTCACAAGAGTCCGCATGGGAAGAAAGCGCATGATGACTCACTAGGGAAGAAGCATCAAACTGATGCGGCCTCTAAGCAGGCCTCTGGGACAACCAGCACGCCTGGAAGCTTGGGAGCGTACTCAGATCTGGTCTTTCCTACAGTGGAATCACTTACCAAGACTACCCCCGCTATAACAACAAGTGCTAGCGCGATAGAACTGGAGCGCACTCCTCTTGCCATGCCAGAAGTGAACTTCACTGAGCCTCCCAATGCGCCTATCCGAAACAAGGATCTTGTCTTGGAAACAGACTCCATCGCACTAGAAGGAGTCACTCCCGAATTGGCGCCAAGTGACTTCGTATCTCAAAACTATGAAGCCTTGACTGCGCTCATGCGAGAGGAGGCAAAGAAGAGGTCAAGCCAAAGTCTGCACGCCAGACTCATCTTTGACCCTGAGCATGAGGCATCCCCACCGCGCTACCGAAAGGAAAAACGCGAGAAGGATAGCCGCAAACAACCAGTGTTTACCAGGATTGGAAGGAGGGTTGTGGATGATGAAGCAGCCGACTTTCAGCATCTGGAGGAGCATGAAGATGGGGAACGGCGCGCCAATGTCCACGCTAGGCTTGGCAGTCGCAGGATCCAAGATAGGCTTGGGCGACGATGCTCCCCAAGTGAAAGCCCCTCAAGCTCTAATTCTGAGGATAGTCGGCGCAAGCGCCGCAGAGGAGCAAGCTCAGACTCTGATGATAGTCGACGCAAGCGTCACAAAAGAGTTCGCTCATCTTCAAGTGATTCCTCGGACAACGAGGACAAAGAAACTGGACACTGGAAATCAAGAGGGAAATATCGCGACCAGGAAGATGAAGACATGTCTCTCCCCTGGCGTCGCCAAAAGGTTGATGCGTTTACTAGGCGCATCAGCGACTTTTCGGAGAATAAGAAAAGGCGCATGCCTGCTAACGCAAAAACATATGATGGGACAGGTGATCCTGATGATCACCTAAAAATTTTCGAATCAGCAGCCACTATCGAAAATTGGCCACAACCTGTGTGGTGCCATATGTTCAACTCTACATTAGTAGGGAATGCGCGTAACTGGTTTAGTAAGCTTCCACGCAGAAGCATTGCTGGGTTTGAAGAGTTGCGAAAGGCGTTTCGCTTAAACTTTACTCAAAGAAAGAAGTGCGCCAAAAACCCTGTTGAACTCGCTAGGGTTAAACAGCGGCAAGGGGAATCCACAAGCGCTTTCATGGAACGCTTTAAGGACGAATGCATGCAAGTCAAGGCGTGTCCAGAGATACTAAAAATATCGGGTTTTATGAATGCAATCAATAACCCAGATTTGATAAAAAAGTTAAACGATAAGGTTCCCCTAACTTTTGACGAACTCATGAAGCGCACGAGGTCTTTCGTCCAAGGAGAAGCAGCCGCTGCGGATAGCAAGAAAGGCTACTCGAACCATAGGCCACAAGAAGAGTCAAGGAGACAATCCAATGACCAGAGTGGCAATCGTAATAAAAGTTATCGTACTCAAGGCGGTGGAAGGGGAAACGACAAGTACACCCCATTAACAAAAACTCCAAAGGAGATATTCGCGACAGAAGGGGCGAATTTCCCGAAACCACCACCAATGCGCACCCCAGAGGATCGGCACACAGGGAATGGTTATTGCGAATACCATGGACAGAAAGGCCACACAACCAACGAGTGCGTCCAACTGCGCCAATTGATTGACAAATTGGTAAAGGAAGGAAAGATGGACCACCTCGTAAAGAACATCAGAGAAGGGAAAGACAAACCAAAACCAGGGGCCAAGAAAGAGACATCAAAAGAAAAGGCAGATATCATCTACATGATACAGCCATCGCAGCGCGCGACAAGACAGAAAGTCAGTCAACGGTTCTCTAAGGGAAATGAAATTTCTTTCCCCTCCCTGACTGCGAACAACGCAGCAGTGGATCCACTTACTATTGAAATACATACGGGGGGTCACGACATCCGTCGCATGTATATAGATGGAGGTGCATCCGCTGATATTATATATGAACACTGTTTCAAGAAACTGCGACCTGAGATACAGAGTCAGTTGATTCCAGCCACAACGTCGCTTACTGGCTTCACAGGGGAGAAGATATGGCCCATGGGGCAATTACGTCTACTTGTAGAAGTTGGTGACAAACCACACTCTACAGCCACCTGGATGAACTTCATGGTAATCAGATCCCCCTCTCCGTACAACGGCATCATCGGGAGACCTGGAATATCATCCATCCGCGCCGTGCCATCCACAGCGCATGGGATGCTCAAGTTCCCAGTGGAAGGAGGTATCGTCACTCTTTACAATACCACTATACCACCCAAAGAATGCAACGCAGTGACAAATGATGTAGGCGACGTTCCAGAACAGCGCGCAATCAAAGTCCCAAACCTCAAGGTCGCCATTCATCCTGACTATTCGGATCAACAGGTATCTATTGGCGGATCTCTGTCTGACAAAGGCAAATCAGCTATATGCGCACTCCTGCAAAATAACTTAGATATTTTTGCATGGGAACCAAAGCATATGACAGGAGTGCCACGCTCCATCACGGAACACAAGCTACAAATCCGACAAGGATATCCTCCAATACGACAGAAAAAGCGCGGACAAGCTCCAGACCGCGCAAAAGCCATCCTGGAAGAAGTACACAAACTAGTAGACGCAGGCATCATGCGGGAAGTCTACTACCATGACTGGCTCTCTAACCCAGTAATGGTAAAGAAGAGCGATGGCAGTTGGAGAATGTGCGTAGACTTTACAGACCTCAACAAAGCATGTCCACAGGACTGCTACCCGCTACCGGAGATAGACTGGAAGATCGAATCTCTGTGTGGATATCCCTTCAAATGCTTCCTGGACGCATACAAGGGATACCACCAAATTCAAATGACGGAGCAAGATGAAGAAAAAACGGCCTTCCACACAAGTCAAGGGGTCTACTGCTATACAAAGATGCCCTTTGGCCTAAAGAACGCAGGAGCAACATACCAACGATTGGTAGACACTGCGTTCGAGAAACAAGTAGGCCGCAACTTGGAAGTCTACGTCGATGATCTCGTCATCAAAAGCCATACAGAGGAAGAACTAGTGCGCGACATGGAGGAAACGTTCAAAACACTGCGGAGAATCAACATGAAATTGAACCCCAAGAAGTGTACATTTGGCGCTACAGAAGGCATGTTTCTCGGGTATCTGATAGAACCCGATGGGATCAAGCCTTGCCCAGAGAAGACCCAAGCAGTCATTGACCTCCCTTCACCGCGCACACTGAAGGAGGTTCAGTCACTAAACGGCAAGCTAGCCGGACTGAACCGATTCTTATCCAAATCAGCGGACAAGTCACTCCCCCTATTCAAAACACTCAAGAAGTGCACAAAAAAGGGAGACTTCAGGTGGACCGCGGAAGCAGAAGAAGCCTTCCAACAGCTCAAACAACACATAGCAGCACTCCCAAAGCTTGTCGCACCCCGACCAGGGGAAGAACTGATCATGTACCTATCTGCGACTCAGGGAGCTGTCAGCGCAGTACTACTGACTGACAGGAACTTCGTCCAAACACCCATCTATTTTGTTAGTAAGGCGCTCAAGAAGACAGAGATTAACTACACTGCAATGGAGAAGTTGGTCCTAGCCTTAGTGTTTGCAGCAAAAAGACTGCGCAGGTATTTCCAGGCGCACCCAATAGCTGTTATCACAGACCAACCCATTAAACAAGTTATCTCAAAACCCGACGCATCGGGACGCCTACAAAAATGGAGTGTGTTACTGGGTGAGCATAACATATCATACAGACCGCGCACTGCAATCAAAGGGCAGATATTGGCCGACTTCATCATTGAGAAGCCAGATACTGACACTACACCTGCGACAAGCAAGGGGGAACCTCAAGAACCATGGATTCTATTCACCGATGGATCCTCATGCGTAGATGGATCAGGAGGTGGCCTTATTCTCACTAACCCAGAAGGAGATGAATTCACCTACGCACTGCGTTTTGAATTCACAGCCACGAACAACGAGGCAGAATACGAAGCACTCCTGGCTGGGTTACGCATCGCAGCTCAAATGGGCGCACGCAACCTAGAAGCGAACGTCGATTCACGGCTAGTTGCTAACCACGTGTTAGGCGAATATGTAGCAAAGGAGGAACACATGATCCAATACCTTGAAAAAACCAAATCTCTGATCCAGAACTTCGATAGGTTTACCATCAAGCAGGTTCCCAGGGGTGAAAACAGGAAAGCAGATGCGCTGAGCAAGATTGCATCCACCAGTTTTGCGCATTTATCAAAACAAGTATTGGTGGAAACCTTGAAAAATAAGTCAATCGTAGAGATGGAAATATCCACAGTGATAGAAGAGGAAAATCCTACATGGATGACACCCATCATCAACTACATTAGCAAGGGCATACTACCCCAGGAGCAGAAGGACGCTCGAAGGATACGGCGTACAGCGCAGAAGTTTGAACTTTGAGATGGCGTCCTATATAGGCGCTCTTTCCTGCAACCGTGGCTGCGTTGCGTCGGACCCCTTCAAGCAGACTATGTGCTCAGAGAAATCCACGCTGGCTCATGCAGTATGCACTCAGGACCACGGTCCGTTGTAGCACGAGCCTTGAGGTCAGGATATTACTGGCCCACCATGCACCGTGATGCGCGCGATATGATACGGAAATGCAGCAACTGTCAAGTGCATAGACCTATTCCGCGCCGGCCACAACAAGAACTAACTCCCATCACCTCTCCATGGCCATTTTATAAATGGGGCATTGACATCGCAGGCCCCTTTCCTGTCGCAGCAGGAGGATTAAAGTTCCTTATAGTGGCCATTGACTACTTTACTAAGTGGATTGAGGCGAAGGCAGTGGCCAGCATAACAGGCAACCAAGTCAAACGATTCGTTTGGGACAACATTGTATGTCGCTTCGGATTACCTGGGGAAATCATCTCGGATAACGGAAAACAATTCTGTGATAACCCATTCAGAGATTGGTGCGCACAATTGAATATCACGCAACACTTTGCGTCAGTTAAACACCCACAAACTAATGGTCTGGTTGAACGCGCGAACCGCAGTTTGGGTGAAGGAATCAAAGCGCGCTTGGACAGACACAAGGGCAAATGGGTGGAGGAACTATCACACGTTTTATGGGCGTACCGCACATCAATCAAAGTTAGCACAGGCGACACACCATTCTCTCTTGTCTACGGGACAGAAGCTGTCATACCAGCCGAGATTGGAATGCCAACTATCCGCACAGCGGAAGTGAATATCACAACAAATGATGATGAGCGGCGCATAGACTTGGACCTATTAGAAGAGAAGCGCGAACGCGCATTCATACGCGAGGCAAAGGCGAAAGCAAAAATGAAGAAGTATTATGACGCAAAGGTCAGAAACAACTCCTTCAGGCCAGGAGACTTCGTATACCGTGCAAACGAAGCGAGCCACGCAGAAGACACGGGAAAACTTGGACCCAAATGGGAAGGACCTTATGAGGTCACAGAAGCACTAGGCAACGGCGCCTACAAGCTGCGTAATATGGAGGGCCACGAACTACCACGCACTTGGAATATCTGCAATCTCAAGAAATGCTACCTTTAGTATAGGCCACGGCCCACGCACGGACAACTATGCACTCTAGTACGTGCCCAATAATTGTCGTGTATTTTTTAATTTTTCTTTCCATAAGAAATTGTTTTTTTTAATTTTGATAAACTTGCAAGTATTAATAAAACGTTATGGTTTCTAGCTAACTCCATAACACATTTAACTCTATTGTTTGCATCTTTCATTATCGTGTTTCAATATTGTTATAATCTTGCCTACATGGCGTGCATGCACACACTAAGACCCACGATGGCAGAAAGGATGAGTAAACCTAATAAACAACTCGTTGAGTAAGAGGGTTGCAAACCCATCAACTTTGGATCACGAATCCTTGTTAAACACCTTGCGCTCAAGACGTTGGCGCAAGTTCCTTACGCAACCCACGACGGATGCGCACTAGGGCACACTGTGCGCGTTTAACTACTCAGGATATCAAGACCCTTGATTCCTTACAGTAAAATACGACAAGTAAACTTACAACAATACATAGACGACTATGACTCCCTTCTTTTCATTAAGTTGGAAAAATTCAATACACGACTACGGTCCTTACTTAAGGAAATTCATACATAATGATGATTCTTCTTTTCTAAGTACGCTTAGACACTTAAAGATATCTTCACGCAAGGATACAATAGAACTACGAGTTCAAAAGCATAAATATTTGGGAGTTGTAAAAACATTAAGTACAAAAGCAAAATTCCTATATATAGAAATACGTTTCTACAAAAGACTTGTACAAAAAAGCTAAATGCTATATGTACGCCTTAGCTGGCTGGAGCCCCCACTCAAAGCCGCTTCCTTCGCATCCTCGAGCCGCTTCAACAACCCTGCATCATCAAGGGAAACAGTGGCCACGGAAACAGGCACACCGTCGGATCTAGGCTGATGCGCAGCGCCTATGCCGCACAGAATGGCCTTCCCTTTCACGCCTTTCTTTCTTGCGACTCTGGAAACATGAGCATTTAGAGACCTTTGCAAAGAAATCTCTTTCTCAATACGGAAAGGATTCAGAATGTCACGAGGCTGAGCAAAAATAGGTACCTTCAACTGCGCTACGTCAGGCTTCAAGTAGAAGTCCAACTGCTGATCTGCATCATCCTGCAGATGCCTGGGAAGAGTGAGCCCCGCCATGATCACGCTCCAAACGAGCGATATGCGGAAGCTCAAGCTTTTTTAGCTCTTCCATGGCAGCAACAAGCTCAGCACGCGCATTCGCCTTGTACCCAGGCACCTCGGCAAGCGGCACGGTCAACAACTTGGCCTCAGCAAGCTTGTTTGCGGCCAAGGTCTCACCGTGCGCAATAGCGCACTCCACAACCTTTCCAAAGGACGTGGTGACCTCAGGATGCTCCAGCGTACACATGGCGGCCAGGCGAAGACCATGACTGATCAACCACCTACGAAATAACACAAGTGTTAATAAGAAAGAGGGTCTAAAACATATAGAAGTTATAAAGAGATAAAGCAGCATGTACCTGCGCTCAGCCACGGACTGAACCATATGGGGGTATAGCTCCTCATCATATTCGATGCTGAGCTTGCGGAGCTTCTCCTCTTGCATCTTCAGCGCAAGCTCCACGCGGCTACGGAACTCCTCAATGTTGGCAAAGTGCTTGCTCCTATTCTGTTGCAAGTACTTCAGCGCCCATAAAGAGTTACGCTTCTGACGATCCGCATCAGCACGCTCCTGCTCCAGCTCAGCCATCACCAAGAGCTTACCCTCCGCCAATCTTTGCGCAGATGCTTCTGCGCGCTCCAGTTTAGCCTTGGAGCTCAGCTGCTCAGCTTTAGAGCTTGCTAACTCAGCCTGAACAGACGCTAACTGCGCCTGCAGTCTGGAAACCTCCTCGGACTGGCACACCCTAGCTTGTGCCACCAGCTCGGACTGGCGCACAGCGATGGAAGCCAGCTCCTCCATCATAGAGTCCAACGGACTTGACCCCCCTCCAATATCCCTTGGTGAAGGCACCCCAAAGGGACTCACCTTGGGAGGCGCACTTCCATCTACGACGCCAGCGTCCTCCACAGGCTGTTTACTACACAAAAGATCAAGAAGCAAGGTTAGCGCACGAATAACAGTCAAGCATACACAAAATCCTAAGGGATTGCTAAAAAATGCTTACATGGGGGAAGGAGACAAGGACACGTCCTTCTCAATCTCAGTCATGGATGCACTCCCACCAGACTTCTCAGCATCCACACTGAGGACACGAAGAATCAAAGTTAGAATAAAGTATAACTTGACAAAAGTTCATAACTAATAACCGCGATACTTACCTCATCTGCACTTCAGTAAAAGATGGGCTCTCCTCAGCCTCAGGTCGCGGCCTCTTGGAAGGCCCTTCGCCATCACCACCATGCACCCTCTTGCGCGTAAGTTGGGAGCGCTCCTCCATTTCACTGTCCGTCTCCTCTAAATGGATCAGCGTTTCATCGGGAAGAGTGCGCAGTGTCAGGATCCTGCTGCAAAGGAGGAGCCACCTCCTGCAATGGCTCAGCTACCACCACATCCGGGGAGCCCTCGGACTCTGGAATAACCAAGTCCACGACGCGCCCGGCCGTCGCCTCCAGAATGGTCTTCTCACCCTCCCTCAGAGGACGCACCCCCACTGCCACAGAACGCGGTTCCTCCAAGTTAACAACCGCAAAAAGATCCATCTCTGCGTATAAAGTAGACAAAGAGAAGCAAGTTACATAAAGTATGGAAAACGAAGAAACGCTTACATTAAATAACGACAGTAAGACAGAAGGAGCACTCACCCGTGCCATCCGCATCCAAGAATGTGGGAACCTCCGTCTCAAACTCGAAGTAGTTGCGACTGATGCCCATATGCACCAGGAACGCTTCCGGATATGACTTGATGGGAAGGCGGTTCTCATCAATAATCGCCGCATGATCCGCGTTATACCACGTCTCGGGGGGGGGGGCGCTCATCCTTGGGCAGATTAGCACGGGTGTAAAATTGAAAATTGGAAGGAAAAACGGCGGCGTCAACCCAAAAGAATTTCTCCCTCCAGTCCTTGAGTTTATCTACCTTCTTCACATAGCATTGTAACTTGCCTACGCGCTTAGAGAAGGTAACCCACCCATTTGACCATGTCGCGTGATAGAACGCGCGAAATAATTGGAGGGTCGGGTGAATCGCTAACAAGCGACAGTTCACCTCAAAATTGGCAATCTTCCCAGCACCAATACAATGCAATTGTGAGATGTGGAGCTCGTAATAATTAAGTATATCACTCAACAGCACGGAAATGGGTACGCGCTGATTCGCCCACTCGAAAAAGCGCGTATATAGCCCCACTTTCCCTGCGGGGAAATCCGCGATGGTGGCATTGGGACCTGGTACCTCTGGGTGCAGATCAAAAGGGATAAAGTAATCCGAGGTGAACTGATTCAGTTCACCTTCGGTTATGTTAGAAGTGAAATCATGAAGTTGCAACACCATTTTTGTGTTTCAGACTGTGCGCAAGCGCTATTACCTTCGAATTATTGTTTTTTTTTATAGCAGACTCGAAGATGGAAAAATGGTGGAAAGGTGATCTTTTTTAACTGTGGAGATAACAGTGAATGGAGGCGGTAGTTTATATAGTTTTCCACCCACCACAGATGACTGACACGTGTACCCCACTAACTCAAATCGTGTGGCTGGGAGATGTGACGGTACAGGACAAGTGGATAGCTTCTCCACTTCCCGAGGTACCCGAATTGCACTTTTTTGGACTAGATACATCATACGTGCGTTTTTTGGCGGTATATTTTTGAAATCTTCCCGCGTACGCGTAGGGAATAATTTAGACACGCCTTTAGTCTAGCATCCGCAGGTTTTACCCTGCGCACACTAGACTGGGGGGACATGATGACGTATAGTCTACACCCGGGTCACGGACCCGATTAGTAAACAATACTAATACTTAAGCCCACTACGTGTGGGGCGCCATGGCGATAACTGGACTACCAGTTATGCGGTTTGGGCCAACAAGGCCCAAGCCCAAAGTTATTTCCGGATGGGATATTGAGTATCTCCTAAATAAAGGGGATATATACCAAATATCCGATATCGGCAAACACGCCGAAGAGTAGGGAACACGAAACCTACTAGGGTTTCATATGTATATAAAGGGCACCCAAGCCCTCGGTAAAGGTACGATCTACTAAAACCCTAACTCTCCACTAAACCCTAAACTTCGATTACTTACTCTCACGCCGGAGGATAATCAGGGGAGACAATCCCTCGATAAGTCTAACGGTGTTTGTTCTTTTTCTTAGTGCGCATGTTCCATCAAGCATTAAGATCTAAATTGGTACGAGAATAGGAGTCTTAACAAGGAACGCCCAACTTTTGTATCAACAAACATATAATATAAAACTAAATACCTGACTACTTTTAAGGCATTCCTTATTTCCTTAATGTGGCTTTCGATGTTTAAAAGTATGCAACAAGTAGAACATCTTGAAAGGATACCAAAAAATGAGTAAATAGTTTAAGACTAATTATGAAACTTGACTAAAAGTACTCATAGCGTACGTCACGTATGTATTATATGCTTGCTAGCTTATTATACATGACACTTAATGGTTAGTTTAGACTTTAGAGGTTCATGGCTTTAGTAATATGGCTAAACCTTCGAGTGTTATGGTATTTTCAATAATCGCTGTTTTATTTTTTTATTTATTTATTTATTTATTTATTTATTTATTATTATTTTTAATCGATATTAACTTTTAGTAGTGTATCTAATCAATTGTTTTTTTTTCTCTATAATTTGTGTATGTAGGTAGGAGAAATCGATGATGCAAAAAAGGTTAAGACTTTTATGTCTATTTAGATATATGTCAGGTTAGTTGTGTTGCATACCAAAATGGCTCATATATTTGATGTTTAATACTCCGTATCCTATAACCATTGTTCTGGAACCATGGTCGCTCATGATCTCGCTGGGCTAAAATATTGTTTATCCCTATCTATGTTGCAGCCTGATGCAGAGAACGGTAATTTTCGAGAGACCGACTCTCGAAGCTGAATATAGAAATGAAGTGTCCGGTGGAAGAAACACGTTCTACAGGTGCATTTCTAAATTCTTTATGCAAAAATGGACGCCCAATAAAGGGTATATAAGAGCTGGCCATTCCGGTGATGCATCTTATGCAACTTCCTTTGCCATGCCTATTCGAGCATAAACCTATTTGACACAAATAATTGTCGTTTGTAACTACAGATTTGGTACGTGTGGCTAAATGAATGAGTCAGTTGATCTAGCAACAAGTTATTCTACCTTATGTATGTGTGAGTTTCTTTCTTATTATAGCGTAAATAATTAGTTAACCAACTAAACACTAAAATCTAAGTATTTGATTCATAATAAAGTTTTGCTGTCTTTTTACATGCAGTTTTAAGATATTCGTAGTTCCGCATCGTAAAATTGCATGTTACAGATCCGGTTGCAGCCGAAAAATTACAAATGAGATTCCACCTCCACAATGGCGCGACCACATGTCACGGGCTATTTCCAATTACAGGTAATAATATACGCTGCTAATAAATTTATCCGTTTAATATGGACTTTTTAAGCACACTACCGGCATCATATATCGGCACACGAAAAAGGCAGATGTTGACATCGAGCCACTCAAAAAAACAGCACGAAACTAATGATAACAGCAATGACGATAATGACTTTTGTTATGACTTGCAAGTAGATATCTTATACACTTTATTGGTTTGTGTATCAGCCATATACAAATCCATTTAAATTTGCAAACAACTAATTAGCAGGTACGCTGACATATCTTTATTGTTTATGATCATGTTTTTATTGTTGTGTGTATGTGGCCAAATGTGGTTGTGTCCACAATGCCTGTTTCATCAGTTTTTTGCTATGAAGCTACTGATAATCGTAAAATGTTGCCAATTGTCTTTCCAGAACGTCCTTTGATTTCATTATTTTTAGTATTCAATGTTAAAATCACAAATGTATATATGTGATGTGTCACAATGCTTACATCCTCTCTATGCAGAGTGGAAGAACAAGAGTAGGGGATACAAATATACAAGCGGGGTGCAGGTGTAATAGAAGGGGTTCAGAGTGACCAACCGCAACATTGTTCATGCGTACCCTAGTCAGCGAATGCCAGCGAAACCGATCGCATAAGGATATTCGACATTCAGGTTCAAGGTAAATGCGATTTGTCGTCTGCTTTACCATGTTGTTTTCAAAATATGGTGTTCTGACCTATTGGAGCATTCATTTTCCTTTTCCATTCATTAATCACAAGAATTGTATACTGATATATAGAATGGTTTTGTAGTCTATAGAATTGTATACTCATATATGGAATGGTTTTGTAGTCTATATGTATACTGATATATTCCTTCACAAAATAGTGGTGCCTTTTCCTTTTTCAAAATATGATTTCTTTTTTCCTTTTCGATTTGGTGTATAGCGTGTACTGTAATTGTGCTCAACAGTTGAAAATAGTGGTGCGTCTGGTATGTGTTTTGATTTAAAATGAATAGCAAAATGTTATGCAGTTCTTAGTGAGTTCATGCAAAATAAATGGTTGCAAACGTTAACATAATTGTAATAAACACAAACACGGCCGCCCCACAGCAACGCGCGAGCAAACCCGCTCGTTATATCTCGTCGAATGATTAGTACGGAGTACCATGTTTAGTCAATCACACGCGTCACAAACTGAATTCATTAAATATTGTTTTTCTTTTTCTATTTTCGCTAACAAATAAATATAATTGCACATCACTAGAACTATTATATATATATATATATATATATATATATATATATATATATATATATATATATATATATATATATATATATATATATATATATATATATTTTCCAAAAAGGAGTTATATATCAATTGGTTAACCAAAAATAAAGTAAACGACCACAGAAATGCCAAAGCCCATCAAGCGGCGGATTTCAAGGGTAAAAAAACTCACAATTTTAGCACATACTACTCAAAGAGTTGGTAAAAAACACCAGATTTTTAGGAGCATATCTCTGTTCATGTATCTTTGTGGACAGGTGTCAACGGTACTATGCTCAGTCCATTCTCTTTTGTGTTCCATCTTTTTTAACTTTTCTGGAATTTTATGGACATGGCATGCTAAAACCTTAAATGCATTGTACCCTCAGATTAAATATTCGCCTTTCATTTTTTATTTTTTTTTACTTTTGTTAGTCCTTGACAAAACAATAACATTGGTCTTCATTTTATATCGTGCTTATCAAGCATTTTATCGGCAACTCGAGATAGGATACGAACGAGGGCTGCAATCCAGTATGGCTTGGATTTTCATTTATGCTCCTTGCGTTAATTATGTGTTCCAAAAATTGACCCTCTTCAACTCCGAAATTGCATTTACACTACAACAAAACCTGGCTATTATGACCTTTTCATGAGACCCTTTTTACTTGGGGTCTTAGTAACAAAATTATTAGGACTAGCTAATTTTTTAGTCCTTTTAGTATCAAATTATAAATACATTTAATAAATTGGTTCTATTAAAACATATTTTAAGTTTAAGGTTTTATTATAATAGATTCTAATAAGACACTTCACTTGAATGTCCTATTACATCCAATTTTATAGGACGCTTGTTCGTTGGGGTTTCATTATAATGAAACTTAATAGGACACTCGATATGAAGGTCTTATTACACGAAGTTTTATAGGATTTTTATCGGGGGAATTGCATATATATCCCTCCAAAGCATTATGATTGCATATATACCAACAAAAACTTATAATTGCATATATATCATTCCAAAACTTTAAAATTGTCATATATATCCAAATAATTATTTTAAATATATTTAATTAAAAAAAATGTATAATAATTACAATTGATATATAAAATGACGATAATACTTTTTTTTTTTTTTTTATAATTTTATACAATTACAAAATATCCTTTAACCATTTTAAAAAAAAAAGAGCAACCATGCTCGGCGACTCAAAATTTTTCGGTATTGATGAATCTTGAATAAGAACATCAACAACACCATCCATCGTTCCATCTAAACGTAAACTCCTATATATATAGATCAAATGACATAATAAAATTCAAACCAATAAAGGATATTTTGTTACTGTAAAAAATATTAAAAAGAATAAGGGTATAATCGTTATATTATATATCAATTATAATTATTAGATATTTCTTTTCAATTAAATGTATTTAAAATAATCATTTGGATATATGACAATTTTAAGGCTTTTGAAGGATATGTATATGCAATTATGACTTTTAGTTGGATATATATGCAATTATGAGGCTTTGGAGGGATATATATGCAATTCCCCCTTTATCTATTAAGGTCATTGATGTGTTTCGAAAGCTTTAAATTTATAATACTAGTTCTACCGATTCCTTAATACAAAAAATACACGGGTAAAGTATAACTCCCGTTTATAGTAAAGGTTTAGGTAAGACCAGGTCGTCCCAAGGGAGGGAAGTGTTTCTCTAATCACCGTTGGTTAACAAAGTTAGATTTCAATGATTGTCACTTATCACTAAAACCGTTTTTGTTGGAATTAAGAGTTTTGAATGTTTCACCAAATTGATTAAGTGTATGTTTGTTTTAGGCCAAGCAACATGAGATAAACCATAGAATAGAATGTAATGTGCACACAGACGAAGCATAAGAGCAATACATGATGGGTAATCATGATAACCATTATATCTACTTGACATAAGAAGGAATTCTTTCGGCCTATAATCCTTGATATATTAAGTGTATGAAGTATAGTCTGTGAATGAAATGTAAATAATGTATTTCCTCTAATCAAGTCGTTAAACATGAGATTAGTCCTTAAGCATATCATAATCCGGGTTATCAAGTGTTCTACTATCCAATTCTCACAAGTATAGTAATGACTCGTTATAGACAGACGAATCATAACTAATCAACATAATTGTATCTTTCGACCTATGACAACTGCAATGACCAACCAAACAAGAGATAGTGATCCGAATCATGATATATCAAATACACAATTTATATAATCAATAACATTTATTCAATTCTCAGGTTCATACCATATGGCTATAATGCCCAAACAAACATAAATAGACTACTCCATGATCAAACTAGAGAAACAAGTAATAAACAAGTGAATGATTATCATTTCCATAGCAAGAATGAGAGTATACCAATGTTATAGTTGTAGAACCAAGTTCAAACGAATTACGACTTCACTATTACTGCTACTCCAGGCCTTGAGCCAGTGGTTATGGTGTTTAACCACTAATAAACCTCCTTAAGTAGTATTAAACCAGCGTACTTCAATGTTGACTCGTAGGTACATAGTTGACGAATAGCGCCCGTAACCGGCGCTTTTCTCCATAAGATCGGCGTACTTTTGCCAAACCATGTGATTATTTCTTCTAAGTCTTTTGAGTCATTAGTTCCTCGTTTCTTTCGTGTCTTTCCTTAGATCATTAGCCCTGCATGATTATTCATATATTAAATACCAAAAGTTCTAATAATAAGAGTAAATAGATATATAATTCACATAATATCGAGGGTATACATATGTATAATACGAGACTCATCAGTCCTATATATAAAAGAAGGTAATAAGGCATATGGTATATAGGTCCTATTAAATTAAGTTTTATAGGACACTTGGTACACATGTGGTCCTATTACACGTTACATTGTCACGCTTTCAAATATTACACTAAACAAAGACCGAGAATCAAATAGTTATTATAACCTGTAGACGACATTCCTACATGTTAATCTAGGATATGAAGATACATTGCGATCTCGTTACACGAAAACTGAATTTGAGAGTGGATACGCTTTAACCTAACATGGACAACTCTATAAGGAAATTTAACATATCAATATGTATGGGCGTCAAAGTTATCATAACCTAACTAACCCGAACCTCAAAAAGCGTATTCGGGTTGGGTTATACAGGTTATAAAAGCATTATTCGAATTAATCTGATTAACCTGAATTCATATTAGTGTCAGGTTTCAGGTGAGATTTTTAATCTTATCCGGTTTTCGAAAATAACCTGCGTAAAGCGGGTTTTTTATAGCTTTTTTCTTATTTTCTTTGGTTTTGTACAAAAATTTTCCAACTTTTTTATATTTTAATGTTATAATAGGGCTTATTGGGTTAACCCGAACCCGTTTAACCCGTTTCCGACTACCTAGAACCATTATTAGGGTCATGTATAGGTAATGAACTATTATCTCACATATGTTTCAAACGATACTTGAACTTACAACCTCTTGCTTAATGTGAAACCCATATACTCTGGACTAAATGCGTTTAGTATGTATTTTATGCTTACATATATTTGACCGATTAGGTATGTAACGTGATTAACCCAATAATAACACGTCTATTTTTTTGTATGTTATTTGGCACATAATATTGAGTAGTGACTAAATTGTTCGATAAAGCTTGGCTTGGTTCGTACTCGTGTATGCATAAACATATACACAAATTAATCATAAATATATGTCGGATACATACAACATCTTTATGGAAACACATTTACGCATGATTGGAGAGATATCTTTTTTCAGGCTACTTGAAAAATATCGAGGTTTTTTGGCTTTGATGTAAGTGACCTAACCGCTATTTCTGTCCCAGGTGTTTTCGGACTCGTCTATGATTATCCCCAAATGTTAAACGATGTAGTATTAGACAATATTGATTATAATATCTCTCAATTTTACAAGAAAACTAAGGGTGACATTTTGAGTCGGGTTCGGGTTAGCAGGTTGGCGGGTCAAAAGACCCCAACCCGAACCTGACCCGTTTAATAATCGGTTCACCCTTGTCAACCATAACATGTTTTCACATAACCGGAACACAACCTATTTAACCCGTATTTATATATGGGTTAGCGGGTTAAATATGTTACACGGGTTGAATAGGTTAAACGGGTTTTGGGTTGACTCATTTAACCCTTTTATCTAAACAAGTTGGCACATTACATGAGTTAAACATGGTAAACGGGTTCTTGGGTCGACTCATTTACCCCGTATAATAAATTATATATAATTTTATACTTTTTGAAAAAGATATTAAATGGGTTGACAGGTCGACACGTTTAACCTATAGCCAACCTGAACCTGACATGTTTAATAAACGGGTTAGATGAGTCGACCCGAAAGCGACCCCAAACTATTTAAACTTGTAACAATCGCGAATTTTCCAGGTCTTACTCAACATTTAAAACTCAATATAATTTATTTTAGAGGTTACATATTTCTCTTGCGTATAACTTGTAACTAAACTACACGAAGTGAGAGAACGATACCACACGCGTACCGACACCAGATTAGTAATGATTCAAATTTTTAATTCATTTTTGGAGTCAGTAAATTTTATTAGATTTCAGTTTAATAAAAACGACTACAGATTTATGTTTTTCACATTTATGTGAAACCAGGGTACCACGATTTCACCTCAACTCAACAGAATACGGGGTACACAAAATACAATTAAAACATTAAATATTATAAAAACACACCCAATCACACGTCTTATCCCTTCCTTTTTGAATATAGCCTCACAACCTATCCACATTCATATTTTGACTTTCCTGTTTCTCTTCCCCAACTCCCCAAAAACCGATTCTGATCAATCACTATCAAAAAATTACGGATCAACATGCTGCTATACTCTCATGGTGTTGTCATTCTTACTAGCCACCCCTAGAAGTCAACAAGTATCGACAGTCAAGTGACTCATATTGATAATGATCTTTGCTGAAAATGGATGATCTCCATCTCCCCATGTTCTAAAGTATAACCGAAAGACTTCCTTAATGTTTTCTTTTTATGGGCTATACGATCCCAGTGGATCCACACACTCCTCATCTACAACCAATCAGTCGCAAGGGTTAGAGTTCAAGGGCTTGATTAAGAATCGAAGGTGTGTGGGTTTGCTTGGAGATCGGGTCCAATCCGTGTCTAAATCAGTGTTAATCAATTGGATTGTAAGCTCTTGAAACTATTGTCTCTCTTTTATTGTATTCGACTTTTGATATGTTTTAATGAAAATCTGTTATTGAGTTTGTGGTTAAAGGAATCTTGGTTTTAGTGTAAGGTCATGGTGATGATGCTTGTGTTGTTATTGTTGCGGTGTGGCGAAGATTAAAACCAAGAACAAAAATTAAAATCAAACTAGTATTGGCTCGAAATTGAAAGTGTAAGTCGTAGTCTTGGTATTCGGTCATGTCTTATTGTTGATTTAATAAGCAGCCTGCTTTAGTAGTTAGACAAATGATGAAAACTCAGTGTGAAGTAAGGTTGGTCTAGAGATTTTGGTCGGATTTTGGCCTAAGTTTGCGAGTTTTAGCCTATTTTGGGTTTAAACACAAATCCTGTTGCATCCTTGGGTGTTGGTTGGTCTCTTTTGTTTTGAGTCGGATGGTTACTGATTTGGGTTCAGGAAAAACACACCCACGTAGGGTGTGTTGTGTTGTGATAATTGTCTCGGATATAAGTGAGGTCCCTTCTTGGTCTTGCGTGGTAAAAATTAAGTGCACCTTAACTAAATTTGAGTCTTGTGTCTCGTTGGTAGTGGGAGCCGAAAGGCTATGGCTAGAAGCTCACCCGAGCTCAACATAGGGAGTTGGTTTGTTCTTTTACTTTGGATCGATCACTAACACCCACAAAGGGTGCCATAGCTTGATTTTCTTTAACGACACAAAGGTGTGTCGAGTTCCATTTGTATGTACGGTGTCACGTTGTGACATTTCGTAATTTCATGTCACTAATTTTTATATTTTAATTTCCTAACTATTTTATTTATTTTTTTTTTGTTTACTTCGTCGGAAGTTATCCGCGTACGACATAACACGTTCAATTATTCAACCGACACTAGACTGTGTCTAGTCTCCACTTTTCATACACTTTTGGTTCCTTACAATCTCATTTTAAAAGTCACTTTTCACTTTTTCCATTTTTACGTAAACCTTGCACCTTTTACGTTTTACGCGATTTAAACCTTCGTTTTTGGGTTTTAATTATATTTATACCCTCCGATAAACTCACCACTAATCTAAATTACTAAAATACATTATGATAACAAGTTTTAATATTTTTGGAAGTTTTTATATTTTTACACTACCCGGTACTGCGTAATTCGCGTTTTTGACACGCGGTTTAAGCTTTAAAGACATATTAACACTCCGAAAGGCTCGAGAAATATATGAAACATCAATTTGGGTCATTTTAAATTAAATGTGACATTTTTATGAAAATATTATCTACATGACATTTATTTTCACAAACTATGCATAAAACGCTACCGGTTTAGCCCCGTTGGCCTTCAAACTCACTCCGTGACTTATAATACTTGTACAAAACATGTATATAATGTATTTCTTTGAAATAATAAAATCTACCCTCCCCTTTTAATGCCTATGGCCGGCCTCTTTACCACACACACACACTTCCCATAATTTATCATTACCAAGAAACTCAATCATCACCTCTCTCCATGCAAATCTAACCTAACCATCCAACTCCTCTCTTACCCTCCCAAATCTGCCGAAAATCACCCACAAACACACTCACATCATCTTGATTTTTATCATAAAATCATCTATACAACATCATCTTGAAGATACTCTCAAAGAATGGTGGTTTGAATCACGTTTTTGAAGGTTTTGTTGATGTTTTTGAAGGTTTTAGGAACCATTCTTCTTCCTATATTTTCTTTAGCTCACAAAATGTTTTTGTGGCTGTAGGTTGAAGCCCTACAAGACCCTATAAAGATCTTCCTTCAAGCTTGCAAGAGTTATCCTTGGTGGTGTCATTTGGTTGATCATTGATCTTTGTTCTTGAAAGATTTTTGCTTGTTCACCACTTTTGTAAGAAACTCCTCACAAACTCTTCATTTTATTTTACTTTCACTTCTGTAAATCTTACATACCTTGATGTATTTGAAGATTATATAAGTTATTATGCTTGGTTAGGCTTGGTACATAATTTAAAACACAATGAAAACACTAAAGGACTAGACATGCAAACTGTGATTCTGAATCAGGGGCAAAGATGGAATAAACTGTACTAATCAGTAAACATTGGGCATAAACTAAAAATATGGGGTTTTATATCTATGTCTTGCGGTCGTTTTGACGGGAATTTCATTAAATAACTAATTACGATGATTAAATTAGAAATGTTTTGGTAAAACATGTCACAACCTGAGTAACAGATTTGAAACGTACAAAAGTCATTTTTTTTGTGAATAACCCACTGTTACTCAAAGAATAAAAGTTTTAGATAACATCTTAACTTAAATGTGGCCGCAAGAATGAGATTAATTGGACTTGTAGAACTCTAGATATCGCACTTTTCGCGGGACTTTTGTAATATTAGAAACTTCTGAAGTGAATAATATGGGTAAATGGGTAACTTTGGTACTTTATTGTAATTTTTGACTTAGTGGGACCCACAAAACTTGTTAGTACAGATGAATACCTTTCCGGGGACATAAAGAACATAATTTTTCGACTTACGGTTGGAGAGATATGAATTTTTAGAAATGGTTAAGTTATAAAAACTCCATCAGATTTTGAGTTAAAAATTATGAAAAGGATAATAACTTGTATAATTGGACCTTAAGTTTTATATTTGAACCACCTAATATATTTTGGACCTTTAGGCATAATCTGAACCTTTTGACTAAGAATTGAACCCTTTGACTAAAAGTGAACCTTTAGAACTAAATTGAACCTTAACACTTATCTTGGACTTAAGAACAAAAATGGATGTAAAATTTGAAATTAGGTAAGAAAATAAATATTTCACATATGTAATTATTTTTAAAAGACTAAATTAAATCATGATAATCATTTAAACATTATGTACCAAGCATAATTGAGATTGTAACTTATATAGCATATAGTAATGATTGTATCATTATTCTTAGAAGCTAAGACACGCGTATATATTCTAGGTTGCTCGTAAGATTCTTGCGGTTACTTCTTCATTGCTTCATTTTGATCGTTCGCTTTGCTATCGGTGAGTTCATAGCCCCACTTTAATTCTTAAACTGTTTATAAAACCATTGGGGGAGATACATGCTAGTTTTACAAACTGAATACAAGTAGTTTTTGGTATGCTGGACCCGATACATGATTATAGTTATTGAGTTATATCTTGCCATTAAAGTCCCTAACATCATGAACCGTTAATTCCATGGGAAGCGCTAATATTATGAGTATGCATATTTGGTTTGACGAGCCTGTCCGGATGAGTAGCGCTCATTGGTCTAACGGGTAGCATAATATTGAGAATATCTGGGTAAATTGGCAAACTTACCTCTTTAGGGCATAATTTATTTCAGTTAAGTTTCGGGGTCATGAGCTTGATACTATAATCATATTACACGACTAGTATTTGTTACTTGTCACCCGATGAAAAATACTTGTATTCAACTTATTATTTATTAAACTCTATGGATTCACTCAACCTTTGTGTTGACTTTTTAGCATGTTTATCTCAGGTTATCAAAATGTTTAATGCTTGGATGGGCGTGCAAGGACATGGATGGATGGACACGTGTTATTTCACAATTGATGGAACTTTTAATAACTCAAAAACTTATATTGTGTCTAAATTATGAACCTTTTGGACTCTTGTCCTATTTAAAACTTTTGGGACTTAAATTCGTTAAACTCTGATTTTATCAAATGAGAACTTTGTTTAAAAACATCTTTAAATTGTTTTGATGTTTTCTATGATTACAACTTCGATCCACAAATAACACCCAATTAAGTCTTCCGCTGTAAAACAAGTCTTCCGCTGTAAAACATGATTTTTGGGGGTGTTAAAGATTGGTACCAGAGCATAAGTTATAGTGAACTAGGTCGTTTTCTTTTAAAAACCTAGACTATAACCTTTAAATTATTTTTTTCAAAAGTTATGAGTTCCATCATCTTGTCCGATATCCATGCGCGCCTACTTCCTAAATTTCCTATTACTCTATTGAGTATATATCTTTATTATATTATATTAAGGATAATTATAGAAGCACTATAATTATTTCTTAACTTGTCCGATAATCCGCGAACGTATCACTTCTTATATATGTAAGCTTTTGTGAACTAAACTTCCTTGGTGTATTATATGCTATTCGTGAGCATTGTAAATTTCCATCCGGAAATTTATACACATCTTCAAGTTATATCAGACATTGTAGATGATTACAATGCTCTCTCTTATTTATCAAACATTGTTGTGATTACAATGGTCTCTAAACTCTTTAATAACCGTATTTAATATCATTTCATAAAACATCGAAACATGTTCCAACTTATCAATTTCTACTGGTTGTTTTACTCCCCGTGAAGTCACCACTCATATAAAAACAACACCTTTTGGAGTTTGATTTTCTAGTCACATTGGTGTAAGATTTGAAGCCCTAGAGTACAAGTAATTTTTCATAACCTTTCCTTTTCATCAAAACCCTTTATACTTTGATTTATTTATAGCAATTTCTAGGGTAGATTAAACAACTCTTGCATGAATTATGTTGGAAGAATTGACTAAGTCTTCAAAGGAAAATAAGAGTTAGATAGGTAATTAGGTTTGATTGAGTTGTGAAATGCAAGAGTTGCCAGCAACATTTCGATTACTAGTCTTGCTTCCATTTTTGGTTTTACTTTTGTAATCACCTCAAAATTTCTTTGAAAACCACTTTGTTTCCTGAACATATTAATATTTGATCCACTTAAGAGTTTTTCATAATTGGTTTTTATATTTGAACTACAAAACCTAGCTTAGGAGCAATGGAAAGACATGACTTTGAAAGGTGAATCTGTCCAAATTAGTATCTGTTGGAAAATGACTCAACCATTTTACCTCAGTAAGTTTTGAACCTAAAATAAAAATATAGGGATGTAGATCTATATCTCAGTGTCATTTTTCCAAGAACCTCATATCCTAATTCATCCCGATGATTTTTGAAGAAAATCCACACTAAAACTTGTCCATAAGTTGCCTATCAGTTTTCTAAAGCCAAAAACTCCTAGATTTAAGCATTTCCACTACCTGGTCCTTTTGAATGAAATTTAGCCAAGACATAAACAAAACTTCTCCAATTGGATTCATGCCCATAGGACCTGTAGATAAAAAGATACACTCATTTTCCTAAACTTATTTGGATGCTGGAAGCAACTGCATAGAGACACAGGGGTAAATTGGTAATTTCACCCATGTTCTGAGATTCTCAGCTAAGTGAGGCCTAGATTTTCATATAGTACAGAGTCATACCTTTCTAAGCATATAAAGTTCATAATTATAGCCTTCACGGTTTAGAAATGGCGATCCGATTAGTGCGGCAATTTTATAAAATTTTCCATCAGCTTTTTGACTTAAGCCATATAAGTATTATACCTTAATCCCCGAGTGGACTCGAATGAAAAGATAACCAGTGGAATTGACAAGTTACACCGAATTTCAATATCATCGAAAAGAAGTAAATAAAATAGCATATATATTGCTTTGTAATCCACCGTTTTGAACTCTTCCAGTTGATGGGAGTATGACTTTAAATTTGTTACCTCGGATCGTACCGTCTCTTGACGCTTACCTTTGAAACGTGATTGACTAACGTCTCATTCTTTTTCTCGTTACTTCTTATGATTTTGAAGAACAACATTTGTTGTTGTTTTTATGGTGTTTTGTGTGGCGATACATAAGTAGGATGATTTATAATCATCTCATTGAAATGGATTGGGACGCCTCTTCATTTGAATAAGAAAATTATAAACCGCCGAACTATAAATTTATAATTCCTTACTTACATGGATTGGGACGCTTCTTTATGTAAGTGACGATTTATAAATGAGTGGGCTTATGTGTATCCACCATAGCGTGCGTACAAACCATTTTTTTTGGGCTATGAACTCCTCTCGACTCGTAATTTGTTATGTGGATTTTTTTTTCGATTTGGTATCGACCGTCGCGAGCTTGACAAGCTAGTAGTAATGTGCTATTATCCGCATTCAAGAATTGACTACTTGTTAGAATCCTTCAATTCATTCCCTTTTGTTCATTGAACATATTTGATGCTTTGGCTTTTGACCATTTAACTCCCGTTGGAAACCTCGACGACAACTTGTCTATTCCGTCATCTCTTCACCATTAAACCATACGGCGATTAAGAAGAACTGAGCGCCGGGACGTCGCTCTTTTAAGGAGTGTGTACTGTGACATTTCGTAATTTCATGTCACTAATTTTTATATTTTAATTTCCTAACTATTTTATTTTTATTATTATTATTTTTTTTTTTTGGTTTACTTCGTCGGAAGTTATCCGCGTACGACATAACACGTTCAATTATTCAACCGACACTAGACTGTGTCTAGTCTCCACTTTTCATACACTTTTGGTTCCTTACAATCTCATTTTAAAAGTCACTTTTCACTTTTTCCATTTTTACGTAAACCTTGCACCTTTTACGTTTTACGCGATTTAAACCTTCGTTTTTGGGTTTTAATTATATTTATACCCTCCGATAAACTCACCACTAATCTAAATTACTAAAATACATTATGATAACAAGTTTTAATATTTTTGGAAGTTTTTATATTTTTACACTACCCGGTACTGCGTAATTCGCGTTTTTGACACGCGGTTTAAGCTTTAAAGACATATTAACACTCCGAAAGGCTCGAGAAATATATGAAACATCAATTTGGGTCATTTTAAATTAAATGTGACATTTTTATGAAAATATTATCTACATGACATTTATTTTCACAAACTATGCATAAAACGCTACCGGTTTAGCCCCGTTGGCCTTCAAACTCACTCCGTGACTTATAATACTTGTACAAAACATGTATATAATGTATTTCTTTGAAATAATAAAATCTACCCTCCCCTTTTAATGCCTATGGCCGGCCTCTTTACCACACACACACACTTCCCATAATTTATCATTACCAAGAAACCCAATCATCACCTCTCTCCATGCAAATCTAACCTAACCATCCAACTCCTCTCTTCCCCTCCCAAATCTGCCGAAAATCACCCACAAACACACTCACATCATCTTGATTTTTATCATAAAATCATCTATACAACATCATCTTGAAGATACTCTCAAAGAATGGTGGTTTGAATCACGTTTTTGAAGGTTTTGTTGATGTTTTTGAAGGTTTTAGGAACCATTCTTCTTCCTATATTTTCTTTAGCTCACAAAATGTTTTGTGGCTGTAGGTTGAAGCCCTACAAGACCCTATAAAGATCTTCCTTCAAGCTTGCAAGAGTTATCCTTGGTGGTGTCATTTGGTTGATCATTGATCTTTGTTCTTGAAAAATTTTTGCTTGTTCACCACTTTTGTAAGAAACTCCTCACAAACTCTTCATTTTATTTTACTTTCACTTCTGTAAATCTTACATACCTTGATGTATTTGAAGATTATATAAGTTATTATGCTTGGTTAGGCTTGGTACATAATTTAAAACACAATGAAAACACTAAAGGACTAGACATGCAAACTGTGATTCTGAATCAGGGGCAAAGATGGAATAAACTGTACTAATCAGTAAACATTGGGCATAAACTAAAAATATGGGGTTTTATATCTATGTCTTGCGGTCGTTTTGACGGGAATTTCATTAAATAACTCATTACGATGATTAAATTAGAAATGTTTTGGTAAAACATGTCACAACCTGAGTAACAGATTTGAAACGTACAAAAGTCATTTGTTTTGTGAATAACCCACTGTTACTCAAAGAATAAAAGTTTTAGATAACATCTTAACTTAAATGTGGCCGCAAGAATGAGATTAATTGGACTTGTAGAACTCTAGATATCGCACTTTTCGCGGGACTTTTGTAATATTAGAAACTTCTGAAGTGAATAATATGGGTAAATGGGTAACTTTGGTACTTTATTGTAATTTTTGACTTAGTGGGACCCACAAAACTTGTTAGTACAGATGAATACCTTTCCGGGGACATAAAGAACATAATTTTTCGACTTACGGTTGGAGAGATATGAATTTTTAGAAATGGTTAAGTTATAAAAACTCCATCAGATTTTGAGTTAAAAATTATGAAAAGGATAATAACTTGTATAATTGGACCTTAAGTTTTATATTTGAACCACCTAATATATTTTGGACCTTTAGGCATAATCTGAACCTTTTGACTAAGAATTGAACCCTTTGACTAAAAGTGAACCTTTAGAACTAAATTGAACCTTAACACTTATCTTGGACTTAAGAACAAAAATGGATGTAAAATTTGAAATTAGGTAAGAAAATAAATATTTCACATATGTAATTATTTTTAAAAGACTAAATTAAATCATGATAATCATTTAAACATTATGTACCAAGCATAATTGAGATTGTAACTTATATAGCATATAGTAATGATTGTATCATTATTCTTAGAAGCTAAGACACGCGTATATATTCTAGGTTGCTCGTAAGATTCTTGCGGTTACTTCTTCATTGCTTCATTTTGATCGTTCGCTTTGCTATCGGTGAGTTCATAGCCCCACTTTAATTCTTAAACTGTTTATAAAACCATTGGGGGAGATACATGCTAGTTTTACAAACTGAATACAAGTAGTTTTTGGTATGCTGGACCCGATACATGATTATAGTTATTGAGTTATATCTTGCCATTAAAGTCCCTAACATCATGAACCGTTAATTCCATGGGAAGCGCTAATATTATGAGTATGCATATTTGGTTTGACGAGCCTGTCCGGATGAGTAGCGCTCATTGGTCTAACGGGTAGCATAATATTGAGAATATCTGGGTAAATTGGCAAACTTACCTCTTTAGGGCATAATTTATTTCAGTTAAGTTTCGGGGTCATGAGCTTGATACTATAATCATATTACACGACTAGTATTTGTTACTTGTCACCCGATGAAAAATACTTGTATTCAACTTATTATTTATTAAACTCTATGGATTCACTCAACCTTTGTGTTGACTTTTTAGCATGTTTATCTCAGGTTATCAAAATGTTTAATGCTTGGATGGGCGTGCAAGGACATGGATGGATGGACACGTGTTATTTCACAATTGATGGAACTTTTAATAACTCAAAAACTTATATTGTGTCTAAATTATGAACCTTTTGGACTCTTGTCCTATTTAAAACTTTTGGGACTTAAATTCGTTAAACTCTGATTTTATCAAATGAGAACTTTGTTTAAAAACATCTTTAAATTGTTTTGATGTTTTCTATGATTACAACTTCGATCCACAAATAACACCCAATTAAGTCTTCCGCTGTAAAACAAGTCTTCCGCTGTAAAACATGATTTTTGGGGGTGTTAAACACGTTTTAGCTCACTCACTCTTGCGTTAAAAAAATTCATGCCCTCTAAGTGAATCACCTTGTCGTTGCACATAAGTGTCCAGCCGTGGTGTTAAATAATGTTTTGAGTTGGTTGTGGTTTCAGACAAAGGAAAGGATATGTGTTGTGATTTAATGGCTTTGGCTAATCCCATTATAAGTATAAGTTTTGTGGTGTCAGGTGAGCTGAAAGACTGTTTGGTCGAAGCTCAAACAGTCCACCACAAATAGAGTGCGTTGGTTTGAGTCATGTCAACAGGTCGAATACGTTTGGAATTCTCTTGGCTTGTTTACTCGCTCACTTTAGTGTCAAAACAAATTCAAAAAAAAAAGAAAAAGAGAAAGAAAGAATAGATAACTGATATCAAAGTTGGCTGTTAGCTTTGTCTGTTGAGTCAAGAAAAGGTTTAAGGTTGCACTAAATTCCTAAATGTTAGTATGATATCTGGATCTTTTCCTAGTTGGGCTAACACCCCTTTTGTGAATTCCAGGCCCAAATCTTGTGTGCGTTGGGTATTTAATAAGCAGTCCAGTCCGCAGCATAAGCCCCCCCCCCCCCCCCCGTTGGCCTTTATTGGGCCACAACCCAAAACAAGGAAAAAGGGTGTGTTTGCAAGTAACCTGTCGAAAGTATATATATATGATCGACCAATTAAGATCACATATCGTAATGGTGTTTAATAATAAGTGTCGACGTGATCTCGTAAACAATTTATTTCACCACTCAATCTCGGCTTATATTCTTTTCACGTAACCTCGTCATAAAACTCACAACAAATTTTGACAACATTAAATTTCGACACAAACAATATATATATGTATACACCCATGATTATAAACATTTATACATTTGCCACGTAAAAACTCTCGTGAACAATTAATTTACTTAAATCGTTTATCAAAATCGTGAACACATAAAGCGGAATTTTTATACTTAAGATTTTATAACGATTTTAGAGCGATTTTTCCTAAACATATATATATTTGTGACAAAACAAGAAATCAACATACATATACGGGTCATGCCCGACTTCTATTAAATAAATGTACTCATTATATTCTTAATTAAAAACGGGACAAACGAAATATTTTGTATACAACCGTATTACGTTAGTTTTCAAATCACAAATCATTTAAACGGAGGTCATTACTTATACAAAATAGTCATTTCAAAACATATATAACTATTTATATATTTTGCAACGACTATTTTCACATATCCTTAACAATAACGTTCCATATCTCGACAATGCCTAGTGTCGTTCATAATCATTCTTCGTTCATCGTCTTCCGGTTAGTGTCAAATCGTAGGCTTATTCGTCCTTTGGTATTTTTATTGTCATACACTTATGCACTTCCAAGAGCCAATACCTACAATACTTGGAAAACTGCTTTAAACTTAAATGCTGCCACACCAGCAACAACAACGTAAACACTTTAAAACTTTTGAATTATAGGAACTACGAGTGCGATTATGTGTATAGTATGACACGAAGTGATGATGATAAGTAAATCCAGCATGATGCTATCCTAAAAACGCCTGGCCACCGTTTTTACGATAACATGATGCGGCATGGACTTATCAAATTTATGGACTATCAGATAGGAAGTTGAGTGTAGTAGTACGGCACGTATACTGACCCATTCTACCTACCTCCTATCTAACGTCTACCAATGTCCTACTTTGTAGAATCATGCCTCTAAGAAGGTCGGCTCGAGTTAACCGAGGCATTCCACCATCGAGGGGTGGAAGGACTGGTGGGCGAGGAGGTAGAGCAGGTGGTCGCGGCACCGAGAACAACGGCAACGACAATGTGAATCCTGACCTTCCCGCCATGATCGCCGAGCAACTACAAGCATTGCTACCCACTATCGTCACCCAAGTTGGCGACCACATCGGTAACCTAGGAAACAACGGAAGCGGGAATGACCATGCAGACAATGGCATTGGTAGTGACCACAACAATAATGGCAACAACAACAATTATGGTAAGGGATGTTCGTACAAGGAGTTTACAGCATGCAAACTAGTGGACTTTGATAGCAATGGAGGAGCGTTGGTGTACACAAGATGGATTGAAAAAATGGAGGCAGTAATGGACATAAGCGAGTGTGCAGCTCACCAGAGGGTGAAGTACGCTGCAAGCTCGTTCACGGGAAAGGCTCTGACCTGGTGAAACACGCAAATCCAGGCCAGAAGAAGAGAAGCCACCATGGGAATGAGTTGGTATGACCTTAAGGCATTACTAAAGGAGGAGTATTGCCCAAATAACGAGATGCAGAAGCTAGAGAATGAGTTCTACAACCATGCTATGGTAGGTACTGGACATGCAGCTTATACAGATCGATTCCATGAGCTTGCTAGACTGGTACCTCACATGGTCACTCCTGAATCCAAAATAATTGAGAGGTACATCTATGGTTTGGTCCCTGAGATTCGCGGGATGGTGAAAGCGACTGAGCCCCCTACCCTTCAGAGCGCGATACTGAAATCTGCAACCTTAACGGATGAAATGGTTAGGAATGGGACATTGTCCAAGAACGGTGATAAGAGGAAGAACGTGAGTGAGACAAGTAAACAAGGAGGTGTAAATGATGAAAATAAGAAGGCGAAATGGGGAAAAGGATTTGTGGCAACGAGCTCGGGCCGTAAGGGATATGAAGGTCCTCACCCTAAGTGTGCCAAGTGTAACTACCACCACCTGGAGACTAAACCCTGCCTGGTGTGTTTCAACTGCAATCAGACTGGTCACATTGCAAGGGATTTTCGAGCAGTAGCCATGCAGGCGACTCCGATTAATGTCATTTACCCAAAGACATGTTATGAGTGCGGGAGCCTGGATCATTTCCAAAACACGTGTCCTAAGCTGAATAGGGCACAGGGGCAAGTGCAGAGTAACCAAAATCAGGCCTTAGTGACTAATGGAAACAAGGGAAACAATGGCAACCCAGCTCGTGGGCGGGTACTCGTGATGAAAGCTGAAGAAGGACGCCAGGACCCGAACCTCGTGACGGGTATGTTCTCCTTAAACGGATATTAGACTATCATACTGTTTGATTCCGACGTCGATTATAGATTTGTTTCCACTTAGTTCATGCCTCTGTTAAAGGCGAAGCCTAGTGTCCTAGCTCTTAGCTATGAGATTGATATAGTGTATGACCAAAAAGGTAGAAACCGATAAGATAGTTAAAATCTCCACCACCTGGTAGCAAGATATTTGATGGCTGAAATGCCAACCATTCATTTTTGAGCAACCCCAAACTTTAACTAAAATTTTATTTTTCTTCAAAAAAAAAAAAAAAAAAAAAAAGGTAAGCTTTTTAACAACTTTTAACTTAATTTCATGTCAGTTCTTGTTTGATGAGATGTGAGATTAAGTTTAAAGATGCTACTTAGCTTAAAATTTTAAATGATTTTGCTCTAGAATGGACGAGGCATTTCATGAAGCCTAATCACTTGATAGTTACTGTTAGTGCAAGCAGTCTCGTTGGGGAGATTGCTAGTGCAAGCAATCTCGTTTGTTTTGATTGATGACAAACATGTAACTTGATACATAACGTAAAATGTACAAGTTACTTGTAATCTTATATTGTCTCAACATACATTCAACACCTCTCAAGTCCTCGTATGATACAACACAGGTTCGTACATGCTTGTTATGTAGCATTATGATCAGACCCTTAACAAACCATTTAGAATGTTTAAAATACGGTTAGGTAATTAAGTATTTTAAAAAGGCTAATCATTCTACTTGAAAATATTTTTTGTCTGACACCCGCGGATCCAATTGGTATAACTGACGGATCCAATTTAAGGGATCCGCCAGATCCGTGGCTTGTAGAAATTGTTTTCCTTTAAATAGTTTTACACATGCTTTTAGTTTACACATGGTTTTAGTTTTACACATGGTTTTAGTTTACACATGGTTTTAGTTTTACACATGTTTTCCTATAAATACTAGCCCATTGTTTACCCATTGTTTAAGCCATTAGAACACACATTCCCTCACTCATTTCACACACTTAGATCAATAGCAAAACATGTAGAATCATACATTAATCACCCTTTACATAATGATCATGATGCTACTAACTTTCATTATGTTGTAAGCATACGCTTGTTATGATCCTGTGAAGCAAGCTCAAGATCACAAGTCATCATCCATAGCATACTTACTTATCCACCATGAAGATGCATATATGAAGATCCATCACAACAAGTTTAGGGAGCTTGTGATCTTCATACATTGAAGGCTTCCGATCAATGGAAGTTCATATAGAGTAGGCATTCATATCCATGATACACTTATGTCATGGATCATTGTTGTAACCATCATTGTATCATTTAGATCAGTAGAGTGAGGTTAGTATTTTAGTCCTTAAAATACAAAGAGTGTTGGGAGTGGTTGTACCCTTGTAAAGAACCCGGTGTTTAGCTTAGTACCGGAAAAAGAAGTAAGCGACGATGGGAGTGGTTGTACCCTTGTAAAGAACCCGGTGTTTAGCTTAGTACCGGAAAAGAAAGTAAGCAACGTGTAAAGGTTTTCTCCGCCTAAGAAAGGGAGCTTGTTGATCTAGTGAAGTAACTCTCGAGTTGGGTACTCGGGGAGTGGAGTAGGGCGGAGAGGAGCTCCGTGACCGAACCACTATAAATCATCGTGTTCGGTTTGCGCTTTCTTTTACTTACCACTTTACTTTTATGATTGCTTTATATGTTTGTTTGTGTTGTGATACTTGTTTGACAACTTGCTTAAGGATATGCTAGTCATAAACTACACGTAACATATTTCATATTACAAGAAGCCAAATTGGAAATTTGATACAACAAGTTTTAAGTTTTAAAACGGTAAATGTATTCACCCCCCTCTACGTTTTTCACAATTGGTATCAAAGCGGGTTGGCTCTCATTTTCAAAACAAATGGTTTTTAAAATAGAGTAAGATCCATGTATCAAATTACCTCTGAAGCATAACTTAATATGAAAAATGTTTCGCTAAGTATACTTTGAAATTTTGTTGTTAAATATCACTTTGTATACAAGCTTGAAGGTGTTCTTGAAAAATAAAAGAATAATGTTTCTCAAAAGAATTTGTAAGTGTCAAATTATGTGCTCAGAACTAATTTACGAAAAATACCGTTTTGAAGGGAGTGTTTGGAATAACCATTAAGTTAGTTGAAAAATCACCTCCGTAATATTTAGATAAGTCACATAGGTAGAAATGTTGTTAATATTTGTAATATATGCCTAAGATTAAGTGTAGCAAGTCCCACACACTTTCGCTATGTCAAAATATGAGTTTAGGATAATCTGTCACAGGTCTCGGCGGATCCAAATGTTACAAAGGGCGGATCCCTCAAAAAGGATTTGTCGGATCCGTCTATGCAGTATGCAGTTTTTTGTCAAACTTCAAAATTCATAACTAATTAACCGTAAGTCCGTAGGAGTCGCGCCACCTATCATTTTGAAGGGAATTAAGTCTACTTTCATTTAAAAATAGTCTCATGTCCTAGATCTAAATTGAAGTAGGTAAAAAAAAATCAAATACTATAACCTGTTCAAAATGTCAAGTTTTATTTTGACACAGTAAGTTAAACTTTTGAGTCGAGCAATGTAAATTGGTATCCTTTGCTCATAAATATGATTTCTTTTGAAACTAAAGAATTTGGTAATATAAAGGAAACAAATTAAGCTTGGTATACATCGTCATATTTAAACGCAAAGTGACGATAAGTATATTTGCATCTATGCTATGCTATGTGGCTAACTGTTCTATATTATTTGCATATATGTGATATGCTTGTTGATAAGTGTGATTGTACTTGTTTATTTGTAATACATAAGTGTCTTGCCATGATACTTAATTGCTTGTTTATCAATTGCTTGTTTTATGCATAATAGAACATTTGCTAGATATTGTGCAATACATTGATAAACTGTGTCTGTTTTACTTTTAGACTTAGATACTATTGTTTGATTATATTATGTGAAAACCTTGCATAACTTACTTAGAAATGTGTACTAAGTGAAATGTCTTGAAAAGTATTGACTTGCACAAACTCTCACTTAATTGCTCAAGTGTTATAATGAGTAAACATGTAGTATCTTTGAAAAAGAGTGTTTGGTACAAACAATTTGAAACAATGATGTGTTGAGTTGTTATGCTTTTAGGATATTATCTTATTGTTAAACCTTCATGTGAACTAACCATATCATGCAGGACGATAACACTTCGTTGTTATCAAGTTTCCGGGTTTAAGCCACTGTTTGGCTTAACTCTCATTTAAGGTAAGTTAATATGATCGGATTAAACTATGTGTGTATGTGTGTTAGAATAAACATTATTAGTAGTTTTGCATTACATATTAGCTAATAGATATGTTCCAGGAGAATTTTCGGGTCTTGGTCGAAAAACGCGAATTTTGCATATCTCTAATGTTCACTCAAATTAGGATTAGGACATCTCACCAAACACCAAATAGGACAATCATATCTAATCACAGTTTCAAATTTCATGAAAATGCTCCAAGGTACCTTTTCGGTAAACCACTGAGTATTTGTGATCATTACACACATTCACTGCATCCTCCCGTCCTTTACTCATTCACTAGCTTGATTTGTAAATTGACAACTTCCAAACTAATCCAGACTCACTGTTTGCAAATATATCATAGATTACAAACCCAACTCATGACTGTGGATATTGTCCAGTTTCCACATATGTTGCCTTACTTGGTTAACATGTCATTCTTCAAGACGATTAAGATTTACATTGAGTCATAACTCACACTTAGGTTATAGATGTATTATCAAGTCTTATCTCAACAAAGTAGGATTGACAACTTAAGTATTTCATCCGAAATATTCAAGTAAATTTGACTTACGATTGTAGTTATTAAAAGTCATATCCGAAACAATCAACCACTAGTTATACCAAACAATGGATCATAAGAGTTAGTCTTCATCCTTGTTGTCCTCAACATCCATAATTGAACAAACCCCTACAACACCACTATCCTTAACATCATTGAGTGCATTGCTTAAAAAGCCCTTAGTCCAACACTCATACCAAATCAAATGCACGTTGAATCAACTCATCAATACCTTGCCACCTATAGAATTAGAACTTCACCATCAAATGAGCATGATGCTCACATTCATTAAGTAGTACCACAAGTCATCAAAGTATTGGTAATACTTTGTTTCATTAAATCTTGAATCAACATTGTAACAACTTATGTTATAATGAAATCTCAAAGCCAATCTCATACATCCCAAATAACAATGAATCTTGAGGAGTATACAAAAGAAACTCAAGTAAGTTTATCTTGTCATCATCTAGTTATCATAATATTGAAACCTAGTTTATTTAGGATAAGTCTATCCAATTCAAATACTTTGTGTTCATATCTTCATTTAGGAAAACATGATGTTTCGGAAAAATATTATGTGTTTATTTTTCATCTTGTTAAAAAGGATAATGTATATCCTATGCATCATTATTTTCTTGCAACATGAACGGTTATGTTACAAGAGATTTCATTACACCTCATCGGGCAAATAATCTTAAAACAAACATCCACTAGTTCTATGAACTATCTTCCTTATTGAGCACTAGTTAAATCTTACTTGTTGAAAGATACCATACGTATCTATTTCCTTTCAAGCGTACATTAAACCTTGGTCAAACCTTGTGCATATTCACATCTCTGGAGCATACACAAGACCTATTAAAGTTGGTAACTTTATTTAGATTCTTGTTCCAAAGAACTTTCTTCAGAACGTTCATGACATATCCCGTTACCACACACAAACACATGTCTTGATCTTAGATCACTTGCATAACTCATACTTAAACTCAACTTAAAGGATGTCACCCTTTAGATCATTCAACCTTAGATTCCAAACACAATGATTAAAATCTATCGACACATATTTGTCAAATTTACGTGTATAACATGACATCTTCATCACACTAGTTTTTATAGAAATAGTTGAGTCTCATTAAGTCATGTATTGGTGAATTATCTTATCTTAGGAATAATTAATCAAACAAGAAGTAGATGTGATTTTTCTTTAGTTTATTAATAAAATCACTTGCATTACATATACGTGTATTGATTACATCATTGTCAACCTTAGAAAGGTTTAGTCTGCATGCGTATATGCTTTATGTTAACATGATTTGTATGACATGTTCATTCTTTCGTTATATGTTATTTCGCAAGATTAACTTATTACTTGTTAACTCACTATATGTCATTCTTAATACATAGTGTTAGATAGCTCTTGTTTTTTAATTGACATTCATTGAGCTTCTTTCGTAGGATAGTCTAAATAATGCATGTTTCTAAAATGTTAGAATTGTTTGCATGAAACTGTCGTTTCATTACTTTTGTGACCATGTCACACTATTTGTTTGCCATATATGACTAAGTGCTTTTTGGTATAATAAACACTTAGAAGTTGTTTTATTAATCACATAGATCATTGCGTTAATTAATGGGTAAGTATGCTTAAGTAACTAAGCCTAACTTCAAAACAATTTCACAATGTAATATCAAAAACAATGTCATGTCATCTTATAATATGATTATTTGTCTCGATGCCATATGGTAGCTTTTTGTCTGGTAGATGAATATTTGTTTTTGTTTACATAAGATGTTATGATTTCTATAATATTCACATCTTTTGTCATTAGGACTTTTGTCTTGTAGATTGATAACAAATTATTTGTTATTTCTCCTTGTTATGCTTATTTTGCATAATTGTTATCTCATTATTACTACTTAGATTAGTTATATGTTTATGAGATCTTGTATATAGCTTTAAAAGCTAATAGGATTAAGTTTTAGAGGTTTAAAATTTGTGTTTGGATATCTTTCAATAAACCACTGTCCAAATCGTTTTGTTGCTTCAGCTTTCCTAACAATATCTCCATCATCTTTTAGTTAAAACAATACACCTCCCATAAGGAAAACCACATGCCTCATCATGCGATCATCTCGCATTGATAAAGAAGAGCTACGTGACTTTGAGGATGAAGTTCTTTGTATGCTAACCAATATCCACAAAAACATTGATAAACTCATCGCTTTCATTAATCTGCAACATCCTAAACACTTTACCTTCATTCCTCATAGATTATGTTGAATGTCCACCAATTAAGGAGGAGAGAAATTCATTCACATAATTGTCTTTTCGCATTAAAGAACATGTACTCATGTTTCCTATACCAACATGTAGGTTCAAATCACTTAGTTAAATCAGTTCACAAAATCACAAAGTGTTTCAAACTTTATCAGCTCAACATCACTGTTCTGCACCAATACCTCATTAAATGAAAAACACATCATGTGTTTGACAAACCTCTTAAATAAGATACATTAAGTCTCCTTAGAATTTGACTAGGATCAGTGAAACCAAATTAGTAGTTATAAGTAAATAGACCTTAGCTTGAACCTTCGTTTGATCAAAAATGACAAAACATAACCAAATCCATTTTGGTCTCACGGAACCCTTCATTAAGAAGGACGGAACCAAAATTTTGGTTCCACAAATTCCGCGGGTACCAAGTTCTGTTTTTAAACATTCATAACTGACAACCTTTTCACAGTCAACGATTATAGGATTTACTTTCACATCATCATTCTCTAGAACAAATTCAGTGTCTAGAACACCATCATAGGATCTCATCCTTTCATTCTTGATTCGTATCAAGCAAGTCATTGTCAGTGCAAACAGAACCATCACTCTCAACACATTGTTCCAACCAACACTCTCATCATATGATGTCATTTTCATCCGCATATAGTTATCTAGTATTTCTAAATTGTTGCATATGGAATTTCTATTCCTAAGTGATCATTGTCGTCACTTCCTCTTATTTCCATTCGAGCATTTATTATGACACGACTCATCATCTTTGGTAGATGATAATATCATTACCTTAACCGTCTTCAATAGTCTTATAGCATTTGCTATACATTAGATTTTCTGAATTCATTCCATTCATTATAACCACAACCTTCCATCACCTCTTTCACTAATCATCAACCCCATGGATTAGCGAAAAACTTACTTGCATCAATATTTAGTTATTAAGTTATCACTAGTAAAATAACACCAACACTAGGATCACTCATATCCTCCTCATAGGCATTGTTTTGTAGGAGTATATTCTTGTAAATGTAATTATTATTAGAAGATTACACTCTTTATAACATGGTTTACTAGACAATCACGATTGATATCACAATTGGTATGCTGCATCATATTTTTTCTTTGATTAGACAATCACAATTGGCAAGTTGTTTGTGATTAGATTATTGATATGTTGCATAATTTTTTTCCTTGAGATAAAATATATTGCACTAACCATTTCATTGTAGATTCATCATCATATACGCTCGATCGTATATAGCTACTAATCATGGGATGAAGTATGCATCGATTATTTTTCTTCTTTTATAGGTGCTGCTTAACGCTCTCAAACCAGGAGGATTATCTGTCTAGCACTCATATTGCATCGTCTATACACATTGGTCGTATATGACTTATGACATAACTTCTAGTGCACTAATCCTTTGTTTTGTAGGTTCATCTTGACACCCTAGAACAAGGGGGAGTTTTCGTCAAGCATTTTTTTAGGATGCATCATATATACGCATTGGTGTATATCACATACTTGTCCTTGGACAAATATTGTTTTATACTAACCTTTATTTTGTAGCATTTTTCATCCTTGGATCATATATGTTGGTACCCTAGCAACGGGGAGTATAGATCGAGGGGGAGTATATCATATACTAAACTCATCATTTTTAGCATTTCTTATCCTTGAACCGTATACGATGGTACTCTAGCAATGAGGAGTATACATCAAGGGGGAGCATATAATAGTCTAACTATTTGTTTTGTAGGATCATGCATAATCATACATCATATCCTTGTCACTCCATTTAGGGGGAGTATAAATCAAGGGAGAGCTTTAAAGTTCTCAAAATCGCATTCTGCTACGCATATCTTCTTGTTGTTTCGACAAAAAGGAGGAGATAGGTCAACATAGTCCAACATTGCTTACTCACGTGTATCGTTGGCTATATGCATTTCATTCATCATGCATTTTTCATATATATTCTTTTTATGTTGCACACCACTAACCTTGATGTAGGTTAAGAGTCTAGCTTGATCCATGGATTCGCTAACAACCTAGGAAACGCAACAACCATAGGAGATTGGAGTAGTCTATTTAACTTCACTAGGGATGATGCAAGCTCGCCATTTCGGGGAGAAATTAAGTTAACTCCAAGGACACACCCTTTTTGCTTCGACAAAAGGGGGAGAAAGGTGTAAACGGAGAAAGTGAGTAATTACGGACACAAGGAGAAAAGGGAGAAAGGTGTAAACGAAGAAACAGACACAAGAATAAAGTAAGTAATTATGGACACAAGTAACTTTTTGCATTTTACTTTCTATCACGTTTACATATTTTGTCATCATCAAAAAGGGGGAGATTGTTAGTGCAAGCAGTCTCGTTGGGGAGATTGCTAGTGCAAGCAATCTCGTTTGTTTTGATTGATGACAAACATGTAACTTGATACATAACGTAAAATGTACAAGTTACTTGTAATCTTATATTATCTCAACATACATTCAACACCTCTCAAGTCCTCGTATGATACAACACAGGTTCGTACATGCTTGTTATGTAGCATTATGATCAGACCCTTAACAAACCATTTAGAATGTTTAAAATACGGTTAGGTTATTAAGTATTTTAAAAAGGCTAATCATTCTACTTGAAAATATTTTTTGTCTGACACCCGCGGATCCAATTGGTATAACTGACGGATCCAATTTAAGGGATCCGCCAGATCCGTGGCTTGTAGAAATTGTTTTTCTTTAAATAGTTTTATACATGGTTTTAGTTTACACATGGTTTTAGTTTACACATGGTTTTAGTTTTACACATGGTTTTAGTTTACACATGGTTTTAGTTTTACACATGTTTTCCTATAAATACTAGCCCATTGTTTACCCATTGTTTAAGCCATTAGAACACACATTCCCTCACTCATTTCACACACTTAGATCAGTAGCAAAACATGTAGAATCATACATTAATCACCCTTTACATAATGATCATAATGCTACTAACTTTCATTATGTTGTAAGCATACACTTGTTATGATCCTGTGAAGCAAGCTCAAGATCACAAGTCATCATCCATAGCATACTTACTTATCCACCATGAAGATGCATATATGAAGATCCATCACAACAAGTTTAGGGAGCTTGTGATCTTCATACATTGAAGGCTTCCGATCAATGGAAGTTCATATAGAGTAGGCATTCATATCCATGATACACTTATGTCATGGATCATTGTTGTAACCATCATTGTATCATTTAGATCAGTAGAGTGAGGTTAGTATTTTAGTCCTTAAAATACAAAGAGTGTTGGGAGTGGTTGTACCCTTGTAAAGAACCCGGTGTTTAGCTTAGTACCGGAAAAAGAAGTAAGCGACGATGGGAGTGGTTGTACCCTTGTAAAGAACCCGGTGTTTAGCTTAGTACCGAAAAAGAAAGTAAGCAACGTGTAAAGGTTTTCTCTGCCTAAGAAAGGGAGCTTGTTGATCTAGTGAAGTAACTCTCGAGTTGGGTACTCGGGGAGTGGAGTAGGGCGGAGAGGAGCTCCGTGACCGAACCACTATAAATCATCGTGTTCGGTTTGCGCTTTCTTTTACTTACCACTTTACTTTTATGATTGTTTTATATGTTTGTTTGTGTTGTGATACTTGTTTGACAACTTGCTTAAGGATATGCTAGTCATAAACTACACGTAACATATGTCATATTACAAGAATCCAAATTGGAATTTTGATACAACAAGTTTTAAGTTTTAAAACGGTTAACGTATTCACCCCCTCTACGTTTTTCACAGTTACTACAAACCAGCATATTTCAGTGCGTCTAGTAGGACGAGCAAAAACCCAAAGATACCTCGCGTGCTTAAGACTTCCCTGGAGTACTTCGTAAAGACTAAACAGGATTTACCCCTCCTTGAAGAATTAAGATACGCATCAACTTAAATACTGGAGTGACACAAAATTCATGATACGCGATACTTCTCGTAGAAAGATTCTGAACCCGGATATCACTAGTTGAGAATGCACAAGACTGACAACCCTAAAACCGCATTGAGAATGATATACAGGCAATTCGAGTTTTCAGGATAAGTCCTTTGGTTTGATCAATGCCTCCGTAGTATTCAAAGATAAGAAATCCAATTAGAGCGACATACATGAGGAGCGCCTTACCTATTATATCGAATCATGACAGACAATCCACATCGCGATTTTGGTAGACACTATAGGACGCATTAGGAACACAGTTGGAGTAGATTACGACCTACCATTCCTGGACCGATGGTCAGGGTGAGCATACTATCCGACATTACGAGTTATACATAGGGCATGCACTATTGATTTTGGAGGAAACAGGAATGCACATTCCCCTTAGTTGAACCTTCTCCTTGGTTATCTACTAGTTGTTTATTTGAAAGCGATCCAAAAAATTGAGCCAATCCTTTAAAAATGTTGAGTTTCTTTTCTTACAACTTGATATTTAACTTAATTTTATGACAGTTCTTGTTTGATGAGTTGTGAAGTTAAGTTAGATTCAAGTTGTTTCATAATTTAAGGTTAGGTCTAATCTCATGACAGTTCTTGTTTGATGAGTTGTGAGATTAAGCTGAAATCAAGTTGTTACTGGGCTTAAACTGTGGTTTAGCTTAATCTCATGACAGTTCTTGTTTGATGAGTTGTGGGGTTAAGCTAGATTTCAGTTGAGGCTCAACTTAAACTACTGAAAAGATGCCTAAGGTTTTTGACGGCTTTACTCAAGGACGGGAAAGCTTGCCTTATATGTGATTATTATGTGGTTTCATTTGTGTGATTTCTAGAGGTTAGGAAGTATTGATAGTACCAATTGGGAAGTAGCACCCGGTACTATTTGGATTGACACCCACACCCTTACCATCCTGTGTGCAACTAAATCGAAGGGTGAATACTATCCGATCAAGCTCGGACCCTTAGTCAACTGAATTTTGAGGACAAAATTCTAATTAACGGGGGTAGACTGTAACAATCACGAATTTTCCAGGTCTTACTCAACATTTAAAACTCAATATAATTTATTTTAGAGATTACATATTTCTCTTGCGTATAACTTGTAACTAAACTACATGAAGTGAGAGAACGATACCACACGCGTACCGACACCAGATTAGTAATGGTTCAAATTTTTTATTCATTTTCAGAGTCAGTAAATTTACTTGATGTCAGTTTTATAAAAACGACTCTAGATTTATGTTTTTCACATTTATGTGAAACCAGGGTACCACGATTTCACCTCAACTCAACAGAATACGGGGTACACAAAATACAATTAAAACATTAAATATTATAAAAACACACACACTCACACGTCTTATCCCTTCCTTTTTGAATATAGCCTCACAATCTATCCACATTCATACTTTGACTTTCCTGTTTCTATTCCCCAACTCCCCAAAAACCGATTCTGATCAATCACTATAAAAAAATTACGGATCAACATGCTGCTATACTCTCATGGTGTTGTCATTCTCACTAGCCACCCCCTAGAAGTCAACAAGTATCGACAGTCAAGTGACTCAGATTGATAATGATCTTTGCTGAAAATGGATGATCTCCATCTCCCCATGTTCTAAAGTATAACCGAAAGACTTCCTTAATGTTTTCTTTTTATGGGCTATACGATCCCAGTGGATCCACACACTCCTCATCTACAACCAATCAGTCGCAAGGGTTAGAGTTCAAGGGCTTGATTAAGAATCGAAGGTGTGTGGGTTTGCTTGGAGATCGGGTCCAATCCGTGTCTAAATCAGTATTAATCAATTGGATTGTAAGCTCTTGAAACTATTGTCTCTCTTTTATTGTATTCGACTTTTGATATGTTTTAATGAAAATCTGTTATTGAGTTTGTGGTAAAAGGAATCTTGGTTTTAGTGTAAGGTCATGGTGATGATGCTTGTGTTGTTATTGTTGCGGTGTGACGAAGATTAAAACCAAGAACAAAAATTAAAATCAAACTAGTATTGGCTCGAAATTGAAAGTGTAAGTCGTAGTCTTGGTATTCGGTCATGTCTTATTGTTGATTTAATAAGCAGCCTGATTTAGTAGTTAGACAAATGATGAAAACTCAGTGTGAAGTAAGGTTGGTCTAGAGATTTTGGTCGGATTTTGGCCTAAGTTTGCGAGTTTTAGCCTATTTTGGGTTTAAACACAAATCCTGTTGCATCCTTGGGTTTTGGTTGGTCTCTTTTGTTTTGAGTCGGATGGTTACTGAGTTGGGTTCAGGAAAAACACACCCACGTAGGGTGTGTTGTGTTGTGATAATTGTCTCGGATATAAGTGAGGTCCCTTCTTGGTCTTGCGTGGTAAAAATTAAGTGCACCTTAACTAAATTTGAGTCTTGTGTCTCGTTGGTAGTGGGAGCCGAAAGGCTATGGCTAGAAGCTCACCCGAGCTCAACATAGGGAGTTGGTTTGTTCTTTTACTTTGGATCGATCACTAACACCCACAAAGGGTGCCATAGCTTGATTTTCTTTAACGACACAAAGGTGTGTCGAGTTCCATTTGTATGTATGGTGTCACGTTTTAGCTCACTCACTCTTGCGTTAAAAAAGTTCATGCCCTCTAAGTGAATCACCTTGTCGTTGCGTATAGGTGTCCAGCCGTGGTGCTAAATAATGTTTTGAGTTGGTTGTGGTTTCAGACAAAGGAAAGTATATGTGTTGTGATTTAATGGCTTTGGCTAATCCCATTATAAGTATAAGTTTGGTGGTGTCAGGTGAGCTGAAAGACTGTTGGGTCGAAGCTGAAACAATCCACCACAAATAGAGTGCGTTGGTTTGAGTCATGTCAACAGGTCGAATATGTTTGGAATTCTCTTGGCTTGTTTACTCGCTCACTTTAGTGTCAAAACAAATTCAAAAAAAAAAGAAAAAGAGAAAGAAAGAATAGATAACTGATATCAAAGTTGGCTGTTAGCTTTCTCTGTTGAGTCAAGAAAAGGTTTAATAAGCAGCCCAAATCTTGTGTGCGTTGGGTATTTAATAAGCAGTCCAGTCCGCAGCATAACCCCCCCCCCCCTTGGCCTTTATTGGGCCACAACCCAAAACAAGGAAAAAGGGTGTGTTTGCAAGTAACCTGTCGAAAGTATATATATATGATCGACCAATTAAGATCACATATCGTAACGGTGTGTAATAATAAGTGTCGACGTGATCTCGTAAACAATTTATTTCACCACTCAATCTCGGCTTATATTCTTTTCACGTAACCTCGTCATAAAACTCACAACAAATTTTGACAACATTAAATTTCGACACAAACAATATATATATATGTATACACCCTTGATTATAAACATTTATACATTTTCCACGTAAAAACTCTCATGAACAATTAATTTACTTAAATCGTTTATCAAAATCGTGAACACATAAAGCGGAATTTTTACACTTAAGATTTTATAACGATTTTAGAGCGATTTTTCCTAAACATATATATATATATATTTGTGACAAAACAAGAAATCAACATACATATACGGGTCATGCCCGACTTCTATTAAATAAATGTACTCATTATATTCTTAATTAAAAACGGGACAAACGAAATATTTTGTATACAACCGTATTACGTTAGTTTTCAAATCACAAATCATTTAAACGGAGGTCATTACTTATACAAAATAGTCATTTCAAAACATATATAACTATTTATATATTTTGCAACGACTATTTTCACATATCCTTAACAATAACGTTCCATATCTCGACAATGCCTAGTGTCGTTCATAATCATTCTTCGTTCATCGTCTTCCGGTTAGTGTCAAATCGTAGGCTTATTCGTCCTTTGGTATTTTTATTGTCATACACTTATGCACTTCTAAGAGCCAATACCTACAATACTTGGAAAACTGCTTTAAACTTAAATGCTGGCACACCAGCAACAACAACGTAAACACTTTAAAACTTTTGAATTATAGGAACTACGTGTGCGATTATGTGTATAGTATGACACGAAGTGATGATGATAAGTAAATCCAGCATGATGCTATCCTAAAAACGCCTGGCCACCGTTTTTATGATAACATGATGCGGCATGGACTTATCAAATTCATGGACTGTCAGATAGGAAGTTGAGTGTAGTAGTACGACACTTATACCGACCCATCCTACCTACCTCCTATCTAACGTCTACCAATGTCCTACTTTATAGAATCATGCCTCCAAGAAGGTCGGCTCGAGTTAACTGAGGCATTCCACCATCGAGGGGTGGAAGGACTGGTGGGCGAGGAGGTAGAGCAGGTGGTCGCGGCACCGAGAACAACGGCAACGACAATGTGAATCCTGACCTTCCCACCATGATCGCCGAGCAACTACAAGCATTGCTATCCACTATCGTCACCCAACTTGGCGACCACATCGGTAACCTAGGAAACAACAGAAGCGGGAATGACCTTGCAGACAATGGCATTGGTAGTGACCACAACAATAATGGCAACAACAACAATAATGGTAAGGGATGTTCGTACAAGGAGTTTACAGCATGCAAACCAGTGGACTTTGATAGCAATGGAGGAGCGTTGGTGTACACAAGATGGATTGAGAAAATGGAGGCAGTAATGGACATAAGCGAGTGTGCAGCTCACCAGAGGGTGAAGTACGCTGCAAGCTCTTTCACGGGAAAGGCTCTGACCTGGTGGAACACGCAAATCCAGGCCAGAAGAAGAGAAGCCACCATGGGAATGAGTTGGTATGACCTTAAGGCATTACTAAAGGAGGAGTATTGCCCAAATAACGAGATGCAGAAGCTAGAGCATGAGTTCTACAACCATGCTATGGTAGGTGCTGGACATGCAGTTTATACAGATCGATTCCATGAGCTTGCTAGACTGGTACCTCACATGGTCACTCCTGAATCCAAAAGAATTGAGAGGTACATCTATGGTTTGGTCCCTGAGATTCGCGGGATGGTGAAAGCGACTGAGCCCCCTACCCTTCAGAGCGCGATACTGAAATCTGCAACCTTAACGGATGAAATGGTTAGGAATGGGACATTGTCCAAGAACGGTGATAAGAGGAAGAACGTGAGTGAGACAAGTAAACAAGGAGGTGTAAATGATGAAAATAAGAAGGCGAAATGGGGAAAAGGATTTGTGGCAACGAGCTCGGGCCGTAAGGGATATGAAGGTCCTCACCCTAAGTGTGCCAAGTGTAACTACCACCACCTGGAGACTAAACCCTGCCTAGTGTTATTCAACTGCAATCAGACTAGTCACATTGCAAGGGATTTTCGAGCAGTAGCCATGCAGGCGACTCCGATTAATGTCATTTACCCAAAGACATGTTATGAGTGCGGGAGCCTGGATCATTTCCAAAACACGTGTCCTAAGCTGAATAGGGCACAGGGGCATGTGCAGAGTAACCAGAATCAGGCCTTAGTGACTAATGGAAACACGGGAAACAATGGCAACGCAGCTCGTGGGCGGGTACTCGTGATGAAAGCTGAAGAATGATGCCAGGACCCGAACCTCGTGACGGGTATGTTCTCCTTAAACGGATATTAGACTATCATACTGTTTGATTCCGACGTCGATTATAGATTTGTTTCCACTTAGTTCATGTCTCTGTTAAAGGCGAAGCCTAGTGTCCTAGCTCTTAGCCATGAGATTGATATAGTGTATGACAAAAAAGGTAGAAACTGATAAGATAGTTAAAATCTCCACCACCTGGTAGCAAGATCTTTGAGTGCTGAAATGCCAACCATTCATTTTTGAGCAACCCCAAACTTTAACTAAAATTTTATTTTTCTTCAAAAAAAAAAAAAAAAAAAAAAAAGGTAAGCTTTTTAACAACTTTTAACTTAATTTCATGTCAGTTCTTGTTTGATGAGATGTGAGATTAAGTTTAAAGATGCTACTTAGCTTAAAATTTTAAATGATTTTGCTCAAGAATGGACGAGGCATTTCATGAAGCCTAATCACTCGATAGTTACTACAAACCCGCATATTTCAGTGCGTCTAGTAGGACGAGCAGAAACCCAAAGATACCTCGCGTGCTTAAGACTTCCCTGGAGTACTTCGTAAAGACTTAACATGATTTACCCCTCCTTGAAGAATTAAGATACGCATCAACTTAACTCCCGGAGCGACACAAATTTCATGATACGCGATACTTCTCGTAGAAAGATTCCGAACCCGGATATCATTAGTTGAGAATGCACAAGACTGACAACCCTAAAACCACATTGAGAATGATATACAGGCAATTCGAGTTTTCAGGATAAGTCCTTTGGTTTGATCAATGCCTCCGTAGTATTCAAAGATAAGAAATCCAATTAGAGCGACATACATGAGGAGCGCCTTACCTATTATATCGAATCGTGACAGACAATCCACATCGCGATTTTGGTAGACACTATAGGACGCATTAGGAACACAGTTGGAGTAGATTACGACCTACCATTCCTGGACCGATGGTCAGGGTGAGCATACTATCCGACATTACGAGTTATACTTAGGGCATGCACTATTGATTTTGGAGGAAACAGGAATGCACATTCCCCTTAGTTGAACCTTCTCCTTGGTTATCTACTAGTTGTTTATTTGAAAGCGATCCAAAAAATTGAGCCAATCCTTTAAAAATGTTGAGTTTCTTTTCTTACAACTTGATATTTAACTTAATTTTATGACAGTTCTTGTTTGATGAGTTGTGAAGTTAAGTTAGATTCAAGTTGTTTCGTAATTTAAGGTTAGGTCTAATCTCATGACAGTTCTTGTTTGATGAGTTGTGAGATTAAGCTGAAATCAAGTTGTTACTGGGCTTAAACTGTGGTTTAGCTTAATCTCATGACAGTTCTTGTTTGATGAGTTGTGGGGTTAAGCTAGATTTCAGTTGAGGCTCAACTTAAACTACTGAAAAGATGCCTAAGGTTTTTGACGGCTTTACTCAAGGACGGGAAAGCTTGCCTTACTGTGTGATTATTATGTGGTTTCATTTGTGTGATTTTTAGAGGTTAGGAAGTATTGATAGTACCAATTGGGAAGTAGCACCCGGTACTATTTGGATTGACACCCACACCCTTACCATCCTGTGTGCAACCAAATCGAAGGGTGAATACTATCCGATCAAGCTCGGACCCTTAGTCAACTGAATTTTGAGGACAAAATTCTAATTAACGGGGGTAGACGGTAACAATCGCGAATTTTCCAGGTCTTACTCAACATTTAAAACTCAATATAATTTATTTTAGAGATTACATATTTCTCTTGCGTATAACTTTAACTAAACTACACGAAGTGAATGAACGATACCACACGCGTACCGACACCAGATTAGTAATGGTTCAAATTTTTAATTCATTTTCAGAGTCAGTAAATTTACTTGATGTCAGTTTTATAAAAACGACTCCAGATTTATGTTTTTCACATTTATGTGAAACCAGGGTACCACGATTTCACCTCAACTCAACAGAACACGGGGTACACAAAATACAATTAAAACATTAAATATTATAAAAACACACACACTCACACGTCTTATCCCTTCCTTTTTGAATATAGCCTCACAACCTATCCACATTCATACTTTGACTTTCCTGTTTCTATTCCCCAACTCCCCAAAAACCGATTCTGATCAATCACTATAAAAAAATTACGGATCAACATGCTGCTATACTCTCATGGTGTTGTCATTCTCACTAGCCACCCCCTAGAAGTCAACAAGTATCGACAGTCAAGTGACTCAGATTGATAATGATCTTTGCTGAAAATGGATGATCTCCATCTCCCCATGTTCTAAAGTATAACCGAAAGACTTCCTTAATGTTTTCTTTTTATGGGCTATACGATCCCAGTGGATCCACACACTCCTCATCTACAACCAATCAGTCACAAGGGTTAGAGTTCAAGGGCTTGATTAAGAATCGAAGGTGTGTGGGTTTGCTTGGAGATCGGGTCCAATCCGTGTCTAAATCAGTATTAATCAATTGGATTGTAAGCTCTTGAAACTATTGTCTCTCTTTTATTGTATTCGACTTTTGATATGTTTTAATGAAAATCTGTTATTGAGTTTGTGGTTAAAGGAATCTTGGTTTTAGTTTAAGGTCATGGTGATGATGCTTGTGTTGTTATTATTGCGGTGTGGCGAAGATTAAAACCAAGAACAAAAATTAAAATCAAACTAGTATTGGCTCGAAATTGGAAGTGTAAGTCGTAGTCTTGGTATTCGGTCATTTCTTATTGTTGATTTAATAAGCGGCCTGATTTAATAGTTAGACAAATGATGAAAACTCAGTGTGAAGTAAGGTTGGTCTAGAGTTTTTGGTCGGATTTTGGCCTAAGTTTACGAGTTTTAGTCTATTTTGGGTTTAAACACAAGTCCTGTTGCATCCTTGGGTTTTGGTTGGTCTCTTTTGTTTAGAGTCGGATGGTTACTGAATTGGTTTCAGGAAAAACACACCCACGTAGGGTGTGTTGTGTTGTGATAATTGTCTCGGATATAAGTGAGGTCCCTTCTTGGTCTTGCGTGGTAAAAATTAAGTGCACCTTAACTAAATTTGAGTCTTGTGTCTCGTTGGTAGTGGGAGCCGAAAGGCTATGGCAAGAAGCTCACCCGAGCTTAACATAGGGAGTTGGTTTGTTCTTTTACTTTGGATCGATCACTAACACCCACAAAGGGTGCCATAGCTTGATTTTCTTTAACGACACAAACGTGTGTCGAGTTCCATTTGTATGTACGGTGTCACGTTTTAGCTCACTCACTCTTGCGCTAAAAAAATTCATGCCCTCTAAGTGAATCGCCTGGTCGTTGCGTATAAGTGTCCAGCCGTGGTGTTAAATAATGTTTTGAGTTGGCTGTGGTTTCAGACAAAGGAAAGGATATGTGTTGTGATTTAATGGCTTTTGCTAATCCCATTATAAGTATAAGTTTGGTGGTGTCAGGTGAGCTGAAAGACTGTTGGGTCGAAGCTCAAACAGTCCACCACAAATAGAGTGCGTTGGTTTGAGTCATGTCAACAGGTCGAATATGTTTGGAATTCTCTTGGCTTGTTTACTCGCTCACTTTAGTGTCAAAACAAATTCAAAAAAAAAAAGAAAAAGAGAAAGAAAGAATAGATAACTGATATCAAAGTTGGCTGTTAGCTTTGTCTGTTGAGTCAAGAAAAGGTTTAAGGTTGCACTAAATTCCTAAATGTAAGAAGGATATCTGGATCTTTTCCTAGTTGGGCCAACACCCCTTTTGTGAATTCCAGGCCCAAATCTTGTGTGCGTTGGGTATTTAATAAGCAGTCCAGTCCGCAGCATACCCCCCGGCCTTTATTGGGCCACAACCCAAAACAAGGAAAAAGGGTGTGTTTGCAAGTAACCTATCGAAAGTATATATATATGATCGACCAATTAAGATCACATATCATAACGGTGTGTAATAATAAGTGTCGACGTGATCTCGTAAACAATTTATTTCACCACTCAATCTCTGCTTATATTCTTTTCACGTAACCTCGTCATAAAACTCACAACAAATTTTGACAACATTAAATTTCGACACAAACAATATATATATGTATACACCCATGATTATAAACATTTATACATTTGCCACGTAAAAACTCTCGTGAACAATTAATTTACTTAAATCGTTTATTAAAATCGTGAACACATAAAGCGGAATTTTTATACTTAAGATTTTATAACGATTTTAGAGCGATTTTTCCTAAACGTATATATGTTTGTGACAAAACAAGAAATCAACATACATATATGGGTCATGCCCGACTTCTATTAAATAAATGAACTCATTATATTCTTAATTTAAAACGGGACAAACGAAATATTTTGTATACAACCGTATTACGTTAGTTTTCAAATCACAAATCATTTAAACGGAGGTCATTACTTATACAAAATAGTCATTTCAAAACATATATAACTATTTATATATTTTTGCAACGACTATTTTCACATATCCTTAACAATAACATTCCATATCTCGACAATGCCTAGTGTCGTTCATAATCATTCTTCGTTCATCATCTTCCGGTTAGTGTCAAATCGTAGGCTTATTCGTCCTTTGGTATTTTTATTGTCAAACACTTATGCACTTCAAAAGGCCAATACCTACAATACTTGGAAAACTGCTTTAAACTTAAATACTGCCACACCAGCAACAACAACGTAAACACTTTAAAACTTTTGAATTAAATACGTGGAGTCTTAAACTTAGTCTGCGAACTAAAACATGTCTTACTAATCTAGGTCGCGTGTCGGTGTCGTACACTATTGTTACTTGATCTATTCACTTCAGACGACTATTTCTGAGGTGAGTTCTCGTAGCCCCTTTTCATTATATTTTCCTTGGGGGAAAATGGTACTCAAATGACATTTTAACTATTTTCATGCTGTGATTATACTATTTTCATGATTTTGGACATTATGTGTGTTGATACGATTATGTGCTACAAAATGTTTTGACTGTGTGTACATGAATGCGCAACTGTTAACTCTTTCGAGAGCCGAAGCAATATGATAGATCTATCGGGTAGCTCCCCTCTGTGTGTTCTGTTTATGTGTGCAACCATCATGGCAGGTTCAGTTGGCGCGACACTATTTTGTTTGACTTGTGCTTATAATTGGTTATCATGCTCACTTTTGTCCTACACTATGCTATCACAGCTCAGCGGTTTTACTTTTAAACCTACGAGCTCACCAACATTATGTTGACGTTTTCTAGTACCATTTTCAGGTGTTATCGAAGCTGCTTAGAAGGTAGAGTATTGTCTGGCTTAGCAAGACTTAAGACAAGACCCTCTCGGGTTATATCTCGTGGAGTTGCATTTGATATTCCTTAGTGACGTTGTTTAACCTTGAGACTTATGTTAGTTTGGATCTTTGTACTTATCCCGTTTGTGGGAGTTTGCGACTATCAACTGTCGTATGTTATGCATTTAGTGTTTCTCTGTTGTGACACCTTGTGTTCTTGACAATGAGGTCATACCCCGTAAATGCCATTCCGCTGCGCCATTTTTGGGGTGTGACAAAACTCAACCTGAGCTTGTTAATTTTCATGTCGGTTTCAAGTCGAGTTTCGTGTCGAGTCATGCCAACCCTAGAGAAAACCATCTACGTACATATACAAACTTATACACATATTTAAAGTTTTATTTTTTTTCTACTCACATATTAATATTTTTAAGACTATGTTATTTTTATAGTTATTTTCATATTTCGTAGATTTTATTCTTATATATAATTCTTTACTAATAATATACAGAGTACCAATTATTCATTGTGATAGTTTTTAACTTTTTATTCCCTCCCACCCAAATTTTGTTTCCCGCTAGTTCCCTCTCAGTTTTTGACTCCCTCCAAAAGTATGTTCCACTCATGTCATCATCTCCACTAACGCTGTGTTCTCAAGTTTTTTTTAAAGAAAGGAAGAGTATGGTAAAGTAAGGTAGAGAAGGGGAAGAGATGATAAGGAAAGTTGCTATTTTAATTTGTGTTCTCCAGTTATAAGGAAAAGAAAAGATAAGGGAGATAACATTTACATATATACTCTTTTAACAATAAATACGCAAGCCAAATTCTTATACAAATTGCTTGGTAACTGTTAATTCATAAATCATAAATTTATAAATTAGCTGTATTGAAATTCATTCAAGAATCATAAAAAATTGGCATGAAACATTAATTCGTGAAACAATTGGCATGATTTCTCTGTTACATTTGCAATGATATGCGTAGAATTGAAACCAATTTGTTTCTAACTGATATTGACATGGGTTAATTAATTTTTATATTCTAACAAAATTAATAAAGTGTGACAACTAAACATTACTATCATTTTTTCTAAGATGAAAAGTGGATTGAAAAATGAATACCTATTTTCTTGAAAAAGTCAAAGGTTGTGTGATGTGTATTATGAATTGTGGGAGAAAGAAGAGTACAGGTAGTAGAGCTAAATTTGTAATTTTGTACAACTTTTAACCGTTACATAACTCTTCCCCCCCCCCCCCCAAATTTGGACGGATCATATTTGGAACAAAATACATTGAAAGTCCCTACCTTTCCTCTTCCCCTCCTCCTTCCATCCTTTAAAAAAAAAAACTTTAGAACACCATTTGTTTATGTTTCCCTTCATGTTCCTTTCCTTTCTTTAGTAAAAAAAACTAACGCTCTATTCTCGAGTTTTTTTTATAAAGTAATGGAAGGGGATGGGAAGGGAAATCAAAAAAAGGGGCGTTCTTGAGTTTTTTTAAGATGGAAAGGTAGGGGACGGGAAGGTGGGAGGGAGGGAAGGGATGGGATTTTGTGTGTATATGTGTTTCGTTCAAAATTGAGAGGATCAGGAGGGGAAGTGAATAACTAACAACATCTTGGCTGCAGTTGGAGTTGTGAGAATTGGTAAGGTTACATTCGCTTTTGCAATCACATTTGCCTTCTTATATGAATTGGTGAGTGATTTTTACTCATATCATTAAGTTTAATTCAAGATCTGCTACATTTTACCTTTAATTTACGTGTCAAGTCTTGGATTTTATACCAATTTGTTGTTTTTTCATGGTGGAAACATATCTTATTATGAATTTATGATAAATACCTATATGATGTATTGAGATATCTTGTTTGTTTTGTCGTTTGATTGTATTCAAGTACAAAGGGAGTTAGTTGGTAAGTCTATCAAACATTGGATAGTTCGTCAAGAAATTCAGGAATATTTCCTCACAAGATATCCTGTAGGCCTAAAATGGCATAATTTTGACCAGGTATTAGAAAAAATGATGTTAGACTGTGTAAAGTAATTCTTAAAGTATATGTGTAAGTATTTATTTTTCTTCATGTTTAGGTGATATTTGTATCTTGAGAATTAACATCTTTAGGTGAGAGTGTGATGAGACTATACAATTTGGCTGATAATATTGGCGCGCCTAGCTACAGGAATAATCCATGGTAATGCCTTATCATTTTGGTAAGGTAATTATTTTGGTAAACATGATATTGCCTATGAAACCTCATAATTTTACCAAAACTCTTTACTTATACTAGTATATGTATTTTTGACCATAGGTGGATTCGGATAATAAGGAAAGGATATCTTCAAAGACATTCACTTGGCAAACAATGATAATTTTCTTATTTCATAGGAATTTTTGTACAATGACTTAGCTTATTATTCTTCTTGGATTCATGTAAAATTGTTAGATCATTTCTTATGACTGATAATATATGTTGTATAGATATGTTGCAACTTTTGTATAGTAAGTGATTAATTTGAATGATAATAGTTTCTTGATTTATTTGTAGTGATTATAGCTTAATATTTGTGAGCAAAATGACATTGATCAATAATACATTAGGTACATGAATTAACTAAACATGGGACAAAATGTCTTTTATAACATTAAATTTGGTTCTTAACAAAGCACCTATGTATTAGGACTCCTTTCTTGGTACTAAAATAAGACTATCCATTATGTTTTTGTCCTATGAAAATGTGTGTTAAGACCTCGTGAAAGTGTCCCAAAACGAAACGAATGGGTAAGCATATATTAGAACACCAAATAGCATCTTATAATGTGGTCTATTAGGACACCATTTTGGTCATATAAACATCTTGATCAGACCAAAGAATTAGTTTTAAAATATTTGAGTTTATTAGGACGCCGATAAGTGTCCTAAATATCTATTACAACCCCTTCATATGGGACACTTTTATTTTGGTCCTATTATGTTAAAGATCCTATAAACCATTTTTATAGGACACTAACAGGCGTGCTATAAGCCTCATTTTCTTGTAGCGTTAGTTGGGTTCATCTTCATGTTTATTCTTTTTTGGTTCTGGAATGCTTCCAATGTGTCTTTTATTAATGAGTCTTCGGTCTTGCTTTTTATCACCATGTCATTCAAATAAGCTTGCAAGTTGATCCCAATCTGATTCTTGAATTATCTGTCTACTACTAGTGTCTAATACGCGACCCTTACATTTTTAAGCCAAAAGGCATCTTTGTGTAACGTTATATTCCTTCGTTTGTGTGGAAGGCTTTTTTATATTCGTATGACTTTTTCATGAGTATTTAATGGTAGCCCTTGTAAACATCAAGGAAACATTTGTATTTAAAGCCAGAGAGGGATTCTACTTTCCAGTCGTTTGAAGGTAGTAGATAATTGTCCTTAGGGCATGCTTTGCTTAGGTCAGTGAAGTCGACACATATGCGCAAGGTGCCATTTTTTTTTACCATGACTCGGTTTGCGACCCAGGTCAGGTCTGGTATGTCACAGGGCAAAGGATTTCTGCCTGGACAAGATCATTAATCTGAGTAGTCATACTATTCTAATCTTTCAAGGAGAGGCTCCTCCTGTCGCATATTGATTGAGGCCCAAGCTATGTTCAGCTAATTCTATTGGGACACCTGTCATGTCGGCTGAAGTCCAGGCAAAAACGTCAGGACTATTTGCAAGTAATGGAAAGAGTTGATTTTTTTCCTATGGTGGGAAGTGTTTGCCTATAGTGAGTAGTTGATCTCGATACTTCTCATTGATCACAACTTTTTCTTCACTGTCATTATCTCCTAACATCGCCTTTCATTGAATTTCCCTGATTGTCATGATGTCTACTATTGCTGATAGCTCTGCATCTTCCCCTGGGTAATCACTTTTAACCGTGGCCACCCCTGATTTTGTTAGGTATTGCACATGTGATCGAATTGGGGACACCTCCGCACACAATTATTGTATGGTTGCTCTTTCGAACAGGATGTTATACTTGGAATTTGATTTGACAACGTGAAATTCTATTATGACTGTTCTTGACAGTAGGTGAATTCCCACTGTAGTTTCCAGTTGGAGTTCTCTTTCACGAAAGGACCTCTTATACGAGAATTCAATGAAATGAGTAATCGAAGGAGGTATAATTTTTTTGATTTTTCAGGCAGCTACTTGAAACAATGATCATACATGATGTTAACTGAGCTACCCCTATCCATGTAGATCTTGTTTGTCTTATGTGAAGCGATCACAGCTGTGATGACTACCGGCTTCACTAAAGGTATGAATCACTACAACAAAAGTGGCTTTTTAGGACCCTTTGTGTGGGACGCTATGATAATGGAGTCCTAAAAAACTGTTTAATAGGACATATGAGCATTTAGGGTCCTTTTTAAATATTTGCTACTTAGACAATGTCCTAAAAAGTTATATAATAGGATGGTCGATGATTTGGGGTCCTATTATCATATACCTTAATAGGACGCTTAAAATATGGATCCTAATAAATTACTTTATAAGACATTTAGTTGTTGGTGTCCCATTATGTGATAGTGTAATACGACACTTGATCACTAGATGTCCTATTATCATATACCTTAATAGGACGCTTAAAATATGGATCCTAATAAATTACTTTATAAGACATTTAGTTGTTGGTGTCCCATTATGTGATAGTGTAATACGACACTTGATCACTAGATGTCCTATTATGACATAACCTTAATAGGACGCTTAAAATATGGATCCTAATAAATTACTTTATAAGACATTTAGTTGTTGGTGTCCCATTATGTGATAGTGTAATACGACACTTGATCACTAGATGTCCTATTATGACATAACCTAATAAGACATAATAGGACACTTGAGTTTTGAGTCATAAGACATCAGTTAGTTAAAACGCTTATTCACAAAAAGTTTTATTATAGCAAAATTTAATAGGACCTTTGACACGTGGGTATTATAACGTTAACCTTTATAGGACGCTTATGTACAATGGTTTTATTATTGTACACCATAATAGGACATTTCATTTTTGAGTCATATAACATCATTTTTTTAAAACGATTATTTGCAAAAGTTTTATTATAACAAAACTTAACATGTAAAATCGGACGAAAATGTGTAAAAACGGACGAAAACGTTTAAAAACGAACGAAAACGTGTAAATACAAACGAAAACTTGTAAATACGGACAAAAACATGTAAATACGTATGAAAACGTGTAAAAACGGACGAAAAAACGTGTAAAAACGGACGAAAACATGTGAATACTAACAAAAACGTGTAAAAACAGACGAAAACGTGTAAAAACAGATGAAAACGTGTAAAAACGGATGAAAACATGTAAAACCGGACGAAAATATGTAAAAACGGACGAAAACGTGTAAAAACGGACGAAAACGTGTAAATACAAACAAAAACGTGTAAATACGGACAAAAACGTGTAAATACGGACGAAAGCGTGTAAAAACGGACGAAAACGTGTAAATACTGACCAAAAAACGTGTAAAAACGGATGAAAACGTGTAGAAACGGACGAAAACGTGTAGAAACGGATGAAAACGTGTAAAATGGACGAAAACGTGTAAAAACAGAAGAAAACGTGTAAAAACGGACAAAAACGTGTAAAAACGGACGAAAACGTGTAAATACGGACGAAAACGTGTAAAAACGGACGAAAACGTGTAAATACTGACCAAAAAACGTGTAAAAACGGATGAAAACGTGTAGAAACGGACGAAAACGTGTAAAAACGGATGAAAACGTGTAGAAACGGACGAAAACGTGTAAAAACGGATGAAAACGTGTAAAATGGACGAAAATGTGTAAAAACAGAAGAAAACGTGTAAATACGGACGAAAACGTGTAAAAACGGACGAAAACGTGTAAATACTGACCAAAAAACGTGTAAAAACGGATGAAAACGTGTAGAAACGGACGAAAACGTGTAGAAACGGATGAGCCGAGATTAATATGGTTATAAAGCAACATTTAGAAGAGAAGTGTTGCATTCTAATAACTAAAGCAACACTTTTTCTAAGTGTTGCAAATGTTATTAGCCAAAGGCAACATGTTTAATAAGTAAGGCAACACTTTCCTCAAAGTTTTGCAATAATTCTTATATAAAGACAATATGTTTAATTCATGCTGCATTTGTTAAAGGTTAAAATACACCAATAGTTTGAATTGCTTACGACATGTTCTTTTATTTGGGAAAAACGAACTAATACATCATATATGACCAATGTTTTGAAAACCGGGTGTTTAATCGACTCGGTCGAGTCAACGGTTTACCGGTTCAACTGGTTCGGCCGCCCGACCAACCCGATTTTTTATTTAAAAAAACTATTTTTTTCAACTTGTTCGACCACCGGGTCAACGCGGTTCGACCACCGGATCAACCCGGTTTTCTATTAAAAAAATGGAAAAAACCAAACCCGGTCGGGTTTCGAGAACCGGGTTGAACCGGACAACTTAAAACTCGGCGGGTCTAACTGGTTATTTATAAAACCGTACCAAAACACTTTTCTTTTTATTAGTTGCTACGGTTATTTATAAAACCCTACTAAAACGCTTTTCTTTGGTACAATTTATTTTGAAACCGTACCAAAATTAATTTATTTGGTATGGTTTTAAAAAAACTATACTAGTTAATTTTCACTTTCAATTTCCCGCTTACTAGTAAATCTCGTTTTCCCGCTTACAATTTTCATTTTCATTTTCTAACTTTCATTTTCCCCCTTAGCCAAACATCAAGATAGATCTGAGATACATCAAGATAGATCTGAGACATAGATCTCACTTTCCATCCAACTCTCATCACTCCTCTCTCACAACCTCTCGACGCCATCACCACCCTCACCACTGCTCCCTCGCCTATCGCTAACCAAAAGGACCCTACCACCATCCGAAGCAACCACCGCCACCACTGTAAGTATCATCTCCGACACTAGTGGAAATACCACTCATCTTCCTTGGTGGGTTTTATATAGTTGTAAGCAATTTAAAATTGAATAATTTCATATACTGAAACTTCGAATGCTGTTTTTGAGTGATTGTTCCATCATTTGGGATATTTAGTTGTACTTGATGTATAATGTTATATGTTTAATGACGCTATATATGTGTATATAGTGTATGCCATCATTTGGAATATTTAGTTGTATATAGTGTATGACATATAGTGTATGCCTCTAATTAAAACACTTTGAATGGTTTCGGTTTATTCACAATACTTATATTGATATAGTTTATGTATAACTGATATGAATGTTGAATATTGTGTTGTGTATAGATGATTTTTGTGTCTGACATTATATTAGTATATGTTAAGGGGGTGTTTGTTCCGGCTTATGGCTCATTTGGTTTTGGGCTTATGTTTCACCTAAGTGGTACTAATAGAAACAGTTTATAAGCTAGCTACATAAGCCGAAACAAACACCCCCTAAGTGGTAGTAATAGAAACGTGAAAGTGTGTGTGTTGCAATTTGGGGCAATTAGTTTATATACACGGCCTAGCTAGGGCATCCCCGTACCCTTTCTGAGGCTAAAGTTGGGGCAATTGTTAACTATTTGACTAAAGTCATTTTTATATTATAGAACTTGACCGGCATAAAAGGTTTATCTGAGGCTAAAGTTGATAAAATCTGTGAAGCTGCTGAGAAGCTAGTGGTTAGTCCTCTGCTCTTTAGTACAGACTTGGTTTATACGATCTTATAATGTGGCATGTAAGTGTTTTTGCTTGTTTACTGTTTCAGAATTATGGCTACATTACTGGAAGCGATGCTCTGCTCAAAATAAGATCCTCATTTGCTCAACTTCTATTGGCAAAATGCTTAAATTGAGTTGTGTTTACATGCTAACTGAATACCTGAATTTCACTTATAATTTACTTGACATTCTGTCATCCTTTGTTAAACAGAGAAAGGCTGTTGTCAAAATCACTACTGGAAGTCAAGCTCTTGATGAGCTGTTGGGAGGTGAAAATTTTAACTTTTGATATTATCTGCATTAACTATGTTGATTTGTGCATGACAATATAAAGTTGTAGAGAATTAACTAATTTCCATATACTTGTCAAGGTGGTATTGAAACTCTGCAAATCACGGAAGCTTTTGGCGAGTTTAGGTAAGATCAATCATATTATATACTGGAATCTGTATGGTCTGTGACTCTGTGTCTTAAAATGCCCTCATCAATGTAATTGCCTAATTTTCAGGTCTGGAAAGACACAGCTGGCTCATACTCTTTGTGTTTCAACCCAGGTACTCTCTTCTATGAGACTTCTTGTTGTCACATGAGTTAGTTTGACTTTAATGTTCCAACTGATGGGTGGGATTTGCATGTTGCTCCTTGTGGCTTTCCTTTCTACTATCAAATGTTGTTGGTTTTTTTATATCTCATTTTCATGCTGTTTGTTCTGCCCACTTAGTCCTTTTTGTCATGGTTATTTCTCATTAGATAAAAGGAGCATATACCGTTCATAAAGCAACTAATTAGTGTTCATTGCTCAGTTTACCATGCTTACAACTTAGTCCTTTGCATCTTAACAGTAATGTAGCGATAAAATCTAACAAAGACCGTGTGCAATTTGAAAATCGGTCATCATTTTTGAGGTGCAAAATTCTTTAGTTTATGATTGCATACTACATAAATATCTGTATCAATCAAACAACGTCTCTGAGGGTATTATTCAATAGCATAACACATATTGTAGTTGAGTTACAATCTTTCAAAACAGAAGTACTTAGGAACTTCAAATGGAATGCAGTCACAAAACTTGTTTGACATATGCTATTTCGCGCTCATCAGCAACAATGATCATTAGTGATCTGTTTGTTCTTGTTTCAGATAACTGCATTCCTTACCCCAAGGCTGAATCTTGGAGTAAATCAGTGGTCCCCCTATGCCCGTTTGAGGTATGTTCCAAAAATTGTGACATTATCGTTAAACTATACGTGTTTTAATTTTCAGTATTATCTCGTCGTTGTTAATCTATTTTGTTGTTTCGGGCTGGTAGGAAGGGTACACTATGATTGAAAACGGGTCTAGTTACATTGATCGCATAATACTTAACTGCAATCTTTATGTTCTAATAGGTCTACACTTCGGGCTTAATAGAAGATCAGTTGAAGGAAGCTCTCGAAGTAGATTTTGCTAATAAGTACCTTGGTGGCGGTGCTGTAAATAAAGGCTGTGTTCAGGTTTGCTTATTTTTTGTCCCTGATATGGTTTTCCGAAGGTGTGAGTGCAGTTGCTTACTGATTTAACTTTCACTTATACCGCATGCATTACACGCTACAGGCTGTGTTGACTTGAAATGCTTCCTGCAAGTTGTAACCCGTTCACTTGTTGCCTTTGAAATTACCAAAATGTTGTTAAAGTAAATTGCGTTGTTGGATTTGAAGGGATGTTTTTAGAGTATTATAGCCTTAATGCCTTTTTTGTCATACTTTTTAGGAAGAGATCCGTTTCATGATCAACCCAGAATTAATAGCCAGAATTCTTTTCTTGCCTTGTATGGCAGAAAACGAGTCTATAGAAGTTGTTGGTGCTGAAAGATTTTCGATATATACAGGGTAATTACGATCTCGTTGGTCTTTCAATCTTTTAAACGGTTTCTTGGCTTTATGATTGTATTTCAGATTACTTCATACAAATACCGCTGCTATTTTTGTTCTTATAGTTATGCTTCTACTTTTCGGTTTTGTGGTGACTTTCTGGATACGAAAGATTCTGATAGTTTGGGAAGACGTAAAACAAGAATAATTGCAATGGACGCTTTATCTCGTGTGGGTGAGACCATATGGGTTATTTGCCTCAATTGCAGACTGTGTTGGTGCAACCATAGCATGACCTTGTCCCTTTATCTCGGTATGTCTTTGTTAAACTTGTGATACCAATAATTTTAATAACATGGAGCTTAATGCTTATACATGGATGTTTATTTGTAGGTGGTCCGTGAGGATTGAGAAAGGATGCATGATGACCCCGGACTAAGCTTCTTGTTGCTTTAATTTATTGTTTAATGTTACAAGACTTTATGTTGGATAGTGTCTACCTTATTTATGTTTAGTGCTTTTGTTATGACAATTGCTTATTTGAAATACAATTTCGTTTTATTCATTTAATAATTAGTTGATGTTTTATTCATATTGTAATAATAGAGTGTGCATGCTGAAAATAGCGTCCTATCATATGACTTGTCAGGACTTTGAAATTGTCCTATTAAACTTATTAACCGTCCTAACAATTAACTTTTAAGGACGCTTAACATGGTAAAAGTGTCCTAATATGTTGTTATTAGGACGTTATTTAGGTTGTTAATAGACATTTTATACGACCAAAAAATTGGTTTCATAATCTTCTTTGAGATATTAGAACCCTTTTCTTGGTGCTAAATTAGCTATAATGTTATATGATAAGCGTCCTAACAATTATCTTTTAAGTACGCTTGTATGTGTATCAAAAGATTAAAATTAGGTAACAACGTTTTACAACATTGTAAAAGTGTCCTAATATGTTTTTATTAGGACGTTATTTGGGTTGTTTATAGACCTATTATGCGACCATAAAATTGGTATCATAATCTTATTTGAGTTATTAGGACCCTTTTCTTGGTTGCTAAAATAGCTATGATGTTACATCGTAAGCGTCCTAACAATACTTTTAGGACGTTTTTATGTGTTTCAAAAGATTAAAAGTAGGTAATCACATGTTAAAACAATGTAAAAGTGTCCTAATATGGTTTTATTAGGACGCTATTTGTGTTGTTCATAGACATATATTACGACCATAAAATTGGTTTCATAAGGGTTAGGACGCTTTGGACCTATTACAACCGCTCGAGATGAAACGCTTTCATCCTTGGTCCTATTAAATGAAAGGTCCTAAAAAGTACCATTTTATGACGCTTATGGGGGTCCTAAAAAGCCACTTTTCTTGTAGTGACTAAAGGTATGAATCCTTTCAAGGAAAGAGTTCATTAGTTGTCAGAATCCATTTCTCAACTACCTCACTATTTTGCTTCTTACCCGGAAACCAGGTTTGAATCGTGTGTTATGTGAGGTAGTTGTTAAATATTTGGTTTGTTTTTGACATAAATTTGGTTTTGCACATCTGTTTGTTAAACAGAGTTTTTATTTATGACGAAAGTGAGATGAAAATTTTGTTCGTGTTTATAAAAAAAAGTAAAATTTTAGGTTTTTCGGTGTCGGAAAAAATGGAAATCGATGGCTTTGTTATTGTCATGGTCCCACGAATGGCGCCATGTTTACGTATAGTACGTAAAAAATGATTAGTTTAAGTTTAGGGTGTGAGATTAGGCTAGTCGTCTATTTGATTTTCCTTGAGTGGTAAAAACCATGAGATAAGAGTGTTTTTCTAAAGCCGAGGTAACGCTCACATACAACTAGTGTTTTGTGTGTGTAAATGTGGAGAAGACGAACTTGGTTCTTCTCATGAAGTGCACATGTATTTATAGGGATGCATTTAGGATTTTGTGTTATCCGTGGATGTGATATGACGACTCTAGATGACCCACGTGGAGCTCATCCTACGGAGGAGACAAGAATGACACGTGGTGTGGTATCCTTGGCTCTTGACGTTATGAGAATATTCGTACGAGGCACCATCCGCATGTCATAGTGAAATACCTGCAGGACTACCTTTATGCCAGTGAAGTGTTTACACGTGGCCATAGTACAATAACAACCTAGGAGGATAAAATGTCATGCCAGTTGTTGCATGGATGTTGATTCTCCAGGAGAGGCTCGTTGTGTCCTTGGCGAGCAGTTTCCTGGAGATTGATTCTCCGCGCAAAGTGTGTTGGGCAATTAGCCTTTTAGGCTTGTTTTTAGCATGCTTGTGGGCTTTAGCTATTGGGCTAAAGCTCACATACACTATTAGTTATATCTTTATTTAAGTGGGTTATGTTTATGAGTTTGGTTTGTTGGTCACCACTACGTCTGTTTGATAGTTGGTTTGGTGAAAAGAGAGAAATGTAGAGAATGGTCAAACTTGGGATAAACTTTCTCCTTGGGCTTTAGCTATTGGGCTAAAGCTCACATGCGCTATTAGTTATATCACATCATGAAAATTAAAGATGATTTACTCAAACTTGGGATAAACTTAACTTCTCTTTTTAAGAGGAAAATAGAGAATGGTCGCAACACCAGTTTTTGGAAAGATAATTGGTTGGGTGGTTCACCTTTATGTGTCATGTTTCCCCGTCTATTTCTCCTCGACTCCAATCCAAACTGCAAGGTTAACGAGAGATCACCCACTGTTGTGGTGCCTAATTCTGGTTTTACACAGGTAAGTTCCTCTATTTCAAGCCTAATGGGATTTATCCCTCCTCCTGGTCTTAGATTTCAATGGGCTTGGACAAGGGAGTTACTTAATTGACGAGAGTTTGAGGATCTAAGTAACATGACCGCGCTTCTATCACAACTCAGCTTATCAACGGAGGAAGATTCTTGGGAATTTATAGTTGGCACAACTAGAAAATTCTCGGTCAAGGACATGAGATCACACATAACCACTTTGTCATACCCATCTACATCACAACCGACTATATGGAACAACTCAATTCCTTCGAAGGTAAACATTAATACTTGAAGAGAAATGAACTCGAAGCTGCCTACAAGAAAAAACCTCGACCTTAGAGGCATGGATTTAGATTCCCTAAGATGTCCTATATGTGATGAAGAAATTGAAACGGAAGAACACGTGTTTGACCATTGCAAGATTGCTGTGGATATTTGGAAAGACGTCTTCAAATGGTGGAAAATTCCAAACTTACATCTCAACACCCTCTGTGATGTGATACATTTGGCAGACCAGACCTTGATTGCAGCCAAACACACAAGGTTCTTAGATGTCGTGGTTCAGACGACTATTTGGGCCCTTTGGAAGTTTAGGAATGAGGTGACTTTCTCCTTGAAGTGCCCAAGCAAAGATCTCATTCTTAGCGACATTAAACACTTGTCATTCACTTGGATTTTTAGTAGATGTAAGAAACCAAATTTAAATTGGATAGAGTGGTTTATTCACTCTTGTAACGCTCTATCCCAACCTTGTATAACGTGTGATAATACGCATTTATAGTTTATTTTTTGCTGAGATTAATTTGAATTTATGTTTGAAGTAATTAATCTACGGCATATAAATGAAAAAAGAAAAATAATTGGAACGTGACTCCTAACCAACAAGCAGGTTGTTTAAACATTTCTAGGGCGACGTACAGTAGGTTTCTTTGTGATAATAAGCATGTTACAACAACTTCACCTCTTGCTATAAGTTAACACTTTAACCTAGAAAAATAATATTTGCAATTTTTATGAAAGTCAAAATATATTTGTAAAAGGCCTATTGTTATGCAAATTAGGGGTGAGCATGGGGCGGTTCGGTGCGGTTTTTGGCAAAAACCGCCCCGCTCAGCAAAATGCGGTTTTTAAAAAATTGAGGATCCGCACCGCGCGGTTTTTGCGGTTTCGGTTTTGCGGGTTTATGCGGTTTTGCGGGCTGGTTTTTGGTCAAAACCGCCCCGCACCACAAGATATATATTTTTATTTTTGGTGCAGTTTTTGGTGCGGTTTTGCGGGTTTATGTGGTTTTTGGTGCGGTTTTAGTGTGTTATTTTAAAAAATAAAAAAATATATTTAAAAAATATATCTAAAAAATAAAAATATATAAATTTTAGTGTGTTATTTTAGTGTGTTATTCTAAAAAATAAAAAAAATATATTTAAAAAATTATAAATTGTAGAGTGGTGCAGTGCGGTTTTTGAGTTGCGGTTTTTCGGTGAAAACCGAAACCGCACCGCAAAATCGGTTTTTATTTTTTCCTGAAACCGATCCACCGGTTTTTGCGGTTTTTGTGGAGCGGTTTTTTGCGGTTTTACGGTTTGCGGTTCGGTTTTTACTCACCCCTAATGCAAATCTCTACAAAGCAACTATATATTTTGGAAATCCCAAAGACCAACAGCTATGACCTGTCCCGCTGTCCGACTGTGTTTTTATATAGTTTATCATGAAAGAAGGAAAGGAAATATCATTTTTATTTTCAACAAGATTTCCCTAGTACTATAACATCCGGATAACATAACTAGTCACGCATAAGTAAAATTCATTTAGTTATGTAATTATAAGCCACGAGCAGTAATGGAGTAGTACAAAACATGTATCCTAACTATATCATTGGCAACTTGTAGAATATACATTATGTACATTTAAACTACGGTATGTGTGAAAGATTATCTAGATGCATGGCATAGTTACAAGTTTTTAAAGCATATACCCTCTTGCATATAGACACAAATATGTAACGAATTTGCAGATCATTTTCTTTGTAATAAACATAATTTACTCAATACCACACTAGGTTTATTATTAAAAAGTAATGCAGTATATTATTTTGTAAGTTACTTAAAAAAAATTAATAATAATAATTAAATTGAAAATACCCATATTTAAACAAATCTCAAGTAGAGAACCAATAATCAACCCCATTAAATGTCGTAAGCCAGCCATCGTTATCAACATGACACCATGAAACATCAAATCAAAATTTGAAAATAAGTAGCTAGTTTTAATTAAGCAACTCCCAAACACCCTCTTATATTTCTATATCAAGTAAATTATGGCAATATGTTAGTTAACTACATATGCATTTCTAGTTGCCAACGTTTTCAATTTTTCATGCCATGTCATGTATCAAGATTAGTCATAACTTAAGTCTCACATCTATTTCATAAAACTAATTAAGCTATGTACAGCTTTTAAATGTTTGCTATGAAACCTTATAAATTCAAACTGCACATTGATTAGAGTGCAACTTTGTGGATTCAACATTTCAACTCATGATCTAACGCACATTCCTTGGTGATGTATTACTAGCTTGTGCTCACGAAAGATTGATAACGTCCTAGCTACCAACAAACCTAAACAACAATATTACCATGTCGAATGTTTTTTTGATTCCTTTGGATCCTAAACTAGGAAGAATTTGATGCAGATAAACAATCTAGAAAACATAAACGCGAAACTTTTAAGCAGGTATTTTGGGTCATCGATCATTTAACCAACGAGATAACTACAACATAAAATCGTACAAAAATCTTGTAAGAAAGGACTTTAAACTAATGTGTCACTTATGCAATCATGAAATTTGTGCCAACGGTGAGAAACACAAGGTTAATTAGTAAGAGTAAACACAAATTGAAGAAAGTCTCATTCCGCGGATATCCAACTAGCACGGATGAGAACCAAAGCAAGTCTCTCGCTTAAACGACACACATATAACTAACTACAACACACTCATACACATACAAAATACACCACCACCTTATTTTTTTCCAAAAACGCACCACCACACATGGTCTTCCCACCCCATAACAATGTTTCACGCGCGCGTGGTCTGACACGCGTGAAGATGTTTGCCATTACGCCCAGGCTTAATCAAATCTTATGTGAATATCTTAAACAAGTTAACAGTGGTTTGAAAAATAGTTAAGTGAGTGCAAACAAAGTTTACTTAGCATGAATTGGGATATCTTTTTATTATTTACCAAAAATTAAGAGAACCTGCAAACTTCTTGGATTATTACCATTTTGGGTAATAGCTTTTCTTTTGCAAAGCAAAAAAATCTTCAGAATTACAGTAGTGGTCGGTCTATAGGTGAAAAAAACACACAAACACGTTCAATGTCACACTACCAATAAGGCCATAACACTATAACAATCACACTTTTATCTTTCATGTTTTCATTCTTAACAAAAACAAAACAAAAAAAACACATTCTCTCTCTAGCTAAACAAACAACTTTGAGAAGAAAAATATGAAGAACCTCAAGGGTTTTGGTTTAGGTTTAGGAACAAAAATGGTCACACTTATGGGGAAAACATGGGACAAAAAAGGGAGACCAATAAAGATCAGAACTGCTGATGAATATGGTATGACTATATATATCTTGTATAGTACTGTGTTTGTTTTTATTACACAAAATGTATGCATGGTGCAGTGGTTTCTTTTTTAAAAGAATGTTTGTGTTTGTTCATATTATACAAAATAAATGGTGGTTTAAGAGAAAATATTACCTTTTATGTTGTGTTTGTTTATTAACCGAAAACATTTGTTTGGTTGTTTTTTTTTTGGACTTATTTATCATGTTGGGCTTTTTTACAAAATTTATTTTCTATATTTTTGTTGAGTTTAGACGGTTTTTTACAAAATTTATTTTCTACGTATGCGAAATATAGAGTATTTAGTTTCGAGGTTTTGTGTAAAACTGAAATATGAGTTTAAGCAATAATTTATAAACATTAATTTTTGTGATTAGAAATATAGAGTACTTATTTCAAGTTCAGTGTAAAGTTAAATTTGAGTTTGCACAAAGTTTTATAAGATTTGTTTCCTATATACGTTTAAAAAATAGAGTACTTATTTTAAAAGATTAGTATAAAAGTTAAATCTAAGTTTACAAAAAGTATTTATATATAAACTTCTTTGAAAAAATACAGTTTCTATTTTCAAAGTTGAGCGTAAAAGTTTTATACAACTTATTTTAAAATTTTCAAAATTTGTGCAAATGACATGTAGGATTTATCTTCTGGTTTAGACATGACATCAGATAGATTATAACTTTATGAGGTTATGCATATTAAAAAAATGGTAAGTATGCTCTTATGTCACTTACCATATGTTTAATTGATGTATGTCCATTTAACATATATATGTTGTTTGGTATATAGTTTAAAGTTACATTTTGAATAGTATCTATTTGCAGTTGTTGATGTCATCAATTTATTTTACCAATTATGTTGTAAAATAAACTTTGAAGTACCACACTTTATAAATTTCCAAAGTATGTATTATGGGTTTATGGTTAAACAAAAAAACTCTAATAATGGACTGTTTAAATACTCTATTATTTATCATTTTGGGCTTTTGTTATATTTGGGCTATATGAAAGCTAAGAGGGACCAACTCATGTTGCCTTGAATGTCACAGAAATATAGATTTGCTTGCATGATGCATCACCTATAGTTTCATCAACAAAGTAAACTCAGTTTTGATGTTTTTATGCCTTATCAAGGTGATTTACAAAACAATATGATTTTAAATAAGATATAACGTATTTCTCAACCTATATAAATCTATTAATTGATTATTTAAAAAAAAAAGTGTACTCATATGTGAAAGGATTAAAAAACAGTATTTTTTTTGGTAGTAAGGAAAAGACATTACATCAGATAGATTATAACTTTATAAGGTTATGTATATAAAAAAAATTGGTATGCTCTTATGTCACTTAATTACCATATGTTTGATTGATGTGTGTCCATTTAACATATATATGTTGTTTGTTATATAGTTTAAAGTTGCATTTTGAATAGTATCTATTTGCAGTTGTTGATGTCATCATTTTATTTTACCAACTATGCATATAAATTTCCAAAGTATAAACTCTAATAATGGACTGTTTAAAAACTCTATTATTTGTCATTTTGGGCTTTTGTTATGTTTGGGCTATATGAAACCTTGAATGTCACATAAATATAGATTTGCTTGCATGATGCATCACCCATATTAATAACATCTGAAGTAACTTAAGTAGTTAAGCATATGCATGTTTGTTACAGTTCTTGATGCTGCATGTTTTTATAAGATCCTTAAATGATCACTTAATTTTTCAGGTCCATATGTAATCCGACTTCTACCTAAAAAGAAAAGAGCAGAAAAAATCTTGATATTGCAGGATCCGGATATGGCACTCGTACGATCCCTGATCAACAAGAGAGATGGACTTGAGGCTGCAAATTCGGCAGTGTGGGTCACAGCAGACACACATGATAAATTTGAAAAATATTCTAAGGCTAACATGAATTTTAAAGCTGCAAATTCAACAGGGCACCTTATAGATCTTTATCAGAGGGATCTTAAGGAGTTGGCCAAAGATTCCGAGGTGAATGAATATGAGTATGCTCGAGTTTACATCCCGTTTCTGTAAGTGGCTACTGATGATGACAAGACCAAGGTGCAGAAGCAAACAAGTACTGAGGAGGAGATGGCCCATGTTGATGTTTCTGAAGCAAAAGCAAAGGTGGAGGAGGTGAAGGCTGCTGGTGTTTCTAAAGAAAAAAAGGTTCAGGAGAATGTGGATGCTGCTGCTGTTGTTTGTGATGAGGAGGTAAAGGAGGCTAATGATGATGACAAGATGAATGTGCAGGAGAAAACAAGTGAAGAGTTGATGACTGCTGGTGTGTTTGTTGATGTCTCTGAAGCAACAAAGGTTCATGAGAAGGTGGAGGCTGCTGATGCTGTTTGTGATGAGAAAGGTGTTGACAAGCAAAAACAGGAGGATCCAGTTAAGAAGAAAAATGAGGATCTTCTTGAGGATCTTTTGCGTAATTCCGCCGCATTGATCAAAAAAGGCGGAATCATCATAGTTCTTCAGTTTCCTCGCCTTCCCTACTCTTCGTGGAACATCCACAACATAGCGGAAAAGTATGGTTTGAAACTAGATTCCACAAAAGATTATGATGCTCAGATGTTTAAGGGCTTCAAACCTAGGAAGGCAGGAACAGGAAGTGATGAAAAATTCAGTCCCAATGGATCAGTCATTCACTCTTATCGCCTTCAGGGTAATGTTTACTACCATGATAATTTTATGTAACACACACACACATGAATAATCTATGTTCAGCTCTACTTTTTATATATGTTTCTAACATACTTTTATATTTATGCAGTTGCAAAGGGAGGGACTTCTGCTTGATTTTTTAGGACGCAATGAGACTGGTTGATGTTTTGAGGACGTTATGTCCATATGAATACTTACATGTTTAATCAAGTATAATTTGTATTCAAACCTTATTATGGTTGATATTTTGAGATATCTGTAGTTTTCTACTTTTGTTTAGGCATGGATCAGTTATGGAATTTGCCATCAACTATGTTATTATTACCTTGTAAGACGGTTTTTGCTAATCATGATCATTATCTAAATAGTCATTGTTGCAGATGAATTCAAATGCTTATCCAATCTGCCATATTACCCATATTTGTATCAATGCCGACAGCAAAATGCTATTTTTATGCCTGAGTGGCCTTTTGTGTGTACATTAGACTCTATAACAAGACTGAGTGAACACTGGATAAGTATTGGTTTTAGAACCATGCTGCTGTATGCCTGTATATGAATTGGTAGCAACAAAATGATCTGCTGACTGTTATGGGCACATAATTGTCTCTATGACCGGATCCTGAGAGATAAGCTAGCTTTCTTGAGCAAAATGAGTGTGAATTAAGGGTGTGATTGCTTAAATGGAAAAAGTAGCACTCCCGGATAAATCGATATCCGGGAGAAAGAAATCCATATTTCTCTAATAGTAGCAGACTGGTATGTTGAATATCGAAGGGGAACCAGAAATCTTGATCTATGGTCCCCTAGAAGGGCTTGAAGTTGAAGCAGACTTCTAGAGGTGCCTTTCTTGATGGAATGAAAGAAATGCCGACCTATAATTCCTGATCATGAAGTGGAAAAAAAGAAGTACTAGCATGGAAAGGAAGTGCGCTGGAAGTGGAAAGATTTTTGCAGCATAATAAAAAAAAAGTTCAATCCCTAGTCATGCCATTTATTTATAAACATGAACTTGTAGCTAGGTTTTGTGATCTTACTCTGAATTAATCTACAGTCAAGTGTTGTTAATTGGATGTTTGGGCGGGCTGTGTAACAAAATTCTATAAGCAGATAATGCCGGGCGGGGTTGTGTAACAGGTAAAAGTGAGTTCAGTTGAAATGGGTCGTATTTGTTACAGGCCAGGTTGGGTTGACCCGCAAGCACTGTTATTCATTTTTTAAATAAGATTAAAATTATTTGATTCATTATTTATGATTAAGGAAAATATATCATTAGCAAGTAAAACCTTTGACATAAGGAGTTTCAACCCCGTTTGACCCATTTACCTTTTTAGCTATATTTTTTGCAGTTTTTGACCCATTTGAGATAAAAGTACAAGCCAAATGGAAGAGGAAATATTGGTGGGTTCGGCTGTTTGGGTTACCGGTCAAAACGGGTAGGTTAAAATGGTCAATTTGCTACAGGTCGGGTTGGTATGTTAACAACTAGTTTTTGTTCGGTTTGTAATAAAAACATTGTAAAGATTCAATAAAGATTATTTATTTAGTGTGAGTATTAACCCGTTTGACTTTGTAGCAAAACTATTTTAGTATTTGACCCATTTGAGATTAAAAAAAAAAAAAAAAAAAAAACAAGCAAACACAGAAATCGACCCACTCATAACTAAATGGGTCGGTAAGAGATTCCAGAATGAATAAGGAAACATACCACTGTTTCTTCACTAATCATACAATGTTTTGTTGATGTAAGCATATATGTGAAACATATTAATCTAAGCGTATATGTAAAACATATTAATGCAATGAAAATGATGTATTTAAGTTCGGATGGTTAGAACATTGAGGTGTATGTTTCTCTTAACGAAAGGGGGATAAAAAGGTTGGCTTTTGGGCATCTCATCAGAACTTGTCATCCTTGCATCTAAATTTTGAACTTGCAATCATCTAGTAGTCTTGAATTTTCAAGCCTAACTTGATTTGAATAGTATGCTAATTTTAATTTACATAAGCCCAAAGTAATGTGTTTGTGTTGTTGCGCTTGTGCTTTTTGCATGATTATTGGTTGTGTTTAAGGAAGAGTTAAATTAATCTAGAGGCGTTCAATATGTCATGCTTTTTGCACCATTATCAGTTTCAGCTATGTAAAATAAATCAAGAGCTACTTAATAATAATATGATTTCCCCAGTGAAAGTAGTCACGAGGATCCGAAGGTGAGCCCCATCGAATTATCATCCACAAATTGTGGTCTTGTATTAGAAAACCGGTTTAAGCTAGTCTCTGAAAAGAGGGGAGGGTTTTACTAAACTACAAGCACCTTTTACTCTTTTAGCATTGACATCTTGATACTATTCATCGCAACAACTTTTGGTGTGGGCGTGACATTAACCGCGATCTATAACTTTGGTTAAATCGGGTGGTCTCTTAGGGTACCTGAAAAATAGTATCACGACATTTATCTCCCTCGTGAGGATTTGGGTCTAGTCAGGTTGGGTTTCTTTCGGGATAATTGCTAACAAATTACAAGTTCCCAAGGCCATTGATGCTCACTTTGGTACTTTATCATGTGTAGGTCATCTTTTAGTTGCCTTTTGGTGTGCCTAATTTCACTCGAATGTGATGGACTGTATATCAGAAGTTTAACTGTGAATGGGAAATTAAAATGTGCGACTTTACAGGATCATGTGGAAATGACATAGCATTTTTGCTTTAAAATTTTCATTTCTTAAACGTAACGAGTACTCATTTTTTTGGATATGTGTTTCTTGATTGAGTAGCAATCATTTAAGGACTATTTACTTGTAGCCAATGCTTGACATTGAGTTTACAAAGCGTTTGTGACAATTTTAAAAAAGTTTAAAAGTTGTTTGGTAACTTTGATAGTTTGTGTTTGAGTCAAATTAGAATTAGTTATATGTCGGTTTGTTTGATCTATAATACACATTAGTGGCTTTTGAATTTTTTATTTTTTATTTTACTTTTGATATATTAGGTAACTTTGTATTTGGTTCGACAATTTTGAGTAAATCTTCTGCTTAATTTGTTATTTATTTCATCATTTGATTACCAACAAGGTTTTCTCTAACTATGCGACGAGAGAAAATTTTTCTAAAGTTATAAGTTGTACATAAAAAGTATCATGTTGACTCCATATATGACGTAGTTTTATAAATATTCATAAATGTGCATATAAAAAGATAATAGTGAAATACACGAATAGTATGTTTAAATTAAAATTTTAATGGTGATTTTGGCCTTTTAAGAAAGATGGATTGTTCCGTTCTTTTGGATAGGCAAAAAAAAAGCAAGGCTTCTCGCAGTGCATCAGAAAACATCGGTCGGTCGAGGACCTTGACCGATATTAAAATCGGTCCCCCCCACCCCCTCTCCCATTGTGGGTATCTTGGCAAACATCGGTCGAGCAGCATGCAAAAAAAGAATCGGTCGATTTTATGACCGACTTTTGTAAACGTTTGTGTGTAAAAAAAATATAAAAAAAAAGGCTTCTTTTTTTTTTTTAAACTTTACCACTTTTACAACCTTATAAATACCAACCTCAAACACACTTCTAAACACACAATTTCAAACACAATTCAAACACACACACATATCTTTCCCAACAATTCCCCAGTCCACAACAATGTCTCGCAAAGACTTCTCCCAACAATTCCCAAGTCAAGAACAAGTGCTAGAAGATATCTTTCCACCAGAAGATGAAGTTTATCACACTCCACCAGAGGATATCTTTCCGGTGTTCCAACCAGAAAATAAACCGGTGAACACTCCACCAGTTGTCGAACAACAACCCAATCCATTTAGACTCACGGAGGATGAACTCCGACTTCTAGAGCAAGATGAGGAAGTCAGGAGACAAACAGAGGAACGAGAACTACAAGAAGAAGTTGCTCGTTTGGAGCAGGAAGCCAGGGATGAAGAACATCTGAAGAAGAACTGGTTTGACATCATGGAAGGAAAGTATTATGCTGGCGAGTTTTGGTCCTCTTCTAGTGAAGACGGTTGAGTTTCAGATGATTCCTTTTCTTAATTTATAGTTTTATTTTCATTATCGTATCGTAGTTTGTTAATATTTAATTTATGTAATGTTTTTATTTTTAATGAATTTTAAGTTTTTTGTTTAAAATGTTTGAATTAAAAAAAAAAAAAAAAAAAAAAAAAAATCGGTCACCACTGTGACACATTGGTCATGTCTGGTCACCGGAGAGAGAAAGCTGACGTGGCAGCTGGTGACCCAGGTCACCACTGTGACTAGCCTAACTATACCACTTTATAAAACATTTAAGGCTTGCTTATAATGAAAGACTTAAAAAATTAAGATTCAACACTTACTTATTACGGAAATTTCAATACTTATTGCATACACACAAATAAACGTTACACCTAAAAAATTAAGTGTATTAAATTCGTAAACTTGTAATAGCCCACTAACTTAATACAACCCATTTCAAAAACTTGTAACAACCCTTTTCAAAACATCACCTAACATAATCAAATCATATATAAACTAACATAAAACGCACACTCTCCCCGTCAAAACTAATAACACACAACTCTCTAAAAAGTTACATATTGCTGCCATTAACAACATCTAAATCTGCCCACCACCACTGCCAACAACATGTGTCATCACCACCACCATTTTGTTTGGTTTAGTGGTTTTGACCTGTTTAGACTAGGTGGTATGTCTGGTGATATATAATTGTTATTGTTTAAAGTTAGTTTGATTTAAATTATCATTCATTTGTATGGTTATTGTTATAAAAAAAAAGTGTAATCGAACAATATTTGTTTGTCGCAAAATATAATCACATGGTACATGATGTCGCATTGTGCGGGTACCCTGATAGTAAGAGTAAAAGAAAATACCTAAGAGCAATGGGTATCGATGGTTGCTAAGTGGCGCCATAGCCACCAGCCCACCTCAACCGACGGCGCACAATACCGTGGGTGGCGCCATGGCTGCTCGCGCCATGGTGGCCAGCCCACGTCGTGGATTTTTTTTTTTTTTTTTTTTTTTTTTTGGTGGGTTTGTTTGTGTTTGTGTTTATATGTTTGTGTTTGGTGGTTTTTTTTCCTTGAGTTGCAGCCATGGAGAAGAAGAACAATGTTTTTTTTTTTTTTTTTTAAATATAAATAATTAATTTACAGTTTATACCTTTGAAGTTTGATTTCATTGTCATCTTTATTTTAAAGTTATATTAGTAACTAATATTGTGTAAATGAATTTTATTTTAGTTAATATTGTGTATGTTTTATTTAAAAAAAAAAAAAAAAAAAAAAAAAAAAAAAAAAAAGGACGACGGCACCACATTTTCTGGTGCTATGGGTAACGGCTAGAATGTGGTGCCGTGAGATTTCTGGTGCTATAGAGACTTTTGCTGATGTGGCATGCACTTTTTGGCCATGGCTTGAGGATACCCATTGCTCTAACCAAACAAAACTATCATATTTCCCAAATGTTTAAAAAGACCATTATATCCTAATTTTACTATTCACTAATCAAAAGCTTTGATAATTGATACTCCGTATTAAAGTTTTGACACTGGATAACACGAGTATATCTTACTAGTCGGCTTTAAGTAACATATCAATTTTACCAACTCTAATGCGAAATCCAAATGAACAAGTCACAACGGGCTAAATTATGGATATTGGATAGGATAAAAGTATCGTTACATTAATATAGGTTTTGAGAGGTTTTTGACCACCCTACCTCAAAGTTGACGAACATTATTGTCCTATTTTGTGGTTTTTGACCACCCTACCTAAAAGTAACATGTCGAACAACAAGAAAATGAAATAACTACGTTTTTTGTACAAATTAAATAAGAAATAAAATAGCATCACATTTTTTATTCATTTTTTATCTTGCTTCTGCAAACATATAAAAACAGACGAAACATATAAAAATGGACGAAAATGTGTAAAAACGTATGAAAACATATAAAGACGGACCGGCTCCAACAGGTTTTAGTTAATTACAAACGGTCGTTAGTATAAAGGACTAACGATAAGAATACATTAAGGATACGACTAGGGATAAGATAAATGTCTAAGGATAAGACTTAATGTACAGTGTTGACGTATGTGTCCGGACGACCTATCTTGACCGGCCGTTCGAACGACAGAGAGCCATCCGGAAAGACCGAAAGGCACTCAACTCATCCGGCTAGTATCACTGTAAGTAATAGGACAAGTGGCGTTTACCCTTTGGACAGATGGCAGCGCCAGACTACGCCGCCTAACCCGGATATTAAGGGATTGTGTCTGCCACCTGATCCGGGTATTAAGGGATTATGTCTCCCACCTTTTCTCTCTCTCTCTCCCTATAAATACTACTCCACTATCTCTCATTATGTGATCTTTAATATCTTATGACATCTCACATATATTCTCTCACCAATAATATAGTCTCATACATCTATATATATCTGTACATGAATACATCACCCAGGCAAAATCTTCTACACCGAGATACTGACTTGACCGTCGGAGGGTGGTCCACGGGGCTTCGGCCTCGGGACCCCTTCTAACGGGTTCCTTTATGTCTACAGCATGCATCGAAGCTCGGGACAAGGACGAATGGCCTGAAGGAGTCATCCGGCCTCGCCTAACCGAAGGATTGATGCATAAGTCTTCCGGGAGAACCTTTACTCGGTTCGTCCGGAAGACCCTATTTGCTTGTTCGAAGTGATTGCAAGAAATTACTTCAACAAATTGGCGCCATCCGTGGGACCTGCCGCTCGATCTACCTGAGGTTCGGAATGACGGGTCCTACACCTATTTTTACCCCTGTCCGGAATGCGGGGGAAGTTGGGGGATTCGGAGGAGACCAAGACTCTTCGGATGTCCGAGCCCTTATCGAGGGCCATCTTTCAGCCTTGAAGGAGTTGTTCAAGCAACCGAGCAATCGCAACCTGATAAGCCCGAGAATGCTGAGGCTCGATGACGAGCACGAAGATACAGAGGAAGAGGACGTTGAAGGGTCGCCATACGGCAAAAGGAAAAAGGTGGACGATGACTTGAGCAAACCATTTAAGGAAGTGATTAAGTGCCCGTTCACGAAAAGGATCATAGAGTTCTCAGCTCCCAAGCACAAGATACCGACGAACCTAAAACTATACCAAGGAACAACTGACCCAGACGACCACATCAATCGTTTTACCAGAGCAGGAAATCACGAAGAATGGCCCATGCCCGTATGGTGTCGAATGTTCCAACAAACCTTGGATGGGAAAGCCAGGGGATGGTTTGATAAGCTTCCGACAGGAAGCATTGATAGTTGGGATGAGCTTCAGAGGAGGTTTTTGAATAGGTTTAGTATGTTAAGGGTAAGCACTAAGGACCTCACGGAGATCAACAAGATTCACCGGAAGGCTAATGAAAGCCTTCCAGACTTTAAGGAGAGATGGGTGTGCGAGGTCAATTATTTCCCAGACGCTCCAGAAATCATGCAAATCGGTTCGTTTCTGAACGGTCACCACTGCCCGGAATTAGCAAAAAAGTTCTCTGACAAGATCCCTAAGACTGTCGACGAGATGTTGGAAAGAATTGATGATTTCATTCGTGCCGAAGAGGCTTTCCGGACAACAGAACTGCCGAAGGGAGAGAGAGTGGAATCTCGGCCTAACCCATACCACAGCAGGGGTGACCAACAACCAAGGCCCCTTTTCGGAGGAGATCGCCGCCGGAACAACCTCAAGATTGATTTCAAAGGACGCAGGAGTGATTACTATGCTCCCTATGTTCCCCCGAAGCATGACAGCTCTAGCCGGATCGATCCTCGCCGCACTGATATCCGCCGAAATGAGACAAGGCCGATAGATCTGAACGCTCTGACGAAGACACCAAAAGAGATATTGGCAACCGAGCACCAACTGAAGTTACCACAGCCTCCTCCCACGAAGGGGAAAATACAAAAGGATTGTGCGGACCGGTATTGCGACTATCATGGTGAGAAGGGACATTATACCGATGATTGTTGGCAGCTCAAAGAGGAAATAAGAGCCGCATTAAATACAGGGAAGTTAGACCATTTATTGAAAGGTCTCAGAGGAAAAGGAAAAGCCACCCAAGGGGATAACCACCAGGGGAACAAGGGAAAAATCATTAACATGATCCGAAGCTCAGTAGCCTCTCGAGGAGGAGAAAAGACAGACTCAGAAGAGTGGATGAGCCTTCCAATAAGTTTCCCGTCCATCTTTACGGATAAGATGTCGGACGAGCCCCTAGTGATTGAAGCCGAGGTGGAAGGGATGACAATACAGGGAGTCTACGTGGATCCTGGCGCTTCGATGGAGATAATGTACGAACACCAATTTGAACGGTTAAACCCTTCGGCTAAAGCCCGGTTGAAAGAATCCGGCACTACTCTGGTAGGATTCGAAGGGAGGCCCGTTAAGCCGCGGGGATCGGTAGACTTAGAAATCTGCTTCGGAAGTCAAGGCCGATACCGAAAAGTCTGGATGGAATTCGCTGTGATTGATTCGCCCTCCTCCTACAACATCATATTGGGATGCACCGGGTTAAGGAAATTACGGGCCATCCCCTCGACTATCCACTCGATGGTCAAGTTCCCTACTCCAAGCGGTATAGCAACGCTGGTCGCGCGGCCAATAATTCAAGAGCACCACGGGTCAATGGAGGAGCGGATGAAGGAAAAGGAGGTAAGGGGAGAAGCTTGGAGCGCTGAAATAACAAAGGGGTATGCCGAAAGGAATGCCTGGCATGCGGAAGATTTATCGCAGGAACAAGGGAAGGAATCCGTGGTTGGAAAGACGATCCGATGCTACAACCGAAGGGATCCTTACAGGTTGACCAAGGTAGGAATAACGGTTCAGGTAACTATTAATACAAAATAAACATTTCCATAATGCTATTTCATTCTCGCCAATGTTTGCTTTCATTATAAACTAACGGAAGGAACAAAAATACCTTCGTAACTAAAGGCAGGTAGTCTCACATGCCAATGGAGCGAAACTAGCAGGAGAGCAAGCCAAGAAAAGCATGAACCCGCTGAAGGAATGGAAATTTACCAAACAGGACCACACGAGCCATTCAAGGACGGAAAGGAAAGCACCATTGGCATAACGGACAACCGATTGTTAAAAATGTTCCCATGAATACTTGGTTTATATATATTATGTAACGCCCGAAAAGGCTTGGTATTAACTATTTAAATGACAAATGCAGTTATCCCACCGTTGAAGGGAGGCAATTTTCCTACAATACGTCCTTACAATACTTGTTACATTCTGAACATAAGTTGAAGGTGACCCCTCCGAGAGGTTCGCGCCCTCCGGAGAGTTTTGTGGTCAATGTTCATAGATGGTATGCCCAAAAAGGGGCCTACCATATAATTTCTGAACATAAGTTGAAAGTGATCCCTCCGTGAGGCTGGCCCCCTCCGGAGATTTTTGTGGTCAATGTTCAAATATGGGATACCCAAAAAGGGGTTACCATAAATCCTGGCGGAAAGGCTGTACGGCACCCAAAAAGGGGTGACCGAGTAATCATTTATTATACTTTGAACATAAGCCGAAAGTGACCCCTCCGAGAAGTTCGCGCCCTCCGGAGATTTTTGTGGTCAATGTTCAAAGAACGGCGTTTGTCGCCCAAAAATGTATAAGCTTGTACCTCCGGAACTATGCAAATAGTGAAGGTAATAAAAAACAAGTATTATACGTTCGTAATAAAAATCTAGCTCCAACGTAAGCTTGTACCTCCGGAGCTATGCAAATAGTGAAGGTAATAAAAAACAAGTGGTACGTTCATAACCCGAATGTAGGCCGAATGTCAGCTTGTACCTCCGGAACTGCGCAAGCAGTAATGGTAATAACAAACAAGTGTTCGGCACGCGTTCGGGGGTCGAAAACGCAAGCGGAACGAAAGGATAATAGGTGGCACCACCTTTTGGATAGATGGCAGCTGCAGACGCCGCCGCCGCCACCCCGGGATTTACGGGATTATGTCAGCGACATGTCTCCTGAAAACCCAGCGCCGCCAGTTCAGGTATCGAGGCTGGGCACTATAAATACCCAGCTCATTTACTACTCTCAACCAACTAGATTATTAGCATTTACTTCATATTACTGTTCATAACCCCTCGGAATACCAAATACTTACTTTCACGCCGGAGGTGGGTCCTGGGATAACACCCGGGGCGAGCCTAACGCGTGTTGTTGTGTGCAGATACCCGAAGGATCCTTAGTAGCCGAAGGGATCGACACACAAGCCTCTCGGAAGAACCGTCGACTAGTTCAACCGAAAGGTCTCCTTTATTTGTCCGAAGTCGATGCCTACCCATTGTACAAGCTTCTGGACATAATTAAAAAATGGCCCCCCTGAGAGGTTCACGCCCTCCGGGGAGTGTGTGGTCAATGTCCAAAGATGGTTGATACCCAAAAAGGGGTTGCCATGGCAAACAGGCCGGACGGCACCCAAAAAGGGGTGCCCGCATAATCATTTATTACTCTCCGGACATAAGTAGAAAGTGATCCCTCCGAGAGGTTCGTGCCCTCCGGAGATCAGTGATCAATGTTCGGAAAGGGGACAGTCATACAGGCACGACAAAGGAGACAACCATGATAAAAGGTAAATCGCCAAGGGGCGCATGTAAGATAATGCAAATAAAAAAAAGAGAGGCATTTTATAACTGACAAAATATTGTGGTAGAGAAGCTATGTTTTACTTGTGCAGGGAACAAGGGGATGATAGGGAAAAATATGTCTCGCTTCGGATCCAACAATGTTTTAGTATAGTATCATTAACCGTTGGTCAATAATACTACACTGGGGGGACATGTTAATGTATATGTCTGAAAGACACGCACCGGGAGGCAAATACAACACTAGTCCGAACGACTCAGTCCGAAAGGCCATAAGGTACTCTTTAAAGTATTACGTCAGTATTTTACTAACAATGCAATACCGGTGTTACATGTGGACGTATGTATCAGAAAGCACAGGTTGAGGGTCGTAAGGATATTCTTTAAGTATTACATCATAGGTCTTCAACCGACAATGCAATACTGGGGGGACATGTTGCCGTATGTGTCCGAATGATGTTTGCCGAAAGGCACAAAAGGTATTATTTAAGTATTGCAGGTGTGGATGTCCGAATGATGTTTGCCGCGTATGTGTCCGGATGACACGCGCCGGACCAAAAAATCTCCATCGGCCCGGAAGGCACAAAGATATTCTTTAAAATATTACATCATCGGTCTTTAACCGATAATGCAATACTGGGGGGACATGTTGACGTATGTGTCCGGACGGCCTATCTTGACCGGCCGTCCGAACGACAGGGAGCCATCCGGAAAGACCGAAAGGCACTCAACTCATCCGGCTAGTATCACTGTAAGTAATAGGACAGGTGGCGTTTACCCTTTGGACAGATGGCAGCGCCAGACTACGCCGCCTAACCCGGATATTAAGGGATTGTGTCTGCCACCTGATCCGGGTATTAAGGGATTATGTCTCCCACCTTTTCTCTCTCTCTCTCTCTCTCTCTCTCTCTCTCTCCCTATAAATACTACTCCACTATCTCTCATTATGTGATCTTTAATATCTTATGACATCTCACATATATTCTCTCTCCAATAATATAGTCTCATACATCTATATATATCTGTACATGAATACATCACCCAGGCAAAATATTCTACACCGAGATACTGACTTGACCGTCGGAGGGTGGTCCCCGGGGCTTCGGCCTCGGGACCCCTTCTAACGGGTTCCTTTATGTCTACAGCATGCATCGAAGCTCGGGACAAGGACGAATGGCCTGAAGGAGTCATCCGGCCTCGCCTAACCGAAGGATTGATGCATAAGTCTTCCGGGAGAACCATTTCTCGGTTCGTCCGGAAGACCCTATTTGCTTGTCTGAAGTGGTGCAATAAATTACTTCAACATACAGCTAACACTCCCCAGCAGTTTGAGCGGGAGGGCACCTGTTGATGCAAATAATGTTCTAAAAACGTTATTTATATCTTTCGATAACTTCACGTTTTGAGGATGACAAAATGTGAAAACACGTTACGTTAAAATTAACGTAAACAAGTTTTTTAGTCGAAAGATCTCATTTCTACATAAATCACTCTAGGTATGCACAAACAAATTTACAACTTTTCAAATGATCAAAGAAGTAAACTTGTGTTTTAAGACTTCAATGTGACAAAACATTTTTTTTCAAAAATATACTTTACAAATTATTTTTGAATAATTAAGAAATGTTTTATTGGAAAAATAAGTTCAAATTTCATAACAGCTATTCCCTCCCCCCCCCCCCCCCAAATCAGCTCCAAACTTCCCCAAATAAGTTTTCACCAGAAAAGACAAAAAGATGAGCGTTTTTGTCTGACACGGTACCACTAAATTTAGTGGTACCGTGTGTGATTTAGTGGAGCCGTGCCTTCATAACGGTCAGATTTTTCTGCCTATAAATACCAGCCCACTTCATAGTTTTTGGGCATCCTTTTTCACTCATAACTTTCTGAGTTCAATACCCTTCTCACATTTTCTCTTCTTGATCATTTAGTTTAGTTTTTCTTTTGTTTAAGAGTGATCCAATCATCCAACCTAGAGATCCTCTTCATTCCTCTTCAAGTGCAATAGAAGAACACAAGGTATCCAAGTAGATACAAAATGTTGTAGTTGTAGTTAGAGCACTTATAACATTTGTTACACACTTGATTGTATCATAGTATACATCAAGATCATTTTTCTTTTGAGAGTTTGTGAGGGAAGATCATTGTGATCTTATAGATATATTGATTATCTCTAGTAGCCATTGGTCTTGTGTGTTGATCAAGTTGATCAATGGTAGATAGAGTAGATTGAGTCAAGTGAGAGTTGATCATTGTGATCTTGTGAGATCTTGGAGATCTCTTGAAGCCATTAGGTTTGTGTGATTGATCAAGAGGATCATAGGTAAATCGGGTAGATCGAGTCTTGTGTGATACTGTGAAGTAGAAAGGATCAAGTAGATCGTGGTAGATTGGTGCTAGCTAAGATTAGCACTCGACATCTAGCTTAGTGTCGGAAAATAAGATAAGCGACGTTGTACGGTTTTCTCCGCCTGAAGGGAGGTCTTGTTGACATAGTGCTTGAAACTCTCGAGTGTGGTACTCGGGGAGTGGAGTAGGGCGAAGAAGAGCTTCGTGACCGAACCACTATAAATCTCTTTGTCCCGGTTTAATCTTTCCATCTCTTTCCTTTACTTCTATTTAATTACATTGTGTTTATATTGCATAATTTAGTGTAGTGTTCATATTGGTGTTGATTGATTACACATAAGATTCGAATCAAAGTTTTTCAATAGAAAAGTTTTTGAAACAAATTAAAAACCGGAAAAACTATTCAACCCTCCCTTCTAGTTTTCCACAATTGGTATCAGAGCCAGATTAGTCAAGATTTTAAAGTAAATTGTATTTTAAAACTTGAATCGATCAATGGATTCCGACAAATATCTAGAAGGGCAATCTATGCAAAGACCACCACTTTTCGAAACCGATTGTTTTATATATTGGAAAACAAGATTCGAAACGTATGTGAAATCAAAAGACATTGATCTTTGGCATATTATTACCGAGGGTGACTTTCAACCGATTCAAAAGAATCCGGAAACTAAAAGGGATGAAATAGTTCCTTATAATAAACAAAGTGATGAACTTAAAAGAAAATTAGCCAAAAATGATGATTTACAATGCTTTGCCAAAAAATGAATTTGTAAGAATTTTTATGTGTAATACGGCAAAATATATTTGGAAAACTTTGTTAGTCACTCACCAAGGTAATAATCAAGTCAAAAAGAACAAGATAGATCTTCTTGTTCAACAACATGAATAATTTTCCATTTTGGAAGATGAATCAATAGATAATGCTTTTGCTAGATTTAATACTATTATTACTAGTCTTAAAGCTCTTGATGAAGGTTACTCTAGCAAGAATTATGTTAGGAAGTTTCTTAAGGCTCTACATCCAAAATGGAGAGCAAAGGTCATCGCCATTGAAGAGTCAAAGGACTTGGCGACATTATCACTCGATGAACTAATAGGAAACTTGAAGGTTCACAAGATGATAATCAAGAAAGACTCCGATATAGTCAAAGGCAAAAGTGATGCGTGGTTTTGCGACCTTACAACAGGTTTTACCTCTCAAGGGATCTCAAGAGGCTTGCAATCCCCACCAGGCAGTGTACCTGACCGTTGTAGTATAGTAAAGTGGCAAGTACCGGGGGATTGATCGTTCAACTCAAAGAATAGTGTTCGTTAGGATTGAAATTATTCTAACTAGGTCTAGAGGTGATGGATGATTCTTTTTGTATTTTTATATATTTATGGAAAGCAAGTAAAAATCTCGTGTTTTGGAAGAAGGGGCGGAATTAGTTGCTAATCAACTAACCCAAAAGCTACTAACTAAACTAATATGCAAGAAAAGTAAACTAGGGTTCTAAAAGGGAAGTGAAGCATGTCTACCTATGATATGTTACTCCTTGCTAGCTATCCAATTCTACCTATTGAATTGTCACACCTTGTTTTAATTGACGGGTTGTATTCCTTAATACCAATCGTGGGGGTGTGTACGATCTTCCCCAACTCTATAAGCTCCTACTTCACTCCTATGTCGAGCCGGCTAAGAAGCTCCTAACATGGGATCACTAGAATTCGCTTATGCATTAAATACAACCAATTAACCTTAGTACACCTTGGTTCATGTTTCTTAAGACGTTCAAGCAAGTTACCGTATAGGAGGTTAGCCAGTTTTCTTAAGCCTAACATCGATATCATCCAATCATACAAGAGACAATAGGAAACAAGAATTATAAGCTAAACCAATTAGATCTATTGAAGTTGTCACGCCCTAATTGATGGAAATGGACACACACATCAACAAGAAATCAATAAGATCTAATTAGTTATACACAAGTTTCACACAATCATAGGTAAACACTAGGTGATTTAGTAAAACATAATCAATGAAGAACAAGCAACAATAATAATGGAAGACATAATTAAGATAGAATCAACACACCATTACAAGATGTTTATGGAGTGATTAAGACCTTCTAAGTTGCTGGAAAAACACCTACCTAAACCCTAGAATCGGACTTAGGGTTTAGGGCTTGCAAAAAGTGAAGTTATAATGTTGTATTTATAGGCAATGTTTCTGTCGGCAAGGCTTGACGGCCTTCTTGACGCCGTCTCCTTTTAAATTCCAAAAATACGTTCTGGCCTATCAAGGCTTGACGCTGTCAGGCTTGGTCTTGACACTGTCAGTCTTGGTCTTGACGCTGTCAGGCTTGGTCTTGACGCTGTCAAAGGTACTATTCCAGCAGATTTTGAGACTTTGTCGTTTTCTTCACTTTTATGCTCCAAAAAACGTCCAAAATGCTTCCTTTTCCAATTTTCTCCTCCAAAGTACCTAAAATGACAAAAGGAACGATTTAGGGCAATATTTGATCAAATAAATACGATTTAGGGCTTAAATGACCCCCTAAAAGCGCTACACTTTTTGTCTCATCAAAAAACGAGAGAGTTAGATCTCTAGCATTGAAAGCTAAAAAGGAGTCTAGTGATGAGTAATGTTGGAGTTCCGATAGTAAAGATGAAGAGTATGCGTTAGCCGTTAGAGACTTTAAAAAGTTTTTTAAGAGAAGAGGTAGGTTCGTTAGGCAACCTCGTGATGATAAGAAGTCATCACAAAAGAACCGAGTTGAAAAGAAAGGAACGAGTGATAGGAAATGCTTTAGATGTGGAGATTCTAATCACCTCATAGGAGAATGTCCTAAACCACCGAGAACCAACAAGCAAAGAGCTTTCATAGGAGGCTCTTGGAGTGATAGCGGTGAAGAAGAAGAGAAGAAGCCTAACGATGAAACATGCCTAATGTCTCAGGCTTCTAATGAGGTACATTCCAACTCTTCTTATTATAGTGATGATAATTCGTCAATAGATGATAACATACTAAATGACGAATATAATAAACTATGCGAAGTAAGTTCTAAAATTTTAGGTAGAAACAAAACACTAAAATTAAAATTGCATGAACTCGAAGTGCAAGTTTTAGAACTAATGGATCAAGTTAAAAGACTTGAGAAAAATAAAGAAGTAGACATAGGATGTAGGTCATGCATAAGTTTTCAAGTAGAGAATGAGAAACTCAAAGAAAATGCCTTGAGAATCATTAAGTTTGAAAAAGGAACAAAGACACTTAATGATATATTTGAAAACGTTAGGAATGGTCAACATACCGAAGCGGGTTTAGGATTTAATCCAAATAAAGCTTCGAAAGTAAAACGAAAGAAGTAAAATTTGTCAAACCCATAAGTTCTGTCAAAATAGTAGACGACACCACTAAAGGTACAGACGGCACCATTAAATTTAATGGTACCGTGGTACCGTCTGGTGCTGGAGACAGAACTGAGTCGAGTTTGAAAAATAATTCAAGTCCTAAACCAAGTCACATAGTTGTAAATGGTACCAAAGTACCTATTGCTAGTATAAAGGAAGTCAAAAGATTTTACAAACCCTTGTCAACCCCCGGACTTGGCTTTGTAAAACTTGACACTAGGTCAAAGACTCCTCCACCTAGAAAAATAAATGTTCCTAAATCTCGGTCAAGAACTCCTCTACCGAGAGGTAACTCTAGAAGACAAAGTTATCCAAGTAACTATCCCGTAGCTTGGAATAACCGTCAACTACAAAGTTACTTACCATTGGAAATTCGTCCTCCGTTCCAACATCCTAACCAAATGCAACTAATGCATGGGATGTTTACTACTAACAACTTTGGACCCATGAGATATTGGGGACCAAATGTTTGAATGTTTGTCTTATTCAATAGATATGCTTGGGAATCGACTTGGAGCCTGACGAATGGGTCAAGGATAGTGAATGCACTAATCATATGACGGGTAACCGAATTCTATTCTCATCATACAAGGCATACAACGGAGGTAATGTCACTTTCGGTAGCAAACTTAAGGGCAACATAATAGGCAAAGGTACGATTACTCAAAACTCCCTCACTATTAGAAATGTTGAGCACGTACATAACTTAGAATTTAACTTGCTTAGCATTAGTCAAATGGTAGACAATAAGTGTAGAGTTATATTCTTCGAAGAGGGTAGTGAGATCATTAAGAATGGTAAAACCATAGGCAAAGGAGTTAGGAGGAATGGCTTATTTGTTATGAAAATAGGAAATAAGCCTCAGGAAAAGATTTGCTTAGCAACCATAGATGATAATTCCACTCTATGGCATAGGAGATTAGGTCACGCCAATATGCGCTTGATACAATCATTGGCGTCTAAGGAACTAGTTAGAAACCTACCTAAGATTAAGTTTGATAAACACTTTTGTGACGCTTGTAAAGTTGGAAAACAAGCTCATTCTAGTCACAAAGCTAAGAATATGGTCTCGACCTCTAGATGCCTAGAACTCCTTCATATGGAGTTATTCGGTCCATCTGCTGTACGGAGCTACGGAGGAAATTACTACACCTTAGTAATAGTTGATGACTACTCTAGGTATACTTGGACTAGATTTCTTAAGAATAAGACACAAGCTTTCGAGGAATTTGAAATCTTTAGTAAGAAAGTTCAAAATCAACTAGGGTGTACAATAGTTTCGATTAGGATGGATCATGGTCGGGAATTTGATAATGAAGTGCAATTTGGAGTATATTGTAATGCTAATAGTATTACACACAATTTCTCGGCTCCACGCACTCCACAATCAAATGGGGTAGTTGAGCGGAAAAATCGTACTCTACAAGAGATGAGCAGAACGATGTTGAATGAACAATCAATTTTGCAAAAGTTCTGGTGTAATGCGGTGGACACCTCAACTTACATACTAAATAGAATTCTAATTAGACCTATCTTAGGAAAAACCCCATACGAAATCTTAAAAGGTAGAAAACCTATACTTGATTACTTTAGAGTGTTTGGAAGCAAGTGCTTCATACTAAACACTAAAGACTACCTCACCAAGTTCGACCCAAAGTCTTACGAAGGTGTTTTCCTAGGTTACTCCCAAAATAGCAAAGCCTATGTTATCCTTAACAAGGAAACAATGAAAGTCGATGAATCACTCAACGTGACATTCAATGAAAGTCCTCCACCAACTAAGACATCACCCTTGGTGGATGATGACTTGGATGAGGAAGAAGCCATTAAGGTTAATGGCAAGAAAACCTTAGAAAATGACATTGAGGATGAGATAGTTGAAGTTGACGAAGTTGTCAACATTAAGGAATCTAAGAACCATCCTATTAAAAATGTCATAGGAAATCTAAACCAAAGAACCCTTAGGTCACAAGCTCATTACAAAAGTAATTTCTTTTGTTTTATATCAACCGTAGAACCTAAGAATGTCGGTGGAGCGATTAAGGATAAAAGCTGGGTAGTTGCCATGCAAGAAGAACTTAATCAATTCACCGCAAACCAAGTTTGGGATTTAGTACCTCCACCTAAGAATCAAACCATCATAGGAACTAAGTGGGTGTTTAGGAATAAACTCGACGAAAATGGCGTTGTAACTAGGAATAAGGCAAGGTTGGTAGCACAAGACTATAACCAACAGGTAGGAATAGACTATGATGAAACTTATGTACCCGTAGCTAGATTAGAGTCTATTAGAATACTCCTTGCCTATGCTTGCGCCTTAGACTTTAAATTATACCAAATGGATGTGAAAAGTGCATTCCTAAATGGTTATATCAATGAGGAGGTATACGTTGCACAACCTCCGGGATTCGTTGATTTTGAGAAACCGAATCATGTTTATAAACTCAAGAAAGCACTATATGGTCTCAAACAAGCTCCTAAAGCTTGGTACGATAGACTAAAGGCATTCTTGATTGAACATGAATATACCATGGGAGTGGTTGACAACACACTTTTCACAAAGAAACGTAATTCACATCTCATCATTGTTCAAATATATGTCGACGACATCATATTTGGCTCAACTTGTCCAGAACTGTGTAATGATTTCTCTAAGATCATGCGTGACGAGTTTGAGATGAGCATGATGGGCGAATTAAACTTCTTTCTTGGTTTACAAATAAAACAAATGGAAGATGGTATCTTCTTCAATCAATCTAAGTATAGTAAGGAGATGCTTAAGAAATTTAGTTTAGAAGAGTCTAAGCCCATGAAAACTCCCATGTCCACGGAAATTAAACTCACGAAAGATGAAGAAGGTGAGTCCGTGGATAGCACTAAGTATAGAGGTATAATAGGAAATTTATTATACCTCACGGCAAGTAGGCCCGACATCATGTTTATTGTCTGCCTTTGTGCTCGCTTCCAAGAGGATCCCAAAACCTCTCACCTTGAAGTGGTTAAGCGTATCTTCTGATACATTAAAGGCACTATGCACTTGGGATTATTCTATCCCAAGGGGACCGGTGTAGAAACTGTTGTCTATGCCGACTCTGATCATGCGGGAGATTATGTGGATCGAAAAAGTACGAGTGGCATTCGTACCTTCATGGGTTGTTGTCTAACTTCTTGGTTCTCCAAGAAACAAACGGCTCTTGCTATCTCCATGACCGAAGCCGAGTATGTAAGCGCCGGAAAGGCATGTCAACAAGCACTATGGATGAAACAAGCTCTTAATGACTATGACATCCATTTAGACAACGTTCTCATTATGTGTGATAATAAAGGTGCTATTGACTTGAGCAAAAACCCCGTTCAACACTCCCGTACTAAACACATCAAAATTCGTCACCACTTCCTTCGCGATAACGTTCAGAAAGGAAACATTTCTATTGAGAAAGTTCCCTCTCAAGACAATATCGCCGACATCCTAACCAAACCTCTCAAGCGAGAGTCCTTCAACTATCTTCGTCTAGGTCTAGGAATGATGGAACATATTCCATAAATCTCATGACTATTTAAATATTTCACTGGAAATATTGAAGTCATCTCCTTTCGCCTAGTCTAGATTCTCCTCGTCAAAAGAATTTATTAGGTATAAATTCTTTCCTCGTGTCAAAAAGTCTCACTAAAACAGCGAGACTTATTCATCAAAAATCAAAACAGGACAAAAATTCATCCCTGCAGATCATGGCACCACTAAAGTGGCACGGCACCATTAAATTTAATGGTACCATGGTACCGTGTATCTGATACATCCCGTATTTCAGTCCTCCTTTCCCACATTATTCATCCTAAACCTTTCCAACTTCTGCAATAGCTGTCAAAACCAAACCTCACAACCCAAAACTCAATTACACCCCTTCAAGATCTAATTCAAGACATTGATTCTCAAGATTACCAACCAATTTCACCTTTTCAACATGATTTGTAAGTCATTTAACTTTATTTTTTCTTTAATCTTGAGTCTAGGGTTTTGTTCTTGCATAAAAATTGAATTGGGGTTCTTCAATTTTAATAGAGTCTCTATGAAATTAGAACTAGGATTAGACAATGCATAACCTTCATGATTCCCTTAACCTAGGATTTGCATAAACCTATACATTTTAGTCCAATTTTTGCTTTTGAGCAATTAGCTTTAAGAGGAATCATGTTTAGGACGAGTGTTATTGCATTGAGAGTCTTTAACTCTAAAGTCTTTCAAACTTACAACATTTTGGCGCCAACACCTTGAAGTCGCCAAACACCCCAATTCCATTACTCTCAAAAAATTTCACGAAACTAGGATCATGAAACATTTTTCGTGCATTGTTGATACAAACTAAAAACGTTTCTCTCATGCATACATGATCTCACGAATATTGATTGAACTACATAACCAATATGTATTTCTCAACATATTCGTTTGAGCAAAAGCGAAGATTAGGAGCGTTTGGATAATCTCATTATTTTAGTTATAGAGTCGAGATTACCGCACCTCCACATAGTTTGCTTATAGGCACACACTAGGCACGTGTCTTTAAATGAAATATTCTCAAGGTTAACCTTGGATAAATTTTTCATAGGTAAGAAGAGATATCACATGTTTGATTACGATCATGAACTAACAGCCGATTACATTCCCCAACCATCAACTGAACCAAACACCCCCACTTTGTCACATACAAAGTTTTCGTCACCTAGAGTCTCGTCTCTTCCACGATGGACGTATTGTTGAGTCCTCCTTTCTCAATCATGATCATATCCAAACCATGTTTCAAGAAATCAGATTCGATTGCTTGTTTCTGATTAATGATCAAATCTGTCCTTAGTTTGTCCTTGAGTTTTATAGACAAGTTAAACTTGTACATAACGAGGATCAAACTTTGTCTCTCAATTTTGTGATACAAAATCAAGAAATCTCACTCACTCTTGACCAATTTGCCAATATTCTTGGACTTCCTAATCATGGACAATGCTCCTACACGGAAGGTTGGTCTCTCAAAACCCTCACGAGTCACCAAATTAAGTACGGTTCTTACAATACCCTCATTCCCACTCCATGTGAGATTAAAGCTCATATTCGTCTTCCTCAAAAAGTTCATAGTTCTCTTAAGGAGACCGGTGAAATTGAGTTTCGTGAGTCTCATGAGTATGACTTAGATCCACTCAAAGTATATGTTGATGAAATTCATCCACATCTACGTCGATGGATAGAAGTCATCTGTGAAAATGTCTTTTGTCTTCCTTACAACCGTGAACATCTTTCGGCGTGTTGTGCTCATATGTTGTATTGTCTAGTCACCGAGCAACCCTACAATCTCGCTTACTTTGTGGCAAGGAAAATTATCGGTGTCAGGGGTCGACTAAATAAGGCGATACCTTATGGCATATTGTTGACTCGTCTATATCGGTTTGTCATGAACTCGTTCCCTCACCTCCAAAACAATCGATATCTCCTTGTCAATCCCACCATGGCTCCTCTAACCCAAACCACCTATACCTCTCTATACCGGGAATGTACATCATCTCAAGGGAACCATGATGACGGTTCGGCATCTTGCTATGATGTTTCATCAAGTGATGATGAATGAGGGTGTGCTCAAGTCAATGGAATTATTTTCATAATTTGAACCTTTATGATGATGAATGAGGGTGTGCCCTTGTTTGATGAATTTTCACTGTTCCCACTAGATCCCTGAACCTCAAACCTGCAAATTTTGCAAACTCACATACACCCCAAAGATTCCCTTACTACACCATAGGACACTACCATCACCTTTAATTCAAATCCCCCAACTCTTGCTTATATAAGGCCTCACCATTGCAAGCTTATCTTGCATCTCATCTTCAACCTCACACCACACTAACACCATGTCTTCCACACAAGGATCAACAAACTACATTTCCAAGAAACCTAGGATAACCGTAAGACCACCAACCAAATCTCTCTTTGCTGATCTCACAAAAGATGATGAAGTCACAACACCACCTTCCCAAGCCACTCCTAACTTACCATCTCCACCTAATGCACCTTCCAAAACATCCTCTACTTACACAACATCTTCATCATCTCCTTCCTTCAACACCATGCCATCATCCATGGACTACACTATCTCACCCATCACTCCATTGGATTATGCCATGCCAACCCCATCACAAACAAACTCACCACCACCTCCTTCCCCAATCATGGGTCAACCTATCCAACCCCATCCCTTTGATCTTTATAGTGCTAATTGCCTATGTTGCCTCCACAACCGTAACCTCGTCTTCTCTTTGAGAGATGAGATACATTTCATGTTCTCTTATGTGGAGCATCTCTTGACACCACCACCACCCCCAATCATGTCACCATCTCCACCACCTCCTAACCCATAAAACTAAACATGTTCATGTCTAGTTTTCAACAATAAACTTTTAGGATCTCTTTTGGAAATGAAGCTTGCCTCTAGTCATATAGGATTTATTTATGCTCTTGTTTTTATGTTTGTGATGTAGTCATACTTCAAGTATGACATTTTATTTTATGAATGGGCATGTGATGTGGTTGCTTTATTTTTGGTGTTTGGCTACTTAGCCATTTTTTTTGTGTTTGTGGTTGGATATTTGTCGTGATTGCTACATGTTAGATATTGTATACTTGTCATCTAACTTTGTTTTTTAGCAAGAATCATTGCTCGCTTCCTTGGTGTCCTCCAAACGCGGGGGAGTATACATCAAGGGGGAGCCTTAGCAACCTTTTTGCTTTGACAAAAAGGGAGAGAAATGGGATGTAAACTCATTAAAAACTTGTTAAAACTAATTTTAACCTAAAATGAGTTTATGTTTTGTCATCATCAAAAAGGGGGAGATGGTTGATGCAAATAATGTTCTAAAAACGTTATATATATCTTTCGATAACTTCACGTTTTGAGGATGACAAAATGTGAAAACACATTACGTTAAAATTAACGTAAACAAGTTTTTTAGTCGAAAGATCTCATTTCTACATAAATCACTCTAGGTATGCACAAACAAATTTACAACTTGACAAATGATCAAAGAAGTGAATTTGTGTTTTAAGACTTCAAATTTTTAAGGTGACAAAACATTTTTTCTCAAAAATATACTTTTACAAATTATTTTTGAATAATTAAGAAATGTTTTATTGGAAAAATAAGTTCAAATATCATAACAACTATTTTTCCTCCCAAAATCAGCTCCAAACTTCCCCAAATAAGTTTTCACCAGAAAAGACAAAAAGAGGAGCGTTTTTGTCTGACGGTCAGATTTTTTCTGCCTATAAATACCAGCCCACTTCACAGTTTTTGGGCATCCTTTTTCACACAGAACTTTCTAAGTTCAATACCCTTCTCACATTTTCTCTTCTTGATCATTTAGTTTAGTTTTTCTTTTGTTTAAGAGTGATCCAATCATCCAACCTAGAGATCCTCTTCATTCCTCTTCAAGTGCAAGAGAAGAACACAAGGTATCCAAGTGGATACAAAGTGTTGTAGTTGTAGTTAGAGCACTTGTAACATTTGTTACACACTTGATTGTATCATAGTATACATCAAGATCATTTTTCTTTTGAGAGTTTGTGAGGGAAGATCATTGTGAACTTATAGAGATATTGATTATCTCTAGTAGCCATTGGGCTTGTGTGTTGATCAAGTTGATCAAGGGTAGATAGAGTAGATTGAGTCAAGTGAGAGTTGATCATTGTGATCTTGTGAGATCTTGGAGATCTCTTGAAGCCATTGGGCTTGTGTGATTGATCAAGAGGATCATATGTAGATCGGGTAGATCGAGTCTTGTGTCATAGTGTGAAGTAGAAAGGATCAAGTAGATCGTGGTAGATTGGTGCTAGCTAAGATTAGCACTCGACATCTAGCTTAGTGTCGGAAAATAAGATAAGCGACGTTGTACGGTTTTCTCCGCCTGAAGGGTGTTGACGTAGTTCTTGAAACTCTCGAGTGTGGTACTCGGGGAGTGGAGTAGGGCGAAGAAGAGCTTCGTGACTGAACCACTATAAATCTCTTTGTCCCGGTTTGATCTTTCCATCTCTTTCCTTTACTTCTATTTAATTACATTGTGTTTATATTGCATAGTTTAGTGGAGTGTTCATATTGGTGTTGATTGATTACACATAAGATTTGAATCAAAGTTTTTCAATAGAAAAGTTTTTGAAACAAATTAAAAACCGGGAAAACTATTCAACCCCCCTTCTAGTTTTCCACAGGGCACCGAACACTCAAACTGGAACGAAACTCCTCAAACAAAGCGGTAGGCAAGCCTTTAGTAAATATATCTGCATACTGATGTCGGGAAGGCACATGAAGAACCCGGACCTGACCAGCAGCTACCAAATCCCGAACAAAATGAATGTCAATCTCAATATGCTTTGTCCGTTGATGCTGAACCAGATTAGAAGACAGATAAATAGCACTGACATTGTCACTGTAAACTGTAACACCCCCAATTCAATGATGCAGCGGAATTCAAACTGGGTGTTACTCGACGGCACAACAGTCATAATAATAGACGGCACAACAGTCATAATAATAGAAAACGATCTCTAACTGAGTCGTTTTAAAAAGGATGTGCTGCGTGTGTCGTTGCGGTTTAGCAGTTTTAATGCCTACTCAAGTTTTAAATTTATATTTAGCCGACTTATCAATAACACACACACCTAACGAGCAGTGTACCCGGTCAGTATGAAGATAATGGTAAGTAGAGTGTCGATCACTAAGAGTGGAACGTATTATCTCGTTATTCTAATCAATATTTTAATATCCTAACGCAAGGGGGTTTCAGCCTGAGAGACTGGCACGGTTTGTTTGCAATTAAATAATAAAATAAACCAATAGGCACGAATCAGCAGGTAGCACACACGTACACAGATAGATACTTGAGACAATAAGAGGGCTGTCCTTATGATTAAGTAGTTTGTCACTTGTTTTATTGATAGCTTTATATGAAGTGTATATAGTTAACCCTTTCTCGTTGGTCCTATTCTTATCGGCGAGTAAACCCTTAATGATTACTTATGTCTAAAAGTTATTCCTAAGTGATCAATTTAGAAACAACCGTGGGAGCCACATTATGTCCCGCAGTCAAATGCCCGCAAGCCACTAATAAACACAGAGGTTATCAATGCACTAATAAGTAGTAACCAAAGACATCAACATATAAACTTTAATTAATGAGAAAGCAGTTTTAAGGGACTGCAATCTTTCCGTTGCCACATTACACAAGCCACCAATCTTGATGAATTAAAGTTTGCTAACACAATAAAACAAAACTACTTAATGAATTAAATGCATGCAGCACCTTCTTACAACTCTTGTATCTTTGATTTGGGTGTGTCTTGTGCTGCCTCCTTGACTGAATTCGTCCTTTTGTTCTTCTGTTCGAACTTCGGTTTTAGGGTTCGGAACTTGTAATTCGTCTGGTCTACGGGGTATTTATACTTTCTGTCTGAGGGAAGATGCGGCGCATCTACTAAGTAGATGCGGCGCATGTACTTAACTTCGCGTGGGGTCCAAGATTATAATATTCAGGAATATTCGTACACCGCCAGAAGATGCGGCGTAACTCCATGATCAGATGCGGCGCATGTCCTCTTGTATCTTGGATCGTATCTGGTGATATCTTGATAGAGATGCGGCGCATGTCGAGAGTGAGATGCGGCGCATCTGGAGCAGAATTGACTTGATCTTGTCCATGTCAGTAGACTTTCACTTTATGCACGTTTTGCTCCATTATTAGTCCAAAATCATTAAGTTTCACCAAACGCTTGTTTTTACCTGAGAATTACAAAAGTAAACGATTAAGTATCAATCCTCATACATAATATAGTAAAACAAGTCAAATTAATGGGATAAATGATAGTAATAAAATGTACTTATTTGAGTTCATCAAATATCCCCCCACTTGAACTTTACTTGTCCCCAAGTAAACCTTAGAATTTCTTTTATGAAAATGTATCCTAAAAGATGTTAGGATTTATTTTTATATTTAAGCATGTATTCGTTCATTTCATAATCACACAACTAAACATTTAACGAATTAGAAGTAAAATAAAATAAGTCGATAAAAGCAAATCTAATCGTTTAACTGTCCAGTCGCGACGAATATTCTATCATAAGCTTGGCAAGTATACACATCTCCACCACTAAAGCTAAGGAATAACAAGTCTAAAGCGGTAAAAAGGGTTTTTAGGCTTAAGGGTTAATTATTCTCTTTCACTATCGATCTCAAATTCCAGAAAAGGCGACAAAATCACAAATACATGATCGAATCCACGAACACGATACTTGCAATTGCTCAAATCCTTAACTCGAATAGGCTAAAGATAGGTCCAAACTTCACCAATAATAATATATCAAAAAGGGCGACAAAATCATAAATACATAGCCGAATCCACGACTACGATACTTAAGATTGCTCAAATCCCTAATCTCAATAAATCAAAGGTTTGGTTGGATAAAGAATAATAAAGGGCATGGATAACATTTGGGATATAAATTGGTGTAAAATGAAAAATAAACAAAACAAATAAATTAAAATCCTAAGTGTGGTTAATCACTATCCCAACCATCCCATGAATAAGACTCATATCATCGAATAACTCACGCTTTAACACTTGAAACACACGCTTTAGGTAGACACGAATTATACTCAACAAGATCTTAATCAAAGAATAAACCTTAATTGGCGTTCCCATAACTGCCAATTCCCATTCAATCCATAGATATAGTACAACAAATAGTGGTGATATCGACCACTTACATAACTTTACATAAGTTGGTTAAAACAAACATCCAACTTTTCTTTCTTTCTTTTTCTTTTCTTATTTTTTCGATTTTTTTTTTTTTTTTTTTTTTTTTTTTTTTTTTTTTTTTTTTTTTTTAATGAGACATAAAGATGTGTAAAATTTCACCACATCACTAACTTTCTTTCCGGATAATTTTTCCATACTTTTCATGACTTCAGAAATAGTAGTAATAGTGAAAGTAGTAAACACACGAAAAATAAACTCCAAAATATACAATATTTACTTTCACTCCAATTGCATTGTGCAATTTCCCGACCTAACCATAGATAATGAATTACGCACGCGAACACAGGTAATGTAAGGAAACACACTCTGCCTATAGCAATTAACCAACCACGGATTCTAATCTACAGGGTAGGCTAAGGTGTAAGGGTGTAACGAAACATTTTAAACATAGGTGTAAGAAACGAAAGGAATGGCTCTGAGTGTTTTTCTAGGGGTATCTTACTCTAAAAATGAGAGTAACAAAAGGGTTTATACGGGGGTTAACTAACCAGTGTAGTTAGCTAATAACACATAACATATAAAGCTATTTGGGTGTAATCCTAGAATTTTACCAAGTTAGACAAGTCACTCCAATTATATAAATAATACTCATTATGGTGGTCTCGAATAGTATACAAGCCAAGTTCTAAAGTTTACAAGTCACCGGCACACTCATAGATTTGTGAATTTTGAAAAATCACAATTTTTGAAAATAACGTCTTGTGTGCAGCTATGCAACTTAGACTTTAAACAAAAACATGCTAAAAAAATTTTAAATTTTGATATATTAAGTACATATTAAGCATATTTTTGAAAAATAAGGACAAGTAAACGTTCTAATTCTCCATCCCCCCACTTAAGATAAACAACGTCCTCGTTGTTTGTATTTAAAATTAAAAACAGGAAATAGAAAGAATTAGAACGGAAAACTCCCCTGAGATTTGCTCGGTATGATCCTCCAATGTAAGAATGTGAGCTTATGTAATATGGGAGTTCATCAATACCTTCAATAGCCCAGACCTGTAAAAATATAGAGACCACAGAAAAATAGACTCGAGAACATCTCGTTAATCATTGGTAAGAAAAATAAAAATACTAAAAATTACAGGTCAGAGTGTCGATGCGCCGTATCCATGGGATATTGGATACGCCGCATCAACAACCTGTAGGAAATATTAAACTGTACATCATCAGGTCAGTCGATACGCCGTATCTTATAGAAAAAGATACGCCGTATTGAGCCTGGAATAAATACGAATCAGAATAAAAGATGCGTCGCATCCTTAACCAGGGATGCGCCGCATTAAATAAACTGACAGAAAGTTTTAAAGTCAAAAATAAAAATGCAGAAAAATAAAATAAAATAAGATATGACCAGTGCAGGTGATGCGTCGCATCTTATTGATAGAGATGCGCCGCATCTTCTGCAGGTCTGACAGACTCGACACAGAACAGAAAATTAAAAGATAAATCCGGGGTGTCTCCCGGTCAGCACTTGTCTTTATTCCAGAGTCTTCAAGTTAGACTCACGTTCAGCTCCTTAATACCGATCACATTTGAAAGGTTGACTTTCCGCCTCTAGTTGTAATCCCTTTCAAATCATGTTTTACCAAAAGAACTTTGTTAAGCACCGTTGACAATTGGTGCACTCAATTACCAATCCATTAATCATGTTTTGTTGTTCCTTTAGCAAGATATCCGTTCATTGACATATCTTCCATAGCAAAACCTGTTATCATAGGTAAAATCGTCAGTAGCATCTGTTCGCTAGAATATTAATGAATTTAGAAACGAATATAAAGAATAAAAATGGCTGATATCTGCGGACGATGCGCCGTATCCATAAAGTTGGATACGCCGTATCTTATTACGTTAAAATATAATCAGATTTTTATTCAGAAAGTAGATACGCCGCTTATAAATTAGGATGCGCCGTATCGAGTTAAATTATCAAAAATCAACTATATTTATTAAAATTAAATGCGTCATATTAACAAAAGTTAATGCGCCGTATTTTCGTTACGTTTCAAAATACAAGATCTTTGATTCAGAAGATGCGCCGTATCGATAGAGATCGATGCGTCGTATCTATTTAATAATTCGAGAAACTGTTTTTAATTTAAATAGAAAATACGCCGTATCTGTTAAAACAGATGCGTCGTATGTCGGTTATGGTTTAAATTTTTTTTGATTAAAAACAGAATACGGCGCCAAGGGGATAGATGCGCCGTACTCGAATTATTAAATGCGCTGCATATAAAATTAAAACGCCATACGCCGCATCTAGAATACAGATGCGCCGTATCGTTTGTATCAGCAGAATACAGCGACAGCAGTCATGCAGAAAAAACAAATAAAAACAAACACAAGAAAATAAAATAAACTAAAAAAGAAAATAAAAGACAAGCATGGGTTGCCTCCCAAGAAGCGCTTGTTTTTGTTCGAGTCACGAGCCTGACTCCACCCTTATTTACTAGGTAATAGGGTGTACGTCCCCCCACTTGGAATCAAGTGCGGGTGATAATAGCAATAAACACTATAGGAGTGTAAATTTGCTAGTAAAGATGGAAGAAATAAATAAAAATCATACCTTGGCAATATATGTACATCTTTCCTATCCTTACCCGGTTTGGTTAATAAATTGGATGACTTGACCACTTCTCCTGAAAGAGTAGTATGTTGAGGAAAAATGAGTCTCCTTTCTTCTTGGTTAGTTTCTTTGGTAGTAAGGCGTCCCTTGACTTCCGCAGAAGATGAGAAAGGGTCTTTAGCAAGTAAACGTTCTAGTTCCTCTATATACTTCATAGGGTCGGAATCATCATCTTCATCAATCATAGCAATGTTAAGGAGCTCATCACCAAATTCTTCCTCGAGCTCTACCAAAAACGGGTTGATCACAGGTGCTTCATGTGCTTCAATAGGTAGTGTAATAGATCTCACCTCATCAATTTTTTGTTCTGCAACCTGTTTAGGAAAACTAGCAAGATTATTAGTAACGGGATTAATAATATTAAATAAATTTGTACCACTTTGTGTTGTAAGTGATTCCAATTCATCTTGTGAATCTCCATCTTCAACTAGTGGTCTTGCAATATCAGCTTTATCCCGAATAGCCGCCTCAAATAAGTCATCCCACATTTCTTCAAAATCCTTTGTGGGGTCATAATCTGGCTCATCCGCTCCACACCTAAATACTTCCGTTTGTTGTGGTAATTGCGGTATGCCATCGTACGCAATAGCATCAAACTTTTCAATATCAGAATACTCATTATCTTCATCCGAGGGAATATTATCATGGTGTTTTTGATATGATGAGAATATATTTTCCATCTCGGGTGGAAAATTACAAGTAATAGCACTATACACCATTGTCCCACATTCATCTTCATTTTCATCATAAGCACTTTCGGATGAATAAGCTTCTTTGTAAACAATTGCCGGATTTTCATTTAAATCAAACACTTGTGACCCTTCTTCATCTTGGGCAACTTCCGGAGAAATAACATCATCAATAACTATTGCCGGAAACCTAATTGCACCAAAATCGTATGATTCTTCCTTATCATCATCATTTGATAAAGTCCAAGTGTGTCGAAATGGCAATTTGTTTCTTTCTTTCCCTGACTTTTCCTGCTTCAATAACAAGTATTCTTCCATCGTGAGTTCCTTATCCTCGATGACTTGTGCACCATATCTTGCTCTTTCCCAATCGTAGATCCCATTATTGCTCAAGGCTCTTTCCTCTTCAAGTCTCATATATTCTTTCATAGTAATGTCTGGATTGTCCATCTTCATTATTACCTGAAAGATAAACAACCAAGAACAGCAGTAGACGAAACAAAAATAAAAACTAAACTAATAAAAATTAAATAAACACAAAAAATAAAAAAAAAGAAAAAATATTTTTAGGTTACAGAAGATGGATACGCCGTATCCAACAGACAATGGATACGCCGTATACGACACAAGTTAATACGCCGTATCCAACAGACAATGGATACGCCGCATTAGCTTCCTGCAACAATTTTTTTTTTTTTTTTTTTTTCTTTTTTTTTTTTTTTTTTTTTTTTTTTTTTTTTTTTTAGAAAATTTTAAAATTAAAAATCACACAAACTAAAAAAAAAAATTTGCCCACAGAGCGTCAATACGCCGTATTCACAGACAAGAATACGCCGTATTGAAACAGATAGATGCGCCGTATTCACAGACAAGAATACGCCGTATCTCCCTTCTGAGACAGACACACAGACAACAAACAAACGATAAAACAAATAAACCAAACACACAAAAATAAACTAAAAACAGAAAAATACCAATAAAACTAGCAAATAGATAAATTCACTCCCCGGCAGCGGCGCCAAAAACTTGATGTGCTGCGTGTGTCGTTGCGGTTTAGCAGTTTTAATGCCTACTCAAGTTTTAAATTTATATTTAGCCGACTTATCAATAACACACACACCTAACGAGCAGTGTACCCGGTCAGTATGAAGATAATGGTAAGTAGAGTGTCGATCACTAAGAGTGGAACGTATTATCTCGTTATTCTAATCAGTATTTTAATATCCTAACGCAAGGGGGTTTCAGCCTGAGAGACTGGCACGGTTTGTTTGCAATTAAATAATAAAATAAACCAATAGGCACGAATCAGCAGGTAGCACACACGTACACAGATAGATACTTGAGACAATAAGAGGGCTGTCCTTATGATTAAGTAGTTTGTCACTTGTTTTATTGATAGCTTTATATGAAGTGTATATAGTTAACCCTTTCTCGTTGGTCCTATTCTTATCGGCGAGTAAACCCTTAATGATTACTTATGTCTAAAAGTTATTCCTAAGTGATCAATTTAGAAACAACCGTGGGAGCCACATTATGTCCCGCAGTCAAATGCCCGCAAGCCACTAATAAACACAGAGGTTATCAATGCACTAATAAGTAGTAACCAAAGACATCAAAATATAAACTTTAATTAATGAGAAAGCAGTTTTAAGGGAGTGCAATCTTTCCGTTGCCACATTACACAAGCCACCAATCTTGATGAATTAAAGTTTGCTAACACAATAAAACAAAACTACTTAATGAATTAAATGCATGCAGCACCTTCTTACAACTCTTGTATCTTTGATTTGGGTGTGTCTTGTGCTGCCTCCTTGACTGAATTCGTCCTTTTGTTCTTCTGTTCGAACTTCGGTTTTAGGGTTCGGAACTTGTAATTCGTCTGGTCTACGGGGTATTTATACTTTCTGTCTGAGGGAAGATGCGGCGCATCTACTAAGTAGATGCGGCGCATGTACTTAACTTCGCGTGGGGTCCAAGATTATAATATTCAGGAATATTCGTACACCGCCAGAAGATGCGGCGTAACTCCATGATCAGATGCGGCGCATGTCCTCTTGTATCTTGGATCGTATCTGGTGATATCTTGATAGAGATGCGGCGCATGTCGAGAGTGAGATGCGGCGCATCTGGAGCAGAATTGACTTGATCTTGTCCATGTCAGTAGACTTTCACTTTATGTACGTTTTGCTCCATTATTAGTCCAAAATCATTAAGTTTCACCAAACGCTTGTTTTTACCTGAGAATTACAAAAGTAAACGATTAAGTATCAATCCTCATACATAATATAGTAAAACAAGTCAAATTAATGGGATAAATGATAGTAATAAAATGTACTTATTTGAGTTCATCAATCTCTAACTGAGTCGTTTTAAAAAGGATTTATCATTCAAATAATATATCAGAATTTACAAGATAGGTCCCAAAAGGTTCCATGTTTACAAAATACATCAATATAAAGTCATTTGATGTCTTTTTGAATGATAAAATATGTTATAGCCTTCTTGATTGAGTCCGTGCCCCTCCGTGCCATCCTTGATCATTATGCACCTGAAATACATGCTTAAAACTGTCAACACAAAGGTTGAGTGATATTCATAGAGTTTGTTATGGAGTTGAACACAATATGTTGGTAGTGTGAGCTATAGACTCACACTAATGGTTGGAAAACAAAACGGTTATTATTATGCACTAAGCTCATGCAACCAATACGTTAACGTGTACCAATATCGATCGGTGGAGTTACCCCGGAAGGTACTTTGCCAACATACCTAAGTCTCAAATATAGTGCGTTTGTTTGCCTAACCGGTCAACACAAACGGGATTCGTCAATCCCAATAGGCCTATTCACAATACTCGCGCTCACTATTCCTAGTGATTAAATGGTTCATGATATGGGGTCTTGGATTGGCAAGGATGGTACTTAGTGATAATAAAACAATCATATAGCATACAATTTTAAAGCATTGTGTTCGGTTAAAATAGCATGTATTCCCCCCAAGGGTTTGTAAAACAATTAAGTAATAGAAAGTGGGGCTATGAACTCACCGTGAGTTGGATGGTGTCTTAGTGCCTTAATGAATTCGATGGATAAGCCGAGAAACCTCTAAGTGCAACCTACAATAGGACGTTGCGACTTAGGTTGGAATAATGTCTAAGAATACAAAACGAGCATATATATGTCTTGTATATTGTTCATGATGTAGTTACTTAGTGTGTCGTGTAGGTCGTTGTATGGATATGGTTTATGAAACACGTTTAGTTTGTATATCTTGTACTACTGTTCGGGCCATCATAATTCAGAGGTCATGTAGTAAACGTTCGAGGAGCTAGGACACTTTAATTCGTAAATCCAGCAACTCGTCGATCCGTTTACCCAAATGAAACCCCTCACATGAAGCTCCCTAGTGTTGTAGTATTCGATAGAAAATATATGTTTTTGGTCTTTAAACGTTACATGTCCGAAAGTTGAATAAACTTAGGAAAGTTTATTTTGAATGAAGATGGTCATCTTTATAAGTTCATTAAGTCTCGTACGGATGTGATATTATTTGCAAAACCTATGGTATATTGATGGAGTAGATCCAAATTGGTTGATTATGTTACGACTAACACTTTAGTTCATGTTTTCGGCTTAGAAAGCCTTAAGGTCTTAGCCGTGGCTTTGGTCATGGCTACCATGGTCTTGAGACTCATCCTTGGCCTTAGCCGTGGCTGTGGTCTCGGCTTAAGGTCATTAGACCTCTTGGTTTTACTTGGTCGTGACGAAAAACATAGTTGTTAAGCTAATAAGGGGCTGTTGAAAATTTAAAAAAATATCTCATTCGTTATGCGTTTTCAGGACTAGTGCTCTAAAGATTTTTTTGAAGAAAACGTCGTTCCGGACAACTTTCATGTTTTAACTTTTTGATGAAACGGACCAGAAGTGCCTCGTTTTTCGTGTTTTAGGTTCTGTTACAGAATGTTAATTCCAGTTTTGCCGTTTTGGTTTCGCTAACTTCTTTTGGCCATAACTTTTGACTCGTGTACTCGTTTTCGATGATTCAAATTGCTATATTTTTCTTTTTAATTCCTCTATAACAGTAGGTATGTGTATCATATCATGGTTATACTATTTTGGTCGTGTTTCACAATATATGACACTAGTTTCCTTGATTACTTAACATAGGTTAACATATAGTTTTCATAACTTGTTTTAAGGGTTTTTATACATCATGAACATAACACAAAAACCATATATAGCATGAAAGAAGCATAATAAGCATGAAAATGTAAGACCTTCTTACATCTACTAAAACAAGTTACGTGATCGTTTATGGACTCTAGGTTGTTACACCTGTGATCTAGGATGAACTATGATAAGCGTAATGATAATATTGTCGGAATATTCAATGAAAGAATACAATACTATCACAACTAGGTTTTTCCAACTTCACCGTTTGTTATTAAACATAGCCCCAATACTACTTGATCAATAGTAATACGGTTACTCTCAATAGTAACAGAGATCAAGGAAAACCTTGATTACTTTGAGGCTAAACAAACCTAACAACATCAGACCCCTTTTCTGATGTTCCCACACACACTCTTTTGATGTTTTACATATTGACACCCTTTGGTGTTTAAATTCTAAGCACACTAGAACACTACATAAAACATTCTGGTGTCTTCACAGATAACACATGGTGAAGCACAAAGACACACTTTGTATCTAAGGGTATGATCTCCCTTTTATAGTACAAAGGAGATCATTACAAAATTGATAAGTCTTGTCTACTACTTGCTTGTGTATGTCAGTCATTAAGATACAACTTGTATCTTTGTTTACAACTTTGTTGACTGATCAAATATCTAGATATTATCTACCGTATATAATTGACTCATATACAAAATATCTTCTTCATCCTTATCTATCCAGCATCAGTATGACTCACTGATCAGCAGCAGCTTCATTTGTACTAGCAACAGTATGTTTGCACTAGCAGCAGCTTGTTTGTACTAGCAGCAGAATGTTTGCAGTAGCAGCAGTATGCTCTGAACCAGTAGTAGTATAAAATACACTAGCAGCAGTATGATTTATGCCTAGCAGCATAATCTACTTAGCGTATTTTGCTTATCATTTCAGTATTCTTCATGTTTCATTCTTCTTGTTCTGTGATCATCAAATCTATGAAAATATAATTCTCAACAATTTATTTGATAAACAATTAAAGTAATTTAAAGATGTATCTCCCCCAAGTAGTTTAAAATGAATAAAAGAGTAAGAGTGGGGCTATGACTCACCTTAGCTGTAAAGGTCAAAGTAATATTATGTCAAAAGTATCACGGGAACGGCTCTAACACACGACCTGAATAATAGGAAAGTCTGAGATTTCGATGGTTTAAGCTTGACTTATGTGAATGATGATTGTGGAAAAGTATCGGATGACGAATTGATTTGTGATGAAAATGCATGATATGCTTAAAATGCTTAAAGTTCAAAAATAATATTATATATAATATTATCATGTTTTTATGTTTATTGAATCCATAAATATCGTCTCTTCAAAAGTTGGTGGATGATAAGTTATGTGTATTCGTTTAAAAGTTACGTTATATAAATATAAACGTAGCGTTATTTGAATATATCGTACAAAAGTGCACGAGAGGGTTTTAAGAATGAAAATGTGTAAACCATTTAGTGAAAATATATAAGGATTAAAGTTACTAAATGTCCCTTGAAGTTATACGAAATTTACACTTTTAACCCTAACGGTGAAACATTTGCACCGTTAGTCCCTGGTTAGGTTTTAATTACATTATTAGTCCAAAAGGTTCAAATATGACATTTTAAGACTTGTAGTTACTGTTTTGACCTTTTCTACCCATAATTTACAAAAATGACAGTTTAGAACATATTTATCCGAAAGTTACAATTCTAACCCAAATAGTAAAATATTTTGCATTTTAAGTCCAAAAGTTACAAAACTTATAAAATAAAATTTCCGAAAGTTACATTAGCCTTAAATAGCTTATTTAAATTTAGGAAACTGCTTATTATTCGAAAAGAGCTTATTTTTGGCTTAATGGGCTTTAACGAGCTAAATACAAGGCCCATTAAGAGAATTAGATCCGGGGAGTTTCAAAAGAGTTTGGGCCTGATATTAGGCTTATTTTATAGTTCTAAAAACATAGTCCAACTGCTTATTCGTATGTGCTTATTGGGCTTTTAAAAGCCCATTCGATATATATGTATTATAGAAATTGTTTTGTACAGCGATCACTTGGTCAATTAAAAAGGTGTTTTAGGAGCTTATTAGAATATATTATTAATGCAACTTATTAGTTTGGTCTAAAGAGAATCTAGTGATGTAATTTATTCGGTATGTTACATGTGAAAATTGGATTTAAATGTGCCCTTTTTTAGTCGAATAACAAGAGTTCCAAAAATATGCACATGACATAATATAGGTCCGATGTGTATTATGGGTTTAAAAAGTGTCTCGTTAAGCATTAAAACGAGGAAATAAATGTCGAATGATGATTGTTCTTGATTTCTAGCCGTCCGAAATATTAGGAGATCATGTTTATATGATAAATGAAATACGAAAAATTAAAGAAATAAATGGAAAGCTAGATAGGATCGAATGAAGTGAAATAAAAATGCGTGAACTTTATAAATAGAAGTATGAATAGAACAAAGAATTCGAGGGACTTACTACACCACAAATGGTGGTGGAAAACACGTTTAAAGGACTAGTACTCGAATGAGTTGCACGTAACTTGTTAAAAGGATCACCAAAGGGTCGAGTGAAGTATATACGACTTGGAAATGGTTCCACCAAATGGAGAAATGGCCCTTGCTTCCCTGTGAGGTCTCAGCTGGGAGGATTTTTAGAGAGAAATGTGGGATAAAAGTCTAAGTGTGAATGGGAGAATTTGTGAATGAGTTATACGTATGCACATACATGTATATATGTCGACATATATTAATTTAAGGACAAGTTGGGATTGTTATTCGATCTTGGCAGGGAGGATAAGATTTAAAAGATCTTGTCTAGCCAACTTGGGTATAGAATACATAAAAAAGGTTATGTGGGATTGTGTCTAGGCTTAGGTTCATGTGGTATATATATGTATGTCGACATATATATAAAAGGGTCCAATTATTATTTAAGACGTGACCAAATGGATTAGAGGTAGTGTGAAAATGTGTTTAGGATTCATTGAAATCCTTTTCAACTTGAAAACATAAGTGACTTGGGTAAAAACCAAGTTTGGTTGAATTTGGTTAAGGGTTGAATGAGTTGTATATGTGTGTCAAGTCAAGTTAGCTTTGAAGTTTGTTTGGAGTTCAAACGTTCGAACCAAACCATGAACATTGTCAATCCTGAATCTTGGGTGTAAGGAGAATCGAACCATTTAAAGTAATGTGTAGATTGTATGTCGAATTTTAGAGTAAAATAGGCTAAGTAAAGGTGAGTTGGATCGAGTAGTATAAAAGAGAAAATAATAATTGGGCTGAAATTGGTATTGGGCTTGAATAGTGTTGGATTAGGAATTTAAGAGTTATGGATCCGTTTGGTTTAAAAGTATAATGGACTGTCGTGGTGCATGTGTGAGCTCATTCCAAAGTATCTTGTATCACGTAACAACGTTTTTGAAAAGAAATGTAATAAACAAAATTTTCAAATTTTACTCGGAAAATGGTTAAGTGAACAGTAACGATGTGTTAATACTAGATTAACGATCACTAATGACTAGGGAATTCTACGGGTTGCTACACTAGACATCTAGCCTTGATGTCCTTTTGGTTTACCGGGGTTGACAACACCAAGTACCTATGAGCTTCTTTCGTGTCATGGGAAGGAACAAAGTTTATCTTCCCAAGAGTTTTCTCGCTTAAACGCTATAGTCTTCACCTAACCTTTTTGGTATTTGATCAGAGAGCTGATAGATCATCAAGGTATTCCTGCCCTTGCGAATCTCTTGTTCCTGAGCTAGAGTTCCTTGTACATACTGGCTGATAAGCACTTAGTAGGTTTGCAAGACAACTCTTTGACGATATCTAGGACCTGAACTTCTGCTGTTGATGTTCAGTGAGTTTGTCTTCTTTAATCAGTTCATCCTAGATTCCTGATGTCTCTAATTCTTGAGCCTTGTTCAGGAAGTCATGCTGATCATCATAACTTCTTGATCAGTTAGATTAAACTTGGTGAGGTGTTCATTGTTAATGAGAGAAAGGCCATCAGGGATATAGAGACATTTGTCAGATCTCAGTGTCCCTGATGTTTGCTCAAGCAACTTACTCACTGAGACTACATCAGTTGAGCTAAAGCGCATCTTCAGTTGGTCTTTACCAACTCTTTAAAGAATGCTGTCTGAGCTTCATCCCTTTATCAGGGAGATGCATTCTCACTAATCATCAGTGAGTTAGATGATCACTGATATTCTGTCAGTAAATGTCTGGGCTATTTTATGTTCAAATCCTTGTCAGGGACATTTGGGTCAATTGTTGACCCAACAATCTCCCTCTATTTAAACATAAAGATGGCCCAGGTTTTATCAGAGATAAGTGAGCATAACGACTTCTTCTTATACTCTGATTTACAACAAAGGTATGATGAACGCTATTGTTTTTAGTTCTGTGTGATACTACTTGTTGGATATTATCAGAGATAGGTGAGCATAACGGCTTCTTCTTATACTCTGATTTAAAAGCATGACCTAAAGTAAACAATGTCGTTTTAAGCTTTTATCTTCGATACCTTTTGTTGAAGATTAAGTTTTAGCCTCTTATCTTCATCTTGAGTCACCATCTTAGTTCTTGGTTCGATCTTCACTTGTTTGAGCTTTATCCTCAGGTAGTGGTGTTTCTTATTTAGTTTGATGATGACCTCCTGAACATTTTTGTTTAGGATCTCCTGAGCATTTTTACTTAGGGCCTCCTGAGTTTTCTTTCTCAGGGTCTCCCGATTCTTCATTATCATGGTTTCGCTTAGGATTTTCTCCTGAGCATTATCGCTCAGGGCCTCCATAGTATTCTTTCTCAGGATCTCCTGAATCTTCATTCTCAGGGTTTCGCTTAGGTTTCTCTTCTTTCTTTTCCTTTTTTTTTTGGTTCTAGCAGAGACTTGCTAATCATAGATATCCTAAGTTATTAACAGTTTGTAAGTGAGCAAAAAGGCTTCTTCTTACAAACTGTTTTACAACAAAGAAAACATAAATAACACTCGGTAAAAACAGATTCTTTGTTGTCTTGAACCATTTATCCTTTTTTGTGCTCAGGGTCATGTTCCCTGATTCTTGTTTTGCTCAAGCCTTTATATCTATTATTGTGTGTAAACTCAGTCCCTGATGATTTGTGCATCAGGTTCACATCTTTAGTTATAGCTATCATAGATTCTCATAAATGCTTTCTCCCCCTCAAAAGCTGTAACTTTAGTGAAAGATTTTGGAGTTCATGCATTTATGGTTATGGTTCAAGTTTAAGGAACTCAGTTTCTTTTTGAGTGTCTATCAGTTAGAATAATAGACACTGAGACCTTTCAAGGAGTAATTTTCATCCTGAAGGGTCCTCAGAGAGTGACTTACTGATGCTATGAACAAGCTGTCAGTGAGTTATACTCTCTTGATCATTGATAATTAGTGAGAAGTTTAGATCTTTTTATTCATAGTTTACATGAAAGAAGATATTAGTTCACATTAATCTCTCCATGAGTAGAATTACAGGTAATCTAAACTTAATCAGTAGTAAGTGAGCAATGGCTTCTTCTTACATACTGATTATTACATCAAAGAATTACAATATTTATCATACCTAATTCTATTGATGTTGATGAAGTACCAATAGACTCTGGAGATTGAATCTGTTTTTTTCAGTTCTGCAACCTTTTCAGTCTGTAGTCCAATATCTTCGTACTTCAGTGCTCTGAAGAACTAGCAACCACTCTGGCCAGAGTCTTGTAAACTTAGGTAGTACTTGCTTCCTACCTGGTTTGAACAATACAGTCCATGAACTGCACAAGCTGATTCCTCCTGAGGTAAGATCAGTTGGTGTATCAACATTGTACAGAGCAAGTATCAGGGAATGTTTTACTTGGCAAATTTACACCATGGGATGACTTGGTTGTTTTTTCCTGTCTTCCCATGAGTTAGCCAAGTATAACCCAGGCTGTAAGCACGTCTTCTTGCTTACAGGCTGGGCACCAACGAGGAGAGAACCATCAATGATTTTCTTCCTTAGTTGCTAGACGTCTTTAGGTGAAGTTTTTGAAAGAACAAGGACAACTTTATGCAATGAATTGCCCCTTTTTGTACAATTTGTACCTATCCCTAAAGACGTATCCTCTTTCCCACTCTATCTTTTCCTTTAGATACCTCTGAACCCCCTCGTATTTATCCATGTTGGTTGCTACTGAGATCACCTTTGAGCACTTCCAATTGTCACCACTTTGATGGCTAATGAGAGTCTAATTGGTAATGAAGCTCTCGCCATATATGTGACCTTTGATGATGAAGGCGATTACACAGGACTTCATAGTCCATTTAAACCTCCTTCAGATTAAAGGTACTTGAGATTCTTGACACACAACGTCTTGCGTTACTTGTGTTGTCTAGAATCTCTTGAAGATCGGTGGTGATGGAAGTGGCTTGCATGGTGGATCGAGGGTGGTTAGATCGAGCATCTCTTTGCACAAGAACGGTTTGAAAGTAGCCATTGAATTTGAAAGGACGCTCGATGATGTTTTGGTGGGGGATTTAGATGGTGGGGATTTGTAGAGGATTGTGGTTGTAGGTTATTAGCCGTCATTTAAGAATGGCTAAAAGTTATTAGTAGTCATTTAAGAACGGATCTAGATCATAAGAATGATCCACCCGCTCTGATACCACTTGTTAGTCCGATTTTTATCGATTTAAACTTGAGCAACCCATGAATTAACAGAATATACATAAACACGTAACGTTTGGACATTGAAAGAATAACGAGTTTACGATTCATGATGGGCGAAATTACAAGGTTACTCAAGAACCCACTTAGACACACTAATGACTTGGTTGGCTTTTCAAGAGGATATTTGCAGACGGCTATCCCCGCTGAGAGACAAATTAAGAGACACAAAGAATCAAGCTAGGCTTGGGTTCTAAGTGTTTTGAGGATTCTAACGCTTTAACTACGTTATGGAATTCTCACTTCTTACTCTCGTTGAATGCGCACATTCTGCTTTGTTGGAACTGGTTTATATAGCGGAGAGATTACTGTTGCTTCACGTGGGAATAATGATCTTGTCAACTATTCGTCGATAGGCACGTGCCTAGACATCTAGCCTTGATGTCCTTTGGTTTACCGGAGTTGACAGCACCAAGTACCCATGAGCTTCCTTTGTGTCTTGGGAAGGAACAAAGTTTATCTTCCCAAGAGTTTTCTCGCTTAAACGCTATAGTTTTCATCTAATTTTCATGGTCTTTGATCAGAGAGCAGAGAGATCATCAAGGTATTTCTGCCCTTGAGAATCCTTTGTTCCTGAGCTAGAGTTCCTTGTACATACTGGCTGATAAGCACTTAGTAGGTTTGCAAGACAATTCTTTGACGATATCTAGGACCTGAACTTCTGCTGTTGATGTTCAGTGAGTTTATCTTCTTTAATAAGTTCATCCTAGATTCCTGATGTCTCTGATTCTTGAGCCTTGTTTAGGAAGTCATGGTTATCATCATAATTTCTTGATCAGTTAGATTAAAGTTGGTGAGGTGTTCATTGTCAATGAGAGAAAGGCCATCAGGGATATAGAGACATTTTTCAGATCTCAGTGTCCCTGATGTTTGCTCAAGCACCTTACTCACTGAAACTGCATCAGTTGAGTTAAAGCGCATCTTCAATTGGTCTTTGCCAACTCTTTGAAGAATGTTGTCTGAGCTTCATCCCTTTATGAGGGAGATGCATTCTCACTGATTGTCAGTGAGTTATATGATAACTGATATTCTGTCAGTGAGTGTCTGGGCTATTTTATGTTCAAATTCTTGTCAAGGACATTTGGGTCAATTGTTGACCCAACAAATCTCCACCACTTTGACGTTAGCACCTAGGATAAACTATCAAAGAGGGCTTTTAAAGGGTTGTAATGTTAGGTGTAAGGTTATGGAAAACACGGTTTTGTTGGATAAAGGGAATTTTTACTGGTGGCAAGTCAATTATCTAAGTCAATCACATGTATAAGGTGGCATTGCTAAGCCAAGACTAGACTCGACTCGCTAACTACTAATTCTTTTTGTATTTTTCTTGACACTATCTTGACTCAAACAAAAAAATAAAGACGGGATGGTAGTCCGTATGTTTTGTTTTTCTTTTCTATTTTTTTTTTCTTTTTATCATTTTTTATTTTTCTTTTTGATTTCTCTTTTTTTTCTTTTTTTTCATACACTATTGCCCTACCATCTAAAATATACATCCATACAAAAGGGATTTATAGTTGCATCCCTACACTTGAACTTTTAAATAATTAAAAACTAACTAGTAACCCGAATTAAGAGGATCAAAACACTTGGAGTACTTTAAAACTTTTAACGTACATACGGAGGTAATAACATTGACATTCTTTCCCATTACACCATAATAACTAGTACTTTACCAATGAGTCTCAATCGTCCCAAAACTGTATTTACAAGATATGACTCGACTTAACAAATGTTGTAATAATAATGCACTAAAGATCAGTGCATACAAGGTAGGCTAAGGCGATTTTGGTATACATTTGGGGGTGGATTGTAAACAATGCTCTTCATTAATATTTCGGAATCAACCGAAATATCACGAGAACCGCGAAAAAGATAGGCTCTGAGGGGTGTACTAGGGGTATCTTGTACTAAAAATGAGTATAGCAAGGGTGTGGGAGAATTACTTGACCAATGAAGCCAATGTAATTATAAACAGGTTTAAAAACAATGGTTATCCTAATGCCTCTTATCATTTAGTAAATCCTAACTAGTCTCACTAGCGATCTCGAGATGCATCACAAATGCAAGTTCTAGAATCTATATACTACCGGTACACTCATAAGCATTAAAGGTGAATGCTTTTTCCTAATAATCTAAAGGCGAACCTCACATTTTGGGGTGGAAATTTTTGGGTGGTAGGGTTTTTGTGCTAGCTATATAATTTTTATCCATGAGATGCTTATTAAAACTAAAGCTTCACTCCTATATGTCATAAAAAATTTTAAATTTTTGGTGCTAAAATCACCTTCACAAGTATCTCTTTCAGTTTATTACACAATTACTCTAAAACAAAGCAAATATCAAGCGAGTTATAGTTTATAAGGTATCCTATTTTTTCCTCCCTACACTTAAATTGAACATTTTCCTCAATGTTCTTGAAAAACATCAAAGTTATAATAACAGAAAGAATAAAAGAGATGAAAGAAACTAATACTCCCCTAATTTTCTCGGCATGGACGATGTGAAATATGGTTAAATCCTCCTCCAAGAAGATAAACAAGATAAGCTTCACTCCCAATGTATACTTCCATCTTCTTGTCCAATATAACCTGTAAATCACTAAGAAAACGAACACGAAACCTCGCATAAAATCGGCGGTAAACACTATATATAATAAAATAAAAATCTTAGAAAGCAAATAAGATATAATGCTTGCAATATAAATGTTTACAGAATCTTGAAAATTTTCAAAAATTAAGTTTCGACAAAAAAAACAAAAATATGGAAAACTGTTGCTACAGTGCCTGACACCATCGGGTGTAAACCCTGACGCCGTCAGGATTGACCTGACATAATTTTTACTTTTTGTTTCCTGGAAAATTTTTTGGAAAAATCTAATTATTAAAACCTGAAAATTATGTAAAACATTCATTGTGACTCGATACAAACATTTGACTCAAACAAACACTCAAATACGATAGAATATATGCTAATCATCAATTGTTAACTTTCATATTTGAATTCATTCTTTGAAACAAATATGATCTTCCCTACACTTATCTTTTTGTAAAATACCTTTATATGCAATTAAGACGAGGTTAAACACGTGGCCTGTGGACTGGTATAATAAGTACAATTTCCTTCAAAATATGAAAATTCCTACTCTAAATGATGAAGCTGATTGTCTTATGTGGATTACAAACCAAGGCAACATGGTGAAATTTAAAACAAGTCAAGTATGGAAAGATGTTAAAGGGGATGGAGTTAAAGTCCATTGGGATAGGTTGGTATGGTTCTCTCAGTGCATTCCAAGACATGCTTTCATTTTATGGTTGGCCATTAAGGAAAAATTGATTACTCAAGACAGGATACTTAATTGGTATCCCCAAAAAGATGTTTGTTTTCCTTTTTTCAAAGCAATGCTAGACTCCCATGATCATTTGTTTTTCCAATGCTCATTTGCTACTTATATATGGAATGAAATGATGACCAAAGCAAGAACAAGATCCACAACTATGAGTTGGAAGGATATAATCAGAGATGTAGCTAGTAATAAGAGCCATAATAATATTTGGTGTATTATTAGGAAACTGTGTCTAGTTGCAACTTTCTACTTCATTTGGCAAGAAAGAAACTGCAGAATCTTTAACAGTGAAGAAAGAGATAAGGAAGTGATATGCAGAAGTATTTATGATGATGTTAGATCAAGACTTATGTCAATAAGGACCAAACACTATATAGCTATTAAGTTTGCAGCTAAAGTATGGGACATCCAATTCAACTGATGAGATAACAGGGGAATTTAAGGAGTGTTTGGAAAACAGTTTTAGCCTCAATGATTTTCAAAATGAGGCTTAAATCAGTAATGACTAATTGCTGTCTGGGACCAATTTAGTCTGTTTAGATTAGATTCCTAGTGCCCAGGTCTCTTTTGGGTACTATCTTGAAATTAAGTTCATATATGTGAATGGCCTTGTACATTGAATATTTTTTTTATCCATCAAACTGAAGTTCTGCATATTTCATTTGGCCTTGGTGTAAGGATTGGTATGTTGTGGATTCTCAGTTTGCTTGGTATCAAAAATGATATTCATAAGGTAGTTTTCTCATTGAGGAGGGTATATGAACTTGTAGGGTAGTATAAGTTGCAAGGAATAGTGAGGAGTGAAAGATGAACCTACTTGGTCCTTGCATTATACTACATAGGAGGTTTGGCTGGAATTCTCTTAGAGGGTATGTGTTCCCATCTGATGAAGCCTGACTATTGCTTAGCTTAAATTATGCTAGTGAGGGGTATTTGCTAGTATGGTTTGAGCTATGAAAATAACTCAGGAAATGTAGTCAGTTTTAGATATAGCCCCTCTTTGATGAGAAAGGGTGCTATAGCCTTCATAACGATGCCTGCTAATTGATCTCTTAAGACAGTGTGGATGATGGTTGACTGTTTTAAGTTGAACTTTTAGTATGGAAATGTAATCATTGGGTTATGGTGGGTGAATTTGGTGAACATTCGATGGCAAAAGGGGTATGCCAGAGATTATGCACATCAGAGTTGTCTGGTTCTTTGTTATCAGAGGAATGTTGTGTGAGATATAGTTTCATTACTGTATTTTTGTTCTTGCTGTAGGGTATTCACAATGCAAGAAACACTAGCTTGAGGCTTTAGATTGGATCGAATGGACAAAGAACTAGAGAGAGAAAGTGATGGGAACTTCTAGAGAGAGAAACAATGTGTGTATTAGCTTAAGATAATGTGAAGTTCCAACCCTTCCCATGTGTGGGAAGGGGTATTTATACTTACAATATATTATGCCCCTAGCGGGCTGTAGAGTGAGCTGACAGAGGGTAAAGACCTGACCCACTCCACAATACTAATAATAACTAAGCTACTAATAATATTACTGATAATCCTATGAGCTATGATGTACTAATAATTACTCGGGGTGACCGAGTCTTCAGCTGAATATTCATATTCCTAACAATCTCCCCCTAAGGGAGGTCACCCCAGAAGTAATGTTTTGAATTTCAGCACTTCTTCCTTGGATCTTGACATCATAGCTCGTAATCATTGAATCTTCAATGTCGTAGATTGTTGTGCAAACATCAGTGATCTGAAGATGACTTCTCTTTTGTCTTGGATGAACTGTGAGTAATCTTTGAAAGTATCATCCCTCTTGAGTCTCCAAGTCATCTTTCTGTAGTAAGACTCCATGTGATGAAATATACTTAGAGCCGACATGCTCACACGATATGGTGTCATGATCTTCAGTATCAGAGTTAGCAGAAGCTGTGTTGAAGGTCTTTTAGGGTGATCATGACTTCTTTGATGATGATGTGGTGTGAGCATGTGGTGATGGATTGGCATCTTTTCTGCAACCAGCTACAACAGCAACCAGCTACAGCATTCCACTGCTACAACTGCCAGAAGTTCCTGCATACGACAATTAGCAATAATTCGACCGGTACTTACAAGTTTGGACTTCGAGATAGTTAACAGCATATTGTGAAAACTCTCTCTAATCCTTACCAAGACCGTTCCTAATCGAAAACCCACAGAGGGCCTTTTAAGATTTTACCGTAGTAAATCAACGATTAGGTGAGTCGCTGGAGATCACTCCACGACTGTAGACCGGTTGAAACCGCCGCGACCACTAAGCGTAATCCACGAGGGATTACCGAAGTGACCTGCTTTCAGGGCTGCTTGATGTTGACCCTGGCAGGAATTTCCATTCAATCATTGAGAATTACATTTGTAAATTCTCTCATAAATGTTCTGGCAGATTGCTAAGATCTGCGTAGGACTCTTAAGTTTACAACTGGTGTCCTTAATGATGAACAACCAGAGTAGAAATGATCCGTGTTCCTATGAGATCTTATTGTGAATCTCTTGGCTCTAGACTCAATTGTGCATTTTGATTTGGTGATCGGAGGCTGGAGAGAACTGCCACCTTTTCAATATCATCTAACTCGGAGTGAGAAAGACGATAGGAATGTATTGAGCTCCGTGACAAATGAAACAAGAATCCTTTGAGGGACCTTGAGTGGCTAGGGAGGGTTGTGCAGCGTATCACTGGGTCCATGATACTTTGTCTTCAATGCCAGCAATCAACTAAGTGATTCTGACAGCATATGTATTGACCCGGTTTCTGCCTAAGTTGTAAGGAGGGCTATTTCTTTTCACCCTTTCTCTTTACAATTCTTTTTCATTATTCAACCCCTTCAGTGCTTACCGAGACTTCATAACTAACACCTTGTTGGGTTTGTTCTAGTGTCAGCTCCATCTCAGTCGGCACTCTTCCCTCATTCACTTTTCTCCTTTTTAATCATACCTAAGGACTTCTACACTAACTAGTGGATTATCCCTGGGTAGATCCCTCCGGCTCTGGCGGGATCATGGGAACTTGAGCCTAACCTAACCATCCTTATAGCTCCATGCGTTAATTAAGATGGTCGGTCTTTGATATTCATCCATGATAGCCAAACCAAATCTTTGAAAAATCTCTCCAAGTGTTCATGATTCTGAAACACATTTTTGCAAACACTTGAGAGTTTTATATTTTTCAAATGCTCCCCCTCAACATGTGCTCGAGTGATAGTTTTATAAATTTGCACATGTTAGGTAGAGCTCGCACTTTTCGAATTGATCAACTTTCAGAGAACATGACCGATTCGAGACACGCTTACATCACTAGTTAGACTAGCTTGAAATTATTACCCGGCCTGGTCAAGTCCACAGAAAGTTTCTCGAAGTGGTACACTCTACTTAGATACATCTTTTTCGAGACACGCTTACATCACTGGTTAAACCAGCTTGAAATTATTACCCGGCCAAGACGTATCCTTTCGATTGATGACAATTCAAGTTTCGTCAATTCTTTGGTGAAGTCTGAGCCTTGCTCACATAAGATGCCAAATCCTTTGTTTTGTTAAAAACATTTGCTCCCCCTCAATATGTGCATCGATATTAAGAAAGATTTTCGCACATATGGAAGAGCTTGCGTTTATGACCAAAACATTTTGCTCCCCCTCAATATGTGCCTTGATATGCAAAATGGTTTAGCACATACGGGAGAGCTTACATTGACTTCCAAATCATCACATTTTATCAGAATTTCCTATTTAAATCACATTCTCTCCCCCGATCAAAAATTTCAAACCATTTGAGATTTGTGATCCCAATTGATTTAAATACATTTAGAAAAATTTGGGGGAAAATGTGGTCAGGTTTAAATGTATTCTGATTTTGGAGCATACTATGCTCCCCTTGAAACAACGAGAGAGTGTCACTGCTGATGTTTGCACAAATTTGGCAAGGTGTCGGAAATTTGAACAAATATGCTCCCCCTCAATTTATGACCCGTTTTCCATTAAAAGAGTTGTAGTCATTTAATTGAGCGACGGGTATTTGTGAAAATTTAAATCAATTTACCACCTTGTGTAACATCAAGACTCTCTTGAAGAAGCAAACAAGATAAAGAGTCTGATGTAAAGAAGACTTCTCTTCTAATACAAGAAATGACGCACTGAAACGTACATCAAGTCGGGAGAACATGGATATAAAGTAATCCATGCCCAGGTGAACATCACCCGGTTGGAGGAACAGCTGTCTTTTTGGCGACATGCTTTCCCCATTGAACAGTGCGGGTTGCAGTATGAAGTAACTGCAAGCCATTAAGACATGTTTTAACTTATTAGTATAACTTCTGCTCAAGCTTCATTTAAGAATCCGTGCCATTGTTGAATGACATTTCTAGATCCGTAAATGTTATCGATAAACAGAAGACATGCCTAGGTAGGACTATTTTTTGTATTTTCTGATTTTTCGATTTTTATGGTTTTTATAGGTTTTATATTTTTGTATTTTTCTTTTTGATTTAAGATATATACAACTATGTACAAGGATATAAGAAGACAATCCTTTACTCCTCCTTTTCTTCCTGAAGACACTTGAGGGTTTCAGGAGTCATGCTTTTCATGCCAAGGCGTGGGAGAATAAACTGAAACCTTTCTCTTGGGAGGGCCTTGGTGAATATGTCAGCTAACTGAAACTCTGTCCTCACGAAGTATAGTTCCACAATTCCTTTTTCCACCTGTTCCCTGATGAAGTGATGCCTGATGTCGATGTGTTTTGACCTGGAGTGCTGAACATTGTTACAACAAAGAGCAATGGCGCTTTTGTTGTCACAATATAGGGGAATTTTGTTGTATGAAAATCCATAGTCCGAGAGTTGTGATCGCATCCAAAGGATTTGTGCACAACAAGCAGACATAGCAATGTACTCAGCTTCAGTAGATGATATGGAAGTACTCATCTGCTTCTTAGAAGACCAACTAACCAACTTTTCCCCTAAAAACTGAGCTCCTCCTGAAGTACTTCGACGAGTGTCTTGACATCCCGCATGATCAACATCCGCGTAAGCCGTTAACTCCATTGCAGTGTCCTTAGGATACCAGAGACCCATATGAACCGTGCCTTGAAGATATCGGAAGATCCTTTTCACTGCTTCAACATGCTTATTGGTTGGTCTGGATTGATACCGAGCACACATACACACAGCAAACAGAAGATCTGGTCTGCTAGCCGTGATGTACATCAAAGATCCAATCATGCTTCGATACTTTGTTATATCTACTGGAATCCTTGAAGGATCTTCATCCAGCTTTGTTCTATCAACCATGGGAGTGTCAACAGGTTCACTTGAATAGAATCCAAACTTTTTCAAGATCTCGTTGGCGTATTTGGATTGATTAATGAATATGCCTCCGGGACTTTGAGAAACTTGTAATCCTAAGAAGAATGACATTTGTCCCATCATGGACATTTGGAACTTGGAATTCATTTCCTTTGAAAAACTATCACATTCACTAGGATCTGTTGAAGCAAAGATGATATCATCTACATATATCTGAACAAGTAGTAGATGGTTTCTTGACTTCCTGGTGAATAGTGTGGGATCAACGACACCCTTGGAGAATCCGTTCACTAGGAGGAACTTGGACAATGTATCGTACCATGCCCTTGGCACCTGTTTTAACCCATAAAGAGCCTTCTTCAAGCGGTAAACATGAGTCGGATGTTCAGCATCCACGAATCCTTCTGGTTGACTCACATAAACTTCTTCCTTTAAGTCACCATTCAAGAATGCCGTTTTGACATCCATCTGGTAGACTATCATATTTCGACTAGCAGCATTTGCAAGGAAGATTCTTATAGCTTCAATTCTAGCAACCGGAGCAAACGATTCTTCAAAATCAATGCCCTCTTCTTGTCTGAACCCTTTAGCAACTAGCCGTGCCTTGTTCTTTAACACATCACCATACTCATCAAGCTTCACTTTGAAGATCCACTTTAAAGCAATGATCATTGCAAGCTCTGGAGGAGGCACTAATTCCCATACTTCAAGTCGATCAAATTCATGGATTTCATCCTGCATAGCCTGGAACCAGCAATCTTTAGTCATTGCTTCTTTGGCATCTTTTGGTTCGACTTTGGACAGTACGGAATTGAATAAGCACCATAGTGCATCAGTGGCTAGTTGATTACGTGTGGATACTGGTCGTGAAGGATTGCCTATGATGTTGTCGATTGGATGATCACTGGTCCATTTCCTGATATTGTCGTGAGGTTGTGGGTTATGAACAGACGTAGCAGTGCTATGTCCTTCAAGTGAGGATGTGTCTGATGAATGTTCAGGAGCAAATATGTTCTCAAAAGGAGCCTCATCAACAGGAGCAAAAGGATTAACTTCCAATGAATTATTATCTGAAGATTCTTGTATTACTGGAGAAGTTTGAGCGTTTGATGACGAAGGCGATAGACTGGCAGCTGGAGCATTGTGACTGACTGATACTGAAGCTGTGGGGCCTTCTGAACCTTGTGGGGCTTGAACCTCAGCCATGGGAAGTACAGCAGGTACACTTGGAATGGTTCCATTAGTTGGCTCAAAGTATTCATCAAACATAGGATCAAATAACTTCTTTAACTCCTCACATGTAGGTGGCACATAAGAATCTACAGGCGTGGAATACTGTACAAGTCCTGAACTAATGGGTCCAGGAGACAAAAGGTTAAGATCGGGTCCAGAACTAATTTGTCCTGAAGCAGGTTGCTCACTTAGCTCATCGAACGTAACATGAATGGTTTCCATAATTTTACGGGTTCTCTTATTGTAGATTCGATACCCTTTACTGTCTGGTGCGTATCCAACAAAAATACCTACATCTGCTTTAGCTCTTAACTTTCCCAAGTCTTGACTATCATTGGTAGGGTAGCAAAGTGCACCAAACACACGGAGAAAGGAAAGATCTGGTTTCTTGTTATGAATTAACTCGAAGGGAGTCTTCTCATGAACCGGATGAATTAGGGATCGGTTTTGAGTGTAACATGCTGTTGCAATAGCCTCTGCCCAGAGAAACATCGGTGTCTTTGAAAATATAAGCATAGTTCTTGCAGCCTCCACCAGAGTACGGTTCCTTCGTTCAACCACTCCGTTTTGTTGAGGAGTGCGAGGGATACTTTTCTGATGCGTGATGCCAATACTTTCATAGAAATTACGGAGTTGTTGGTTAACAAACTCAGTACCATTATCAGTGCGGATGATTCTGACAGTTTTATCGAGCCTTACTTGCAGCTGTTTTATCAGTTTAATGATAACCTCTGGAGTTTCGTCCTTGGTTCTCAAAAACTTTACCCATGTGAACCGAGAATAATCATCTACAATCACCAGAACGTACTTCTTTCCATTTATGGTTTGTATTCTCATTGGGCCGCACAAATCCATGTGGAGGGTATGAAGAACTTCCAAGTTGGTGTTGATGGTTTTAGGCTTGTGGGTTTGTTTCTTGCTTTTACCCAGTTGACATGCAGAGCAGAGATGATCTTTCTCATATTTCAGTCTGGGCATTCCTCTAACAAGATCTTTACGGGAAAGATTATTTATGGTACCGAAGTTCAAGTGGTTCAAACGACGATGCCACAGCCATGATTTTGTTTTAGAAGCTTTAGAAAGCAAGCATATGGGAGAGGACTTCAACATTTCTTCAATCGATATGGTGTATAGATTGGTGCCCCGACTGCCCTTAAGGAGATCTATACCATCCAATTCTCTGACGAAACATGTATGCTTTCTGAAAGCCACTTCCAGATCTGAATCACAAAATTGACCCACAGAAAACAGATTGTGCCCTAGTCCTTCCACATAATATACCCTTGAGATTACACTGTCACCAAACACATAATCTCCATAACCCATAATAGCACCAAAGTGGTCGTTCCCAAATCTAACTGTCCCGATAAACTTTTTCACGAAGTTCTTGAGCCGCGAGCGATCCCCAGTCATATGTTTTGAGCAGCCTGAGTCCAAATACCACAGGACGATTTGTACAACCTGCATTTGAAACCAGACAACAATGGATAACTGAAAAATGTGGATCCCCAAGTGCAATTGGGGTCCGTTTGGTCAGCACACACATATTCTGAAACCACAGATTTCACAGATGCTACTGTCTTTACTGAGGAGACAGAACTAGAGGCCGGACAAGACCTAGATGGAAGGCATTGTGATTCTAACGACAGGATTCTACCAGTTGGTCTCTATTCCTTATTCATCACAATTTTATGCATATTCATTTTAGGTAATGGTCTCTGTTTCCCTAAATTGAATTTCCTTCCAGTGGGTCTCCATTCCTTAACTTTCATAGTTTTATGCTTATTCATTTTAGGTAACGTGCACTGTTTTCCTAAATTGAATTTCCTTCCAGTGGGTCTCCATTGATAGCCTATGCTAGCAAATGTTTTTCCTGTTGCTTTCCAAACCTTTTTGCATGCTTCAGTTATCCTACCATTCTTAACATGGGATGATGCAGAAGACATCAAGAAAGACACAACACATTCATCATGATTAGCAGAAATTAAACAATTGTCGCATGTTTTACAGATAGCATTAGAATTCGAATTAATTACAGTACTTTTGATACTAGAATCAACACGATTCATCCTACTCATTGCAAACTTATTGTTCCTAGGTTGGGCTTCTACATTCTTCAAGTGATCATTCTTAGCTGGCGCAGTCCTATCCTTTCTTGCATTTTCTCTAGACCTTGACTCGCTAGCTTGGGTGTCATTTTTTACTCCTGTAGAAGCATCGAAGGAAACATTAGTTTGTTTTTCTGTCACATGCCTTCCTGATAAAGATGTGTTGAGTTCTGATGTTTTTGGTGGTAGATCAAAGGCCACATGCTTGTTCTCAACAGCAGATGATGATGCAACAACTCTATCTCTATGGCTGCTAAACTTAGGAATTGAGCCTATGGCATATTCTAAGTTTTCCTGAATCCTTTTCGTGAGTTTGCAGGCATAGACAACTGCCCTATCAAGTGGCTTATCAGTCCTATCCTCTTCAACTACCTCACGAAGTGTGTCAAGGCCCTCTCTAAGATGATCGAGATATGTTTGATGGGCAAAGCTGTTATTTCTAAGCTTAAATGGAATACGCCCAACATCAACATCATACTTTTTACTATCAGTAGCCTTTGGTGCATCACAATTACAAGTGGTGCATGGCATTTTACCTTTCACCCGAGCCTTAAGATTCTCAATTTCATTTGTCAAAGAGGTTATTTGATCTTTGTGATTGCTTCTTGTAACTTTAATAGAATCATATAACTCTTTGAAATGTTGTTTAACCTTTGAATTTTCTTCTCGATAACACTCATTTTCATAATGTAACTTATTTATGGTGTTTTGATATTGAAAATTCTGAGAATCTGAAGACGAAGGTTTATTGGTGCCATACACTTCACACTTGTTGGATTTCAATTGGGCAATTTGGGCCCTCAGCAGTCGAATCGTGTTCGTGTGAGCTTGAATTGTCTCATCTCGTTTGCTTAATTCAAAATAAGTATCAAATTCAGGAGCATCCAAGGATGTCTTGTCATTTGATATTTTATGTTTTTCATTTAAATGTTGATATTTCAATTGCAGGTTAAGATATTCAACTTCCAATTTTGAAAAACGTTTAACCATATTATCATGGTCATCATTTTGAATTTTTTCAAGCAATTTTAAATTCTCCCCCTCAAGCTCAACAACACGATTCTGGGTGACATTTAACGCAATAGCATACTCATTAAATTGACAAGCAGACAATGCAGAATCAGTGACAGTGTAAAATACATCTTGTGCAATACATTTAGCAATCAAGTTGTCGTTAGTAATGAGTATGTTTTTTCTTTCAATCTCTCGACTCTTAAGTTCTATTGCATGTTCATTCACCTCATTTTCCATATCTTTAAACACTACTTCCATTTCTTTTATTTCGGCTTTAAGGGCAGTTTGCAACCCTTCAAAGTGTTCTTTAAGTAGTTTAAAGAATGGCATGACCTCAGTTAAGTAACACCTTTTTGCATGTTCAAAACACCTTTCCCCCTCAGTAATGCCAGTGGGTGTGATTCTCTTCTTACAAGTATTATCGAAATCAGCAAACAGTTGCCAAAGCACATATAAGCTAATAAAGGTTTTGCATTCAGAGGGAAGAGACAAAGGCACCAAATTCCTAGGTGTATTGGGAGGATACACCGTTATGGACGCAACTTTTCTAATGAGAGGGGTGTTGGCCTTAAGTTTATCTACCTTAAGTTTTTCATTATCTTGTTTCCAAAATATCTGTTCAGGTGTTAACTTCTTTTGAGGAGCAAATACAGTCAAACGATTCTCCTCATAATAATCATGGGGTTTGATTATTATTCGTCTGGCTATGCACTCGGGATCCCTCATTTTCTCATTCATTTTTTCCCTCGTTCTATCACTTAACTCATCCTCTTCTTCTGTGTAGATATGCTCAGGCGGGTCATGATTGGGCATAAACATCACATTAGAATCATTTAATGCAGGTTGGGCTATCTTAGCAATTTCATGAATAGCTAATTTAGATTTACCTACAATGCTTTCACTGTGCTTGTCACTTAACTTTCTGTGCTTATACATCATTTGAGCAGTCTGCCTGGTTTGGTCTTGTGTGTACAACTTATCTTCAAGCTTATTTTTTAACGTCTTAAGTCTAGAGAAATCGTTTAAAAGTGTTGATTCTTTTTGTTTGAATTCTAGCTTAAGTGTATCAACACACTTTTGTGCTTCCTGTTTCTGTTTGACAGACTGTTCTAGCTGACTTTTCAAAGAACTCAACTCTAATTTTAATGTTTCTTCTCTTACTCTAGACTCTTTAATAAGTGTACTCATTTGACCTTCTAGTTTCTGCTCTCGCTCATTAAGCTCAAACTTAGCACGCTGTTCATACATAGCCACTTGTTCTTTATAGATGTTTAGTTTCGTGATCAAGTTATCATCAGGGACAGGCAATTTGTTCTCATGGCACTCGCATGCATTATCTATATTATCCGCATTATCTAAGGCACATACCTTCCTCCTAACACAAACATCATTATTGACAAAAGATTCACCATTTGGTACATCAGGCGAGTTGTTGTGATTCAAATACTGTTCATATGAAATAATATTGCTATTTTCCATGTCAACATTACTTGAGTCAGAAACATTTGCCTGATGTACTTCTTCGGGATTCTTTTGTCCCTCGACAATATTATATGTGTCATAAATTTTTAGTACCTCAGATATCACGGATGCATTAGAAGGACCAGCTTGACGGGGAGATGAGACCATGGAAGACAAGTTAGCCATGAAGATTGTTTGAGCCGTAGGTTCATCATCTACATCAGAGTCATATGCATCACAATCATCTGCCTTGAAGATGTTAGGATCATTAAGTGCTAGATCCTGAACAGGTTTCTCATCCACATATTCATCAAAAGTATTTCCTCCATCTCCTGCCAAGAACAATAACTCTTCCTCATCCAATACAGCTCCATTCTCTTGAGCTTGCATTAACAGCATCTTGTCTTTGAAGTAATCTGAGTTCTGAGGACGTTTAGGTTGATTGCAGTTTCTAGCAATGTGTCCGAGCCCCCCACAATTATAGCACTTGATCTGTTTCCCTTGCCCCTGATTGGCATTCCCTGCTCTATTCTGCACATAACCTCGACCCATGTTTCTACCAGCTCTCCCTTGCACATTCTGAACCACAATTTTCCCATCCTCCACCATTGCTAGATTGCGTGGGTTGGATGAATTCCTTAACTGATTGTTGGTCTGAGGGAGTGATGCTTGAAACTGTTGAACCAGTAATGAAACTTGATTGGTGAGATTGTCAATCATTTTGTTGGTTTGAGAGTAGCCTGAGTCAAGTTGAGAGCTCATAGCAGGTACTTGTGAATGATGTTGATGATAGCTTGGGTTGGATGATGATTGGATTGTTGGTTGAACATTTGTCATGAACGCCAGTGGATCATTTGTAGTTGAAGAACTTAACTTTTCTCTCAGCACCCGATCATAAACAGCATGCTTCTCATGTTGTTGCAGGTATGCATACAGCTGTTCATAGTTGGTATCCCTTAAACCTTTGTTGAGTTTGACTGCAGTCACAAATCTGTCCCATTCAGGAGTCATATTGTTCACAAACTTTGAGTTAAGTTGGATATTGGGCATAGTCATTCTGATCATCCTCATATCATTCACCAACTTATGAAATCTCACATAGTAGTCTGTGACATTCTCTCCTGGGTTCATTTTGAAATACTCGAACTCATCATACAGCTGTGACTCACGATCTTCCTTTGTAAGTTCTGACCCTGCCAACAACATTTTAACGTTGTCCCACACAGCTTTGGCTTCAGTGTTAAAATTGATGAGCTTGTATACATCCTTTGGAAGACCTTGAATGACTATCTTTGAGGCTCTAATATCAGCATCATACCTCTTCTTTTCTTCTTCATTAAGATCATTGTAGTTTCTAGGTCTGTCGATGCCCCAAGTTACAGTCCCATCTTCACCAGTTGTAACAACGTCTCTGGTGGTACCCATCTGATAAGGTCCTTCGTCAATTGACTTAAGAATGTTAACTCCATTATCTTTTCCCAAGCAGTAAAGTCTTATCCGTTGTGCCCAAGACTCATAATCCGTCCTATCTAACATAGGTGGACGAGTGTCAGATCCTGCTGCTTGAATATCTTCTGATGATGTGTTAGATGTGGTAGCCATAGTAACTACGGGATTTTACTGATCTTGTGATTTAACCGAGAAATCGAATCTTTCGCGGGAATTTCTAAAATCACCAAGACACAAACCGCCTAGACAAATAGCACTCTTGAGGATACAAACCGAGTACACACTGCAAAGACAAACCGAGTAGACACAAACCGAGTAAACTCCTCAGAGACAAACCGAGTCTACACAAACCGAGTAAACTCCTTAGAGTCAAACCGAGTCTACACAAACCGAGTAGACTTTTCAGAGACAAACCGCGTCTACACAAACCGAGTAAATTCCTCAGAGACAAACCGAGTCTACACAAACCGAGTACACGCTGGAGAAACAAACCGAGTAGACACAAACCGAGTAGACTTTTCAGAGACAAACCGAGTCTACACAAACCGAGTACACGCTGGAGGGACAAATCGAGTACACGCTGCAGGGACAAACCGAGTAGACACAAACCGAGTACGCGCAGCAGGGACAAACCGAGTAGACACAAACTCCCAAGCACGTCGCTATCACAGCCTTTTGTCTTTTTGCCTAAACAAGTAATAAGACAAACCGTATCTGCGAATTGACACAAACCGAGTCCAAGAACATGTCCCAAGGACACAAACCGCTGCGAAGAACACAACACTAAACACCCACAAATTGCCCCAAAATCACCACACCGTTCTTAGATCTGTGAATCCAAACACCAAATACCACTCGAATACTATTCTTAAGCTAGAAAGTACAAGGTATAACAACTTCTAATCACTAAACAAAGCACAAAATGAAATATTAGTAACTTTTCAAATCGAACCAAAAAAACCTCAAAAACTACACAAATCCGTGAATACCAACTCTCATGGACCTAACCATGGCTCTTGATACCAATTGTAGGGTATTCACAATGCAAGAAACACTAGCTTGAGGCTTTAGATTGGATCGAATGGACAAAGAACTAGAGAGAGAAACTGATGGGAACTTCTAGAGAGAGAAACAATGTGTGTATTAGCTTAAGATAATGTGAAGTTCCAACCCTTCCCATGTGTGGGAAGGGGTATTTATACTTACAATATATTATGCCCCTAGCGGGCTGTAGAGTGAGCTGACAGAGGGTAAAGACCCGACCCACTCCACAATACTAATAATAACTAAGCTACTAATAATATTACTGATAATCCTATGAGCTATGATGTACTAATAATTACTCGGGGTGACCGAGTCTTCAGCTGAATATTCATATTCCTAACACTTGCAGTTGCATGGTTGTTGAGTTCTGTCGAAAGCCATGATTCTATTTATTGTAAATGTTTTGAAAGTTAAAATATGCTCACCTTTTCACCAAAAAATAATAATTATAGTTTCTGTTCCGTTCTATTTTTCGGTAGTTGACAGTCTTTTATGGTTTTCTGCTTTGTATTTTTTATGTCTTACTACCTTTTACTTATCAAACTTTGTTTTTTTTTTATTTCGCAGTTTTATAATAAAAACAAAATTATAAAAATAAGAAAAATTAAAAAAATCAAGGGTACTAGTATTTTAAAGAAGGATACCAATATCAAAAGCCTTTCTTTTTAACCCTTTCTAGTTTCATACTATTTCATTTGGAAATGTAGAAAGCCAATTAGATTTTTCTTTCTTTTTTATTGTTTATTAAGACGGTTAATTAATAAATATATATAAAAAAGAAATTAGCACGATGCTGTTAAATTTATGCCCACACTATGACACTGATGACGCTCTTGATGAAACCGACCTAAAAAACTATCACAACCATATTTGTTATAGCGACACACAACGAAAAATATGCCACACGACCTTAAAGACTATAATAATCTCGACATTACAAATATGACAATTGAACAATCGAAGAAAAAAACTGTCATTCGACCCCAAAATACGTTATACAACATTAAGGCAATCACACGGCATAAATTTTAGAAACGACTAAATTGCCAATCATAAAACTATCAGCTAACATAATCAAGCCAGAACCTCAAACCTAACAGTTTTGCTTCACAATCATACTGAATGGTGACCATGTTATATAGGCGTGGTTGTCCAAACAATCCAAAACTTCAAAAAAACCCTGCTACTTAAAAACCCCATTTATTACGACCTGGATCGGGTTTTGGTTATCAAGCATCCGAGTTACCCGAATTGGACTGTATCTCTTCTCTACGACTTATAATGTATGTATATGCATTTTTTAAACTTAAAATGCTTAAAATTTGAGTAATGTTGATTGCCTATAATACCCTTTAAACTTTAATGCTTAAATGATAAGTTTTACTATTTTACTTTTCGTTTCAAAACAAGTTTAAGTCACATGGTTGTTCTATCAATACTAATCTATACTATCTTTTAAATGTCAACTTTTTAAATAGCAAGTTTTTAATATTAGCCAATCTCTACGTGTTTATCAATTTAAAAGAAAAAAAAAAAAAAAAAAAAACACACACACACACACACACACCCCACACGGTTGCTCTATTTATACCACATATGAAAAGTGAATAATTTTTCTTAAAACTTAAAAAACTTAAAATATGCAATTTGATACACCTAAAACACTATTTTATTATTACTTTCTCACAAAAATAGTTGTATTGTTTTTTAATATGTAGTCTTATAACTATCATTAAAAAGTTGGGGGAATTGTATATATATCCCTTTAAAGACTAAAAATTACGTATATATCCAAGCAAAATTAATAATTACGTATATATCATTCCAAAGAATTAAAATTGTAATATATATCCAAATCAAAAATTTAGGAGTAAAGTTCAAAAATGGTCCCTGTGGTCTGCCAGGTTTAACGGTTTTAGTTCCTGTACTTTTTTTAACGGATCATCTCCCTGTGGTTGCGACCAATAACGGGTTTGGTCCCTTGACCAAATTTTCCATTAGTTTGATCGTTAAGTTGGTCATGTGACGTGCACATGGGTGGGTAATTGTATCATTTTGCATATCTCCTTCTTCTTTATAACTAGTTACCAGATCTTTCATCTCATTTCATAAAAAACATTGACCAACCTTATATTCCATGGAAACAAACACAATCCTTCCTCCCGTTCACTCCGTATGCAACCCAAATAACAAACACAAATCCAGTGGCACTTATATCCATACCAAACAAACACCATTCGTCTTTTTACATCACAAACCGAACAACCACACATGGTTATGGCTTCAAGATCTTGTTTAAAAGGTCTCGAGTAAGGTGTATTTGTTGTTGTTTGACCGAAAGAAAGAAAGAAAATAACAAATTTGTTATTGTTTTTTTCTTGATACCTTTCGTATATTAAAAAGAAGTATAACTTTTTATAGATCTATGATGAATGTTTTTAAGATCGTTTCATCTTGCTACTTAACACACTGAGATCTTTTTACTTGGATTGTATTTTTTTTTTGTTTTTTTTTTTTTTTTTGTTTTTCGAGTTCGAATCTTTGTTGTTGTGGATATGGAGATAGGTTTGAGGGTTGTTTTAGTTAGTTGTTGTGGTGGTTTCGTGTTTGGATGGTGGTGGTAGTGGCCAAGATCCACTATAGCCACATAAACCTGCACCAAGATCCACCACCATTACAACTGGCCTGACCTCAGCGGCGGTGGTGAGGATTTGGTGATGGTTGTGGTGGTTTCGTGTTTGGTTAGGGTTTTTGTGATTTGAGGTTAAATTTCATCAGGGTGTTGTAATTTAAGGGTTATTTTCATTTGGGTGTTGATAATTTTGGTTTTTAAGTATTGGATTTGCATAAAGTTGTGATCTTGATGATGAATTTTGGTGGGTTTATTTAGGTTTACTGTTTTGATATGTCCGAAATGGGGTTTCTTTAGCATTGGTTAAAGGTTGATTAAGTTCAAGATATTGTGAGCAAGTACTCGGTTTTGGTGGTTTTTGATATGTCCGAAATGGGGTTTCTTTAGTCATGGGAATGAAATTGCGACTAAGTTATCGGGATCATTTCTGGGTTGTGGTGGTGGCGATTCTGGGTTGTGGTGGTCGTGATTCGTTTTCTGGGTTGTGGTGGTGGTGATTCATTTTTTGGGTTGTGGTGGTGTGGTGGTTTGGTCATTCATTTTTTGGGTTGTGGTGGTGGTGGTGGTTTGGTCATTTCAGGGTTGTGGTGGTGGTGGTTTGGTCATTTATGTGTTGTGGTGGTGGTGGTTTAATAATAATAATAATAATAATAATAATAATAATAATAATAATAATAAAATAATAATAATAATAATAATAATATGAGGGTAGTTTGGTCATTTCATCCTTTTAAACAGTCAAACTAACAGAAAAATTGGTCAAGGGACCAAACCCGTTATGGGTTGCAACCACAGGGACTGGATCCGTTAAAAAAAAGTAAATGGACTAAATCCGTTAAACCCGACAGACCACATGGACAATTTTTGAAATTAACTCTAAATTTATACATATTTAAAGACTTAAAATACATGATAATTATGTTTTGAGTATGAAATGTCAATTATACCCCTGTTTTTATTTATCACACTTCTCTTCATTTTTTACATTGTTATCAACGAATCTAAGCCCCAACATTGATTGAGATAAGTTTGCCAAAATAGTAGTGTGCTTGCTTTTAATTAATCGATTGCAAGTTAAACCAACCGGTTAATTAAATTATTACTAGCATCTTTGATTGGTGGATTGGTTTTGTTGAAAGAAACTGAAAAGAAAATGGTCACATGGATTGTTAATAGCTTTGTCGTTTGGTTAATTTGTGTTCGATGGGCTCTCTTGCTTTGGTAGCTTCACTTATGTGGTGTGAGGGTGTGAGAGTGTTTTTAGTTATTGTTGAAATTTTTATAGTGAAAGGGAAGAACATAAACCTGTGTTATGTTTTCTATGCTCAGACACTACATTTTTTTTTCATGGTAGTAGAAATAATAAGAACGAGGGTATAATAGATATTTATATTTAGATTATAATAATTATGCATTTCAAGGTTTTTAATTTGTATAAAATAGTGATTTGGATATATATATATGAGATATTTAAGTTTTTGTAAGGATATATACGTAATTATAAGTTTTACTTGGATATATACGTAATTATTGGCCTTTAGAGGGATATATATGCAATTCACCCAAAAAAGTTTATCAATCACATTTAATACATACTTCTATATTTATCATTTCAATTATACTAGCAGGGTACCCGCGCGATGCGGCGGCGGGTACCCTGAAATTATATTTTTCGGATAACAAACGTTATTCGGTTATGTTTCTACTAAAAAAAAATTTCCGGCGAGAAGTCTTTTTCAATTATATGTTTATAGTTATAATAATTTTACGGATGACAATAATTTTAAATTTAAGTTACTTCAAGCGGTATCAAGCTAATATACATAGATTTGTATACTAATGCACGATGTTGTGATAATATAGAGCGGGTAATACTATAAAGGTATAAAGTTAAAATGGTTGATAGAAAGTTTATCCTTCTCGTAGTTAAAAAAAAGGTAATATCGAGTAAATCAACGACTAAAATTCAAGAAACGGGTACGGTGAGGAAAAGTCTATGTATTTTATAGTAATATTTTAGTATGTAGCAAATTCTCTTTCAAAAATACATTTTATTAATTCAAATAATAATACAATACTAAATTTAGGCCTAAAAACTTTAACTTACGATTCTTAAAAATCCGGATTATCACAAAATTTACTCTAAATCTTCGGATCTCAATAATAAAGCCCAAAACAAATTTGTACTCCAAATTTTCGGATTATAGCAAGAAGGCCCAATATTTCTTTTACCAACCCAAGTCCTCTACTTATTTATCCTAATTAATAGGAACTGCCTAAACACACTTATACAACTACACACGCAGTCACACTAAGTTTCTCTCTTCTCCCAAAAAAAATAAAATAAAATAAAAATAGACCTGGTTTTCTTTTTCTTTTGATATTCCAACACCTCAAGAAAGCAAACCACAAATTTCTTATATCTCTCATGCAACTTTTTTTTTTTTCCTTTTGTAACTGTATTTGATTTTTGATTCGATGATACAAACATTGAAATCAAAATTTTGTGATTTTGTCTAATATGAATTTTGTTATGCTTTGTGCAAAAGCGGAGATCTTTGTTTCGTTTTTTTTAGCATCGAATCTTGTTTGTTGGATTGAGCAGTTGAGATGGATCACAGTTTTTTGTGTTGTTGTTTAAACCGAACAAAAGAAACGGGTATAACAAATTTGTTATATTTCGTCTTTTAGTTTTTCAGATATTAAAGAATTCAAGCTTCTAATAGATCGATGATGAGGTTTTCTTTTATGTTTTCGAACGGTTGTTCTCTTGGAAAGATGTTCGAAAGAAAAGAAAAAAAAAACTGAGATCATGCTTTCGAATCTTGTTTAGGTTGGATTTGGGTGTTGGTTTTGGGCTGATACGGTGTGGAAGCAAAAGATTATGAGTTATTTTGATGAGTGACGCTTAAAATTATTTGTACATTGTGCTTTACATTTTGTATTAATTAGTGATGGGGTGTATTAATTGATAACATTAAAGCTGTAAGTCTGAAATGACACCATGCTTAAAATGTTGTAAATCATGCTTTATTTGTTGTAAGTCTGAGAATTGGGTGCATAAAAGTGTTGTACATCATGCTTTATTTATTGTAAGTCTGAATTTTAAGACCACATAGGGGAGAGAGTGCCTTGTGTATTATAAGACCAAGAGTAGTGGTAAGTAGTGTGGGTTGGGGCAAATTGCGACACGTGGCATGTCTTGATAATGAAAGTTTGTAAAAAAATAGGAGTAATGGGATGGGGCGTTGAAGCTTTGGGTTAATTTTTTTTATTTTTTTATTTTTTTATTTAACACTTTTATTTTTTGACGTTAAAGCTTTAAAATTACATAAGTTAACGTTAAATCTTTAAAAATTGTTTTAAAATACTTAAAAATATAAAAAAAAAAAAATTTAAAATCTTATCTTTAACGCTGGCGTTAAAGATAAGATTTTCATACTGTTAACGCTCAGTGAATTGAATGTTAACATTCAATTTTTACCACTTTCCACGTTAACGTTCAACTTCATAAAACGTTAACGTGGACTTTGACCACCGTTAAAGCCCATTTTTACCTATAAATACCACACGTTTTTTACCTTTAACGCCACAAAATTAAACCTAAAACTTTAACTTTGCCGTCAACGTTCACAAAAACTAAAAAAAAAATGGCTAGCGGGAGTGATGCACGAGTTCCATGGGAAGAAAGCGAAGAAATTGCTTTGGTGAACTCGTATTTGACTGTCTCCGACGTTCGGGCGGAGACAAATAATACGAAAAAAGATTTTTGGATAAGGGTGAAGCAAGACTTTCACATCTCGCTTGGTAGGGAGCGGGAATACCGTAACATGGACAAGATCACGTCCAAGTGGCATTCACTTCGGGCGGAGTTGTTCGAGTTCGAATGGTGTTACCGTGAGTGCACCAACGAGCTGGATGATGAGGATCAGCAGCTCGAGGACGCGCTCAGGCTGTGGAGGGAGCGACACGGCGGGGTCTCGTTCAAGCACCTCACCAGTTGGGCCCTGGCGAAGGACCACGTGGGAACCAACATTTTTAATTTTTAGGTTTTTATTTTTTTTTTATTTTATTTTTTTTATTTTATTTTAATGGAATGTATTTTTTTTTAATGTAATGAATGTTTTTTTTTTATGAATGTTTTTTTTGGTTTAACGTAACGTTAACGTGAAAGAAAGTAAAAAAAAAAAACTTAATAATTATATTTAAAATTAATAAAAGTAAGTAAAAAAATCAAAGACAAGCTTCAACGCCCGTTGATGCATCAACGCTCATTGGATTTTTATAGCATTCAACGGGCTTCAACGCCCCAAGGGGGTGGGCCAACGGGCGTTGAAGGGGCAACTAAGCCCACTTCAACGCCCATTACTCTTGGTCTAAGTAGTATAGATTATATGTATAACACATCATTTGTAGAAAAAGCTTGAAATCTTTTTCTTTTTTTCTGTATAAGACAATAAATATTTCAACTAATTGTTATCATGTTTCATTTTTAGTTTAATTATCGTATGTTAAAAAAAATTCAATTACATTTTTTTGATTATTTTACGTTGTATGCATAAACGTTACCTAAAATACTTAATCAAAATATCCTAACTATAATTATTTGCCGTTATAAAGTTCCGTCTCTATGGACGGATACTCGTCTAACATTTAATAATTTTTATTACGTTGTATTGAATTTCTTTAAAGCAGTATTTCAATAAACTATTCCAAATCATAACTAACCTATGCAAAACATATATAATAAATCTATTCTTTGAACCCTGAATGTCGAAATATGTGACATAAAAAATATGATAATTTGTAACACCTCAATTTCAGAAAATAGGTTTTTCAAAAATTTTAATTATTAAACCATTAATTAAAGGGCAAATTCTAAATTTTCCCCGAAGGCATCCCATGACATCAAAAAATGCCTCAATTTTCAAAAATACTCCAGAATAGCCCTTGGGTGACTGTCAAAGTGGACAACTGTAACACCCCCAATTTCGTGATATGCAGCGAAATTTAAATTGGGTGTTACTTCATGGCACAACAGTTGAATAGTAGAAAACGATCACCAATTTAGTCGTTTTAAAAGATTTATCATTCGAATATCAGAGTTTTACAAAGTGAGGTCCCAGTGGTTTCAAAGTTTATTAAATAGGTTTTCGAATGATAATAAAATTTATAGCCTTCATAAGTATCCATGCTCTTCCATGCCATCCTTGCTTATTATGAACCTGAGATAAATACATGCTAAAAAGCGTCAACACAAAGGTTGGTGAGTTCATAGAGTTTGTAAGTAAAAACTGTTGATTTCCAAAATCAAAGAGTTTTGTGAGTCCATAACAGTTGTAAATAAACAGTTGATTATCGAAGTCAAAGAGTGAGTAATACCATAGTATTTATAGTTAAACCAGTTGATCGTCAAAAATCATAGTGTGAGTGAATCCATAGAGTTTGCATAAAATCAGTTGATTTTCAATAGTTTTAAGTTTAGGTAATAATTGTAATAAATACAATTATTAATAAAATAAGCGGTGGGTTACGATATTATACACCCATAGTTGGTTTGTTTGCCCTAAATGGGTCGACAAAATAAATAGTTATAATTTGCCAAGTAGTGATTTTCTGCTATATAGTGAACACAAGTTCAAGTTTAATAAAATAATGGCAATACTGTATCATGACTACAGTATCGTTCTATTGCTCTAAGCCTCATGACACTCAACGTTTAACAGGCATCAAAATGATGTAAAATATATATAGGCCCTCGGGATAGGTATTTGCCAATAACCTATAAGTTTGTTTAAATAAAGTGCGCTTGGGTGGCTCATCCTAGCAGACCCAAACGGGGATTGTCAGTCCCAAATAGATCTATTCACAATTATTTACGTTCACTCGCAAGTGATTAAGGTTCATGATGTGAGGGACTTCGAACATGGCAATAAAGGTAAACTTAGGCAATAGTGAATCAAGTATAGCATACAGTTGAAAATCATTTGTGATCATGTTTGATGAACTCAAATAAGTACATTTTATTACTATCATTTATCCTATTAATTTGACTTGTTTTACTATATTATGTATGAGGATTGATACTTAATTGTTTACTTTTGTAATTCTCAGGTAAAAACAAGCATTTGGTGAAACTTAGCGATTATGGACTAATAATGGAGCAAAACGTGCATAAAGTGGAAGTCTACTGACATGGACAAGATCAAGTCAATTCTGCTCCAGATGCGCCGCATCTTACTCTCGACATGCGCCGCATCTCTATCAAGATATCACCAGATACGATCCAAGATACAAGAGGACATGCGCCGCATCTAATCAAGAGTTACGCCGCATCTTCTGGCGGTGTACGAATATTCCTGAATATTATAATCTTGGACCCCACGCGAAGTTAAGTACATGCGCCGCATCTACTTAGTAGATGCGCCGCATCTTCCCTCAGACAGAAACTATAAATACCCCGTAGACCAGACGAATTAAAGAGTTCGAAACCCTAAAACCGAAGTTCGGACAGCAGAGCAAAAGGACGAATTCAGTCAAGGAGGCAGCACAAGACACACCCAAATCGAAGATACAAGAGCTGTAAGAAGGTGCTGCATGTATTTAATTCATTAAGTAGTTTTGTTTTATTGTGTTAGCAAACTTTAATTCATCAGGATTGGTGGCTTGTGTAATGTGACAACGAAAGATTGCACTCCCTTTAATACTTGCTTTCCCATCAATTAAAGTTTATATGTTGATGTCTTTGGTTACTACTTATTAGTGCATTGATAACCTCTGTGTTTATTAGTGGCTTGCGGGCATCCGACTGCGGGACAAGATGTGGCTCCCACGGTTGTTTCTAAATTGATCACTTAGGAATAACTTTTAGACATAAGTAATCATTAAGGGTTTACTCGCCGATGAGAATAGGACCAACGAGAAAGGGTTAATTACATACACTTCATATAAAGCTATCAATAAAACAAGTGACAATCTACTTAATCATAAGGACAGCCTTCTTATTGTCTCGAGTATCTATCTGTGTACGTGTGTGCTACTTGCTGATTCGTGCCTATTTGTTTATTTTATCATTTAATTGCAACAAAACTGTGCCAGTCTCTCAGGCTGAAACCCCCTTGCGTTAGGATATTAAAATACTGATTAGAATAACTAGATAATACGTTCCACTCTTAGTGATCGACACTCTACTTACCATTATCTTCATACTGACCGGGTACACTGCTCGTTAAGTGTGTGTGTTATTGATAAGTCGGCTAAATATAAATTTAAAACTTGAGTAGGCATTAAAACTGCTAAACCGCAACGACACATCACGCGCATCAAGTTTTTGGCGCCGTTGCCGGGGAGTGAATTGTTATTATCTGTTAATTTGATTTAGTATTTTAATAGAAAAACCTAATTAAAATACTCGTGGTGTATCTTGATTTGTTTTTCTTTTTATTAGATTAATTGCATCATTGTACTATTTTGCATATTTGTTGTATTGTGTGTTAATTGTTTTCTTTTTATTTTTGTGTGTTTATTTTTATTTGTGTGTTTAAATTTTTGTTTTTATTTTTCGTACTTTTCTGTTCTGCTATCGTTGTACTGTGCTAAATCAAACGATACGGCGCATCTGATTTCTCAGATACGGCGTATTGCGTTTAATTTTTTTTTATATACAACGCGTTTAATTAATTCGATACGACGCATCTTTTCCCCAAGATACGGCGTATCTGTTTTTAATAAGAAAAGTTTTTTCTAAGCGATAAAGTAATACGACGCATCTGCTTTTGCAGATACGGCGTATCTGTTTTTAATAAAAAATTTTTCTAAAACGTTAACGCCATACGACGCATCTTCTTTTGAAGATACGGCGTATCTATTATTTTAATTAAAAACAGTTTGCGAATTATTAAACAGATACGGCGTATCGATCTCTGTCGATACGGCGCATCTTACTGAATCAAAAATCTTTTATTTTTAAACGTAACGAAAATACGGCGCATTAACTTTTGTTAATACGACGAATATAATTTGATAAATATAGTTGATTTTTGATATTTACCTTGATCGGTCCGCTACTCTTGTGTGCAAGTTGTTTATTTTCAGGATAAATGATGACTCAAGCATCACCAAGAAGGATTACATTCTGAACCAAACCAAGAGACGCTAGCTGAAGTGACCGAACATAAGACGGGAAGAGTGGAGGAAAACTCAGTACTGGTAACATTGAACTTCTTTAATTCTTGAAATAGAATCCCAGGTAAACTCTACGATGATTCAACTGCACAAAGGAAAGTTCTCTACACTATGATCTCAGTTTTATTATCCTTATTATACGTCTGATTCAATTCGTAATCTTAATTTTGTATGCTCAAAAACGATATTTGTTCCTAACCTCGGAATAAATCCTTATCCACTAAACAATAAGATTACGATTATTAATGAAACGTTTATGCCTATCACTCTTATTTTGAATTCATCTATATGGTGTGCCGTTTTTTACCCAAATTTGATGTATAAGGAACTGTGTTGCGGAGGCCAAGGTACGTTCTTCATTTAAATTTCGTTAACTAACATAGAGATACGGCGGATCTAAATATCCAAAGCGCCGTATCCCTGACCAACTAGGACTTATTGACTAGTCAACGGAATTAACTAGATACGGCGCATCCCAATTTTCTAATACGGCGCATCGTGTCGCCTTATAAATACGACGGGAATACGCCGCATAAATACACACAGTTAAGAACACGCACTAAAATTATACTCAAAATCCGATCATCTTTCTTTAATCCGCCTTTAATCCGAGCATTAATCCTTCTCCTAATCACAAATACTAAGGTAATTGTTACATTTCGATTCAATTTTGATTAATACGAAAGTTAGGGTTTATAGGATTGAATCGATTCGCGCTTAAACGATATAGGGATATGATTAGAACTTGGCATTGATTATTTCCCCTAAGTTAATTTTAGAATAAGACATCGAATTTGACACTACTTGAATCGAACGAAAATTTAGGTTTTGGGTTTGATTTTGAATATCTAGCGGGAAGGCGAATTAGTAAGTGGTGGAATGCGATATTTGAACTGATATAAAGAGTATATAATACTGTGATATTTAGTGGTAGTTTACGTCACGGATACGGATTCTCGATAAACGTGCCTGCCCCTTTATTTTATCCTGATATGCTTTTAGATGCGGCGCATCTGGGTTGCTTAATGCGGCGTAACGACCTATTTCAAAATTGATAAAATTTTAGATACGCCGTATTGATTAATCTAGATACGACGCATCTTAATACGCCGTATCTGTTGTCTTGCACCGCATCTCTTATACTTTATACAGATACGCCGCATTGATTTAATCAATGCGCCGTATCTACCTTTCTTGCAGACTGTTTACTGACTTTGAATGTTTATTTCAGATGACACTACCAGATATCGCACAAAGGCACCAATGGTTACGATTCGAGAACATGGGACTTACTGATGGCACTCTTGAGGATTATTTGCATAGGCTTGACTCAGTTTACTTCAAGAAAATATTCAGAGTCCAGGTTCTGAATTTTGACGATGTGGGATTGATCGGTGGTGGACATGCAGCTGCGAGCTTACAGCGTCGTATGGAGATGGTTGTTGTTGGAGGTGATGATGAGGTGGAGTTCAGGTCTAGTGCTTGGGAGCGACTGTTTAGGGTTGACGAGCCTCTGATTAGGGAGCTCATGCTGGAGTTCTTTAGCACTATTCATTACAGAGAGACGGATGTGGAGATTGATACAGCTGACACTCTGGTGTTCAGGTTAGGAGGTGTGCACAGGCAGATGTCGATGAGGCAGTTTATTTTAGCCATGGGTCTACACACTGAGGAGGAGCTTGGATCTGCTGGGTTTGCCAGGTACTGGGCTGAGAGTTTACGGGTTGTCCCTGACAGAGGGGTATTCAGTGATTACTGGTTTAGGATTTCTTCGGGGGGCGACATCACTACTTCCACCCCCTCATATACTTTGATCAGGGAGCCGATGAGGAGGCTGTGTCACAGGCTGATTGCACTTACTATTGCTGGGAGGGGTCAGTCGCCTGAAAAGGTGACCACTCTGGACCTCTTCCTACTTAGGAGCATGGATGAGGGGATGCCGGTGAACATCCCCCACTTTTTGGCACACTACCTCCACCGATCAGCTGCTGGGAGAGATCGGAGGAGCCACATGACTGGCGGGCATTTTGTTTCGAGGCTGGCCCGCCATTTTGGAGTTATTGGAGCGGAGATTCCAGCGGGGCTGGAGGTTGTGGTGGCTCGTCTCCCAGTTATCGATAGGGACTATTTGGTTAGACTGGCGATCTGCCAGGTGGCTGCTGGGGGCCACTTTTGGGCAGCATTAGGGCCCGCCAGAGCTGCAGGGCCAGAGGCGGAGCAGGGAGGACCTCAGGATCCTCCGGCTGCTGCTCCTGCCGACGAGGAGGTGCCACAGGCACCAGTACCCCCACGCACCGTGATTCAGAGACTCGACGCAGTCGAGGGAGAGGTGATGGTACTGAGGAGAGACTTAGAGTGGGTGGTCATGAGTGTGAGCAGATTACTAGAGCAGCAGGGTATTACACACGCTCGTCCAGATGGTACTGAGGTTGCAGGAGTGACACGGGCATACGAGCGCAGAGTCCGCCAGAGGACTGATGGAGCCAGCACCTCCGGGACCCATCCAGACGACCACACTCACCCATGACCTTACTCTCTTGATTTCATAGACATTGTTCCGTACATTATTATTAATTTTTGGATTGTACTTATCGTTATTCTTATGTTTATGTTTAATGTTTCAGTTTATATTTCTTGTTATGTTTGGTGAAGACTGGCATTAAGTTCAGCATGAGAGTACGAGAGGACATACGAGATTAAACCGTGGAACGTGCCATTTTTGCAACAGACTGTTAACAGTCTGTTTGGTAACTACATGCGCCGTATCTGTCTAAACAGATGCGACGCATCCTATCCTTTACTTTGTTTTATAGTCAGTCCAGGCCGCACGAAGATACGGCGCATCTCAGTCCTGAGATGCGACGCATCCTCTGCAATGGTCATATCTTATTTTATTTTTTTCTTTTTTTCTGCATTTTTATTTTTCGACTTTAAAACTTTTTATCAGTTTATTTTAATGCGGCGCATCCCTGGTTAAGGATGCGGCGCATCTTTATTCTGATCCGTATTTATTCCAGGCTCGATACGGCGTATCTTCTTCAATAAGATACGGCGCATCGACTGACCTGATGATTTTCAGTTTTAATTTTTAAGTTTATTTTTCCTAACTACTAATGTGTTATGCAAGTTGAACCTTTCTTATCTTAGGTGTGTTTTAAAGTGTTGGTGGTATTATAGTTTCCTGGATTTCCTGTGGATACATCAAGTATGAAGTTTTAACGTTCTAATCCACATGGAAGATGATTTTTGCTCTTATACTAATGGAGGATCATACCGAGCAAATCTCAGGGGAGTTTTTCCTGTTCTAATTCTTTTATTTTCCAGTTTTTAACCTTTTATACAAACAACGAGGACGTTGTTTAACTTAAGTGGGGGGATTGGAGAATTAGAACACTTAACAATTACTTGTCCTACTTTTTCAAAAATTATGCTTAAAATGTGCTTAATATATCAAACTTAAAAATTTTTTTAGCATGTTTTTGTTTAAGATCTAAGTTACATAACTGCACACATGACGTTATTTTCAAAAAATTGTGATTTTTCAAAATTCACAAATCTATGAGTGTGCCGGTGACTTGTAAACTTTAGAACTTGGCTTGTATACTATTCGAGACCACCATAATGAGTATTATTTATATAATTGGAATGACTTGTCTAACTTGGTAAAATTCTAGGATTACACCAAATAGCCTTTATATGTTATGTGTTATTAGCTAACTACACTGGTTAGTTAACCCCCGTATTGTAAAACCCCAAAATTACCACAATCCGAAATGACCAAAATACCCTCTAATTTTGAACTTTAATTTTTCGATGTTCCGAATTCACAAATTTATGTCTAATTTTGAATTTTACCCTAAACTTTGTAATGATGTATTTAAACCCTAAATTATATATTATGTGTTATAACTAAATAATAACAAACTAACCTAAGTTTACATCTAAATTAAATATATGTTACACCTATGTATACCTCCTTGAAATGACAATTATACCACACGCTCTAAATAAATGATAACCTCCGAATTTTATGATGATTAACACCACAATTTTGGCATCTTTGACAAATCATAACAGATATTCTTTATATCCAATAAATCACAATTAAGGACTTTTATAACCTTTCTAACTAGTACCCACGCTTCCCCCTAAACTCTAGGATATAACGTGTTATTATTCCCTGGCTCCTCTCCCATTTCATATGTACGACAAAACAAAAAACAAAAATAATAATAACAAAGAAAACATAACATTCCCTACTTGACAACCAATACACACTTTGTCTAAATATTCTGCATATTCTTTTTTTTTCAAACCGAAGCAACCATTAATCAAAACGCCATTTGCTGCAATGATATCAAAGACGAAGGCTTGTAGGGAGACTGTGATCGCGTCCAAGGTGTATCTCCAAGACTATTCGATTGTGTCCAAGTGTAGCAGATTCTTTGGTGTTGTGTGTGTGTCGATTCGAGTTTACGTCTTCTTCCTTGTGATCCCTTGGTCTCGGCATTAAGGTACTTATGCTTCCATCTTGTCATATACTATATTATACACGACACGAATGATACAACCTAATCCAAAACCTGGTATGATACACGTTAACATGGTCCTTCGAAATCACTTGTACATAGGATTAACGTCATATAAAAGCACAATAAGACTCTTGCTAACAAATGGTTCAAGTCTTGGTTAGGGTCATGGTGTGTGTTTAAGTTTCATGTTCGAGTCGCATAGGGTTTAAGTTATAGCTTCATTGTAATTCGCGAGTTGTCAAGCTTTGGATTCTTGATCGACTGGTGGGAGAGATCGAATGTGGGTTATTTATGTCTCGCATGCATGGGTTACATATATACATTGATCATGTCTCGCGGAGTGTATGCCTTGGTGTCGAGTCTTATGGCTGTTTTGTAAGCCGTGTGCAACCCTTAGTCTCTGCCTACAGCCCGTTTTGGGTCTTATCTTATTAGCTCCTTACCAACCCTTATCACAACAAAAACACTCCCTAATAAATTGATAAAACAATCAGGTAACAAAACTGAGAAACTAGAAACCCTAAGTACTATGTTTTAACGAGAGTTCTATGATCTTATGTGAAGGTTTGTGCATGTTTTGGCTCGTGAATCATACGGATTGTTGGCTGTGATTTGTGTGTCGATATGTGAGTCAAAAACCTGTTGCTATAAAGGATATCGGGGGTATTTGTTTAATTTGTGTTCTCACTGAAGTCTAATAACTCATGCGTTTCGGAATAAACAAGGTTTATGAAAATTGTTTAGTTGGTTTTATTACTGAGAATCCTTAAACAACTCCTGTATATGATCGCACAACACGTTCTTGCTGTTTCGTTTAATATAAGATATTCGAAGATAGATATGCTCTTGCCACATAAAGAAATGATCACAACTTGCAGTTCCTGTTTCGTTATTAAAAATATATCACATGGAGAATTATGGTGTATAATCTGTGTGCATGCATGTTGTGCAAACAAGCCTTTGTCAGCCTAAACAATTCAAGCTTCTAAATTTGTTCCAATTTAGTAGCATAAGAATTTAATACTTAAGTTACACTTTGAACCCTAAACCTGGGCAATTGTCACATTTAAGTCCTAAACTATGATAATTATAATTTTAAGCCTTTAACCTTACTTAATTATCATGTGTGACTCTAAAAGCTGGCTAATTATAGATAGTAACCCCAAAGTTACTTAATTCGGGAAAATCACTTAATTCAGAAAGTTATTAAAAATGGAAAGCCGACTAAAATGAGTAATCTGATTTAAAATAAGTTACTAATAAGACGATCATGAATTCGTGTAGATTCGCTGAAGAAGGAGTTGTCCCAATCTTTATGTTTTCGGTTGTGTTTGCACTTGCGGTATAAGGTACAGATATTCTGCTTCTTTGATAAGAGGCCTTCATTCTCTTATTATGATTCGTATTAGGGTTCCCTATACCATTGCTATGTTCCCTTCATTCATGGACTCCGATTATTGAACCATCATGATATTGAACCTTTTATGATTATGAACCTTTGCTTATGAACCTTTGCTTATGAACCTTGCTTATGAACCATGATTATGAACCTATGATTATGAACTTATGAAACAAGACATTGACCTATGCAAGTAAACTAAATACATGATTCATGATACTTGACCTTGACCCTCAGTTTGATACTACGAGCCACTCACTAGGCATGAGGGTTTCATGTCCATGTCAGTCGATGCACCGATGGCATGACTCTAGGGCAGGAGAGTGATGACCTGTCCTGTCCCTGCACGTTTATGTTTATGATTCATGTTTATGTAGAGGCAGATTATGGCCACCTGGGGCGTATGGATGCATCCTAGATTTGTTCATGTTCATGTTATGTTATGTTATTCATGGTGACTGATGGTGTGTGCGATACACGTCTTTCACACTCCGGGAGCTAGCTACTCCAACCCATGATTGAGGACACCCCTCATATTTACAGGATACCCATGATTGAGGACACCCCTCATATTCACAGGATACTAAGAGGTCTCCCCTCTGCATGTTTACGATTATGATTATGATTATGATTCATGTTATGTTATGGGCTCGTAGTGGATTTCTGACTTCCTTTACCATGTACCCTTTTACCTTTCCTTATGATACCATGTACTCTTACCTTTCATCTTGATACCATGTATTCGTGCTTCCACACTCTTTTACTCATGTTATTTATTCATTATGCTACTGCTTGTTACGTTATATCTGTTCACTGAGCTCTAGTAGCTCAGCCGCGTTTCTTTTCCCGCGGCAGGTTTTAGTTGGAAGCTGGGTAAGAGTGAAGAGACTTTGGACCTAGAAGACTTTGAGTAGAAGCCATTAGAAGAGATGTACTTATGGATTTGATAGGCAACTTTTATTTTCCTTTGTAACCCTTTGTATTGCAAGATTTCTTTGTAACCTTTGAGAACCATTGTATTACTTTTGATTGTATGCTTTGTTTGATCTGATATGGAGCCATTAGTGTGATACTTCTACCCTTGCAGGGTTGGGGTGTTACAATTATGGTATCAGAGAACAGGCTGCGATTCGTAATACATTTACCCTTGGCCTGTGTAAGTTAGGACCACTAAGTTTCCCTGTAAGCGCTCATAAGATAACCTGTAAGATTTGCTTTAGGATCTCCCTATAGGAACCTAAATTTGACCAGTGAGGAATGGGTAGACTAAGGCATATATGTGAGTATCATTTGCTTCCGCATCACTCTGATTCGTGCCCTTGCCTTTAATTAAGCCTCATCAGAACTTTTCAGGAGTTAGAAGTTTTGCAACTTAAGCTTAGTAACCAAGTAAGTTTGGAATACCTCGGAAAACCCACCTGGATACCTTACACCATTTAAGTTTCATTTTCAGATTTTGACATCCACCTCCGATTTGTTTGATAAGCTGTTTAACACCTTTCCGACCATGTCGTAAGCCATTCAACCATAATGTGTTCGACACATTTTGTGAATTCATTGCTTATGTTGAATGTGAATGTATCGTCCGATACTACTTAACTTTGCATAAATCCGTTACTACTCCTATGAGAATTCTGGTAATTATTAACCACGGATATAGGAAGTTATGTTCCTTTCCTTTGAATGACGAATCTTGTTCTGCCAACCATTTCCTTTGGAAGGATATGATGCTATGTTACCTCTGTATGGATTTATTAACTGAGCATGATGATGCTAATAACGGATACTCTGTACGTCTCACTTTTGACAAATATACGATGTTCGTATTGCTGATAATACACATCCTACTTACTGCTTATGCTAAGAAGCTGAACAAATCCCCACACACGAATCATTCGTTTATCCATCTCAACACTTTTATTGAAGCATGTGCTGGACTTCGATATATGAACTATCCGTCTGATTCGATGACTGTATTCGTTCTATGAATCTTTTGATCTTGACATGTCTTATTGTGTGGTCTTTTATGTATAGACTGGATGACTATTTGTAAAGCTACCATAGACTACCGTATCTGAAATGTGATCTTAACAATCTATCTTACCCTATTTCGTTATGATGAATCTCTACACCTGAATCTGCTAAAGTTTTGCCACTATGGAAGCACCAACCCTGAACTCATATGATTATCAATTTTCCTGACAACCATTACTATTCACCCTTGGAAAGTTCCGCCATGAGAAATATTCCGTTGTACGAAGATTTTTCGGTATTTCCGGTGTAATATGAATTTTGCTCACCTCAGTGATTCTCTTGAAGTACTCTTGTTGGTCTATGAAGAAGAAGTATGTGACGACGTATCGACTATTGTGCACCTAACCGTACCACTATCAGTAATCGTTATCCGTTTTCGCACATCAATGATTGATTTGGTCTTTCTTTTGAAACTTCGTATCTCGTTGCATCGTGTTAAATTTGAAGGACTGAAGCAGCAACCACAAGAACTTCTAAAAAGGGGGTTAACTAACCGAGAGTAACCTTTGTGAAGTAGTTCAGTCTTACTTTGAAGAAGAAGGAAGGCGACATGAGGTGTATGTGAAAGTTTTTCCCTTAAACGATTTCAGAGACGGTCCTCGCGCTAGTTATAACCTTATGAGTTTGAGTGATGCCAATAGTATTGGCAAAAATGATCATGTCTTCGTGTGTTTTGGACCAATTTGTCATAGTATGACATTGTGTTATGTTCAGAGAACGAAAGAAGAATATAGAGATTATTGATGAGACGACCACTTGTTCTGGAAAAGGAATTTGATTGACATTCAGAAACATTTGTAGACGACACTACCCGGTATATTGTGAAGACAGAGTTTTCCACAGGAAGAACCGAGATCGAAGACAGTTATCAGAGTGAGAAACTTGGTGGAAGAGTAGTAGAAGACGGTAGCGACGAGCATTACCAGGGATGAAGCATATAGGAAGAAGAGAGGAACTGGGATAATACTCAACCATATATTATGCAAACCGTGAAGATTACAGTTCGGGCATCAAGACAACCAGACCGTAGGAGACGAACCATTCAGCATATAATCCGGAGTCGACGACGGCGGTGTTTACCTTAAAACCTGGAGCTGCGTTAGAAGACCTGTCGAAGAAACGCAATCTTGTTTCCCTAGTCATTTTAGTGGTACTAAGATGAGTTGATAGCTGAAGCATGCTTGCGGATAGAGGGATGCACAGTGATCGTGTCAGAGACTACCGTTACGATGCCACGATATCAAGAAGAACTGCCGAAGGCTTGAGGAACCAGACCCAAGTTTGTATTTCCTTTCCACCATGAGAGAAGATGGACAAGCGGCAAACTACTCCAACTTGGAAGAAATTTTAAAATTTTGTATATGAATGGACGGTTTTTGAAGCGGGTACTGGTGTTTAGACGAAATGATCCTGTAGAGGATGAAGCTATCAACGACGTATTCGTTTCCCCTCAACCTACTTAAATTTCGTTACCTGTTAATGAGGTCCTTTGAATGATTTGGTTCGCTGTTAGTAATGTCGTTCTGTGTTCATTCTGCGTTTGTTGAATAACGATTTGCATGAGAATTTTGAGGAACTATGGAAGGAATTTTGAGATTTACGAATAAACGGATGATGAAGTAACCACTTATTTTTGGCTGAATGAATTTCGATGAGTTTTGAAGTCTTGGATCTATTAACGACGTACCTGAATTCTGATGGACATTTTCGGATTTCCGTTACTCTTCGAGTAAATTTCGTATTCTTAGTCATGATGTTTGACCTTGGTGACCCTGAGACTGTAGGTGGACTAGGTGGATTTAGATAAGCTGTGTTGTTCACGACTTGAGATAAAGTATGACCATCATGAGGGCATATTTATATGATGCTAGTATTATGACGCCTGATCAACGTGATAATACTTACATCATATAACATGCACTTGTTGTGGGCATAGGATATTTCGAGAAGTGCCTTAGGAGCCTTAGAATTTTGATAAGCTGTTTGAGAATTTTTGCGTTAGTGAGACTTTAGGTTCGTTCCACCTATATGCTTAATCTGCTTTCACCGTTATACGATTTGATACGTTTAGATTCTCGACACGCGTTTTGCTGACCTCTGCACTTCCAATAAGAATCTTAGATACTGTTGTAGAGCTTCCTGCCGGTTGATGTTATCTACAATCTGTTTTCTGTACGTTCTCATCTGATTTGTCTAATCAAATTCTATGGACGGCATATCCGTCAAATCCTACGTATTTCCTGTATTTCTCCCGAGAGAATACGATTATAATCTATTAAGTTGGGTATATTATTCTTTTGATCTGGATTCAGTATGGTATGTCCTTTCTGAAGGAACCGAAGCTATTTTGACCATCAAGATAGAGTCATGAGAAACAAGTCATTCGCATTTCCGTTTCCGGTCCTTTGTGCTTCTGTTTCGTTTTACTTCAATTTTCGAGGACGAAAATTTTCTTTTAGAGGGGAAGAATTGTAAAACCCCAAAATTACCACAATCCGAAATGACCAAAATACCCTCTAATTTTGAACTTTAATTTTTCGATGTTCCGAATTCACAAATTTATGTCTAATTTTGAATTTTACCCTAAACTTTGTAATGATGTATTTAAACCCTAAATTATATATTATGTGTTATAACTAAATAATAACAAACTAACCTAAGTTTACATCTAAATTAAATATATGTTACACCTATGTATACCTCCTTGAAATGACAATTATACCACACGCTCTAAATAAATGATAACCTCCGAATTTTATGATGATTAACACCACAATTTTGGCATCTTTGACAAATCATAACAGATATTCTTTATATCCAATAAATCACAATTAAGGACTTTTATAACCTTTCTAACTAGTACCCACGCTTCCCCCTAAACTCTAGGATATAACGTGTTATTATTCCCTGGCTCCTCTCCCATTTCATATGTACGACAAAACAAAAAACAAAAATAATAATAACAAAGAAAACATAACATTCCCTACTTGACAACCAATACACACTTTGTCTAAATATTCTGCATATTCTTTTTTTTTCAAACCGAAGCAACCATTAATCAAAACGCCATTTGCTGCAATGATATCAAAGACGAAGGCTTGTAGGGAGACTGTGATCGCGTCCAAGGTGTATCTCCAAGACTATTCGATTGTGTCCAAGTGTAGCAGATTCTTTGGTGTTGTGTGTGTGTCGATTCGAGTTTACGTCTTCTTCCTTGTGATCCCTTGGTCTCGGCATTAAGGTACTTATGCTTCCATCTTGTCATATACTATATTATACACGACACGAATGATACAACCTAATCCAAAACCTGGTATGATACACGTTAACATGGTCCTTCGAAATCACTTGTACATAGGATTAACGTCATATAAAAGCACAATAAGACTCTTGCTAACAAATGGTTCAAGTCTTGGTTAGGGTCATGGTGTGTGTTTAAGTTTCATGTTCGAGTCGCATAGGGTTTAAGTTATAGCTTCATTGTAATTCGCGAGTTGTCAAGCTTTGGATTCTTGATCGACTGGTGGGAGAGATCGAATGTGGGTTATTTATGTCTCGCATGCATGGGTTACATATATACATTGATCATGTCTCGCGGAGTGTATGCCTTGGTGTCGAGTCTTATGGCTGTTTTGTAAGCCGTGTGCAACCCTTAGTCTCTGCCTACAGCCCGTTTTGGGTCTTATCTTATTAGCTCCTTACCAACCCTTATCACAACAAAAACGCTCCCTAATAAATTGATAAAACAATCAGGTAACAAAACTGAGAAACTAGAAACCCTAAGTACTATGTTTTAACGAGAGTTCTATGATCTTATGTGAAGGTTTGTGCATGTTTTGGCTCGTGAATCATACGGATTGTTGGCTGTGATTTGTGTGTCGATATGTGAGTCAAAAACCTGTTGCTATAAAGGATATCGGGGGTATTTGTTTAATTTGTGTTCTCACTGAAGTCTAATAACTCATGCGTTTCGGAATAAACAAGGTTTATGAAAATTGTTTAGTTGGTTTTATTACTGAGAATCCTTAAACAACTCCTGTATATGATCGCACAACACGTTCTTGCTGTTTCGTTTAATATAAGATATTCGAAGATAGATATGCTCTTGCCACATAAAGAAATGATCATAACTTGCAGTTCCTGTTTCGTTATTAAAAATATATCACATGGAGAATTATGGTGTATAATCTGTGTGCATGCATGTTGTGCAAACAAGCCTTTGTCAGCCTAAACAATTCAAGCTTCTAAATTTGTTCCAATTTAGTAGCATAAGAATTTAATACTTAAGTTACACTTTGAACCCTAAACCTGGGCAATTGTCACATTTAAGTCCTAAACTATGATAATTATAATTTTAAGCCTTTAACCTTACTTAATTATCATGTGTGACTCTAAAAGCTGGCTAATTATAGATAGTAACCCCAAAGTTACTTAATTCGGGAAAATCACTTAATTCAGAAAGTTATTAAAAATGGAAAGCCGACTAAAATGAGTAATCTGATTTAAAATAAGTTACTAATAAGACGATCATGAATTCGTGTAGATTCGCTGAAGAAGGAGTTGTCCCAATCTTTATGTTTTCGGTTGTGTTTGCACTTGCGGTCTAAGGTACAGATATTCTGCTTCTTTGATAAGAGGCCTTCATTCTCTTATTATGATTCGTATTAGGGTTCCCTATACCATTGCTATGTTCCCTTCATTCATGGACTCCGATTATTGAACCATCATGATATTGAACCTTTTATGATTATGAACCTTTGCTTATGAACCTTTGCTTATGAACCTTGCTTATGAACCATGATTATGAACCTATGATTATGAACTTATGAAACAAGACATTGACCTATGCAAGTAAACTAAATACATGATTCATGATACTTGACCTTGACCCTCAGTTTGATACTACGAGCCACTCACTAGGCATGAGGGTTTCATGTCCATGTCAGTCGATGCACCGATGGCATGACTCTAGGGCAGGAGAGTGATGACCTGTCCCGTCCCTGCACGTTTATGTTTATGATTCATGTTTTTGTAGAGGCAGATTATGGCCACCTGGGGCGTATGGATGCATCCTAGATTTGTTCATGTTCATGTTATGTTATGTTATTCATGGTGACTGATGGTGTGTGCGATACACGTCTTTCACACTCCGGGAGCTAGCTACTCCAACCCATGATTGAGGACACCCCTCATATTTACAGGATACCCATGATTGAGGACACCCCTCATATTCACAGGATACTAAGAGGTCTCCCCTCTGCATGTTTACGATTATGATTATGATTATGATTCATGTTATGTTATGGGCTCGTAGTGGATTTCTGACTTCCTTTACCATGTACCCTTTTACCTTTCCTTATGATACCATGTACTCTTACCTTTCATCTTGATACCATGTATTCGTGCTTCCACACTCTTTTACTCATGTTATTTATTCATTATGCTACTGCTTGTTACGTTATATCTGTTCACTGAGCTCTAGTAGCTCAGCCGCGTTTCTTTTCCCGCGGCAGGTTTTAGTTGGAAGCTGGGTAAGAGTGAAGAGACTTTGTACCTAGAAGACTTTGAGTAGAAGCCATTAGAAGAGATGTACTTATGGATTTGATAGGCAGCTTTTATTTTCCTTTGTAACCCTTTGTATTGCAAGATTTCTTTGTAACCTTTGAGAACCATTGTATTACTTTTGATTGTATGCTTTGTTTGATCTGATATGGAGCCATTAGTGTGATACTTCTACCCTTGCAGGGTTGGGGTGTTACACGTATAAACCCTTTTGTTACTCTCATTTTTAGAGTAAGATACCCCTAGAAAAACCCTCAGAGCCATTCCTTTCGTTTCTTACACCTATGTTTAAAATGTTTCGTTACACCCTTACACCTTAGCCTACCCTGTAGATTAGAATCCGTGGTTGGTTAATTGCTATAGGCAGAGTGTGTTTCCTTACATTACCTGTGTTCGCGTGCGTAATTCATTATCTATGGTTAGGTCGGGAAATTGCACAATGCAAATTGGAGTGAAAGTAAATATTGTATATTTTTGAGTTTATTTTTCGTGTGTTTACTACTTTCACTATTACCGTTATTTCTGAAAGTATGAAAAGTATTAAAAAATTATCCGGAAAGAAAGTTGTAGTGATGTGGTGAAATTTTACACATCTATGTTTATGTTTCAAAAAAAAAAAAAAAAAAAAAAAAAAAAAAAAAAAAAAAAAAAAAAAAATCGAAAAAATGAGAAAAGAAAAAGAAAGAAAAAAGAGTTTGATGTTTATTTTAAGCCAACAATGTAGAGTTATGTAAGTGGTCGATATCACCACTATTTGTTGTATTATATCTATGGATTGAATGGGAATTGGCAGTTATGGGAACGCCAATTAAGGTTTTTTCTTTGATTAAGATTTTGTTGAGTATAATTCGTGTCTGCCAAAAGCGTGTGTTTCAAGTGTTAAAGCGTGAGTTATTCGATGATATGAGTCTTATTCATGGGATGGTTGGGATAGTGATTAACCACACTTAGGATTTTAATCTATTTGTTTTGTTCTGTTTATTTTTATTTTTACACCAATTTATATCCCAAATGTTATCCATACCCTGTATTGTTCTTTATCCAACCGAACCTTTGATTTATTGAGATTAGGGATTTGAGCAATCTTAAGTATCGTAGTCGTGGATTCGGCTATGTATTTATGATTTTGTCGCCCTTTTTGATATATTATTATTGGTGAAGTTTGGACCTATCTTTAGCCTATTCGAGTTAAGGATTTGAGCAATTGCAAGTATCGTGTTCGTGGATTCGATCATGTATTTGTGATTTTGTCGCCTTTTCTGGAATTTGAGATCGATAGTGATTAAGAATAATTAACCCTTAAGCCTAAAAACCCTTTTTACCGCTTTAGACTTGTTATTCCTTAGCTTTAGTGGTGGAGATGTGTATACTTGCCAAGCTTATGATAGAATATTCGTCGCGACTGGACAGTTAAACGATTAGATTTGCTTTTATCGACTTATTTTATTTTACTTCTAATTCATTAAGTGTTTAGTTGTGTGATTATGAAATAAACGAATACATGCTTAAATATAAAAATAAATCCTAATACATCTTTTAGGATAAATTTTCATAAATGAAATTCTAAGGTTTACTTGGGGACAAGTAAAGTTCAAGTGGGGGGATATTTGATGAACTCAAATAAGTACATTTTATTACTATCATTTATCCTATTAATTTGACTTGTTTTACTATATTATGTATGAGGATTGATACTTAATTGTTTACTTTTGTAATTCTCAGGTAAAAACAAGCATTTGGTGAAACTTAGCGATTATGGACTAATAATGGAGCAAAACGTGCATAAAGTGGAAGTCTACTGACATGGACAAGATCAAGTCAATTCTGCTCCAGATGCGCCGCATCTTACTCTCGACATGCGCCGCATCTCTATCAAGATATCACCAGATACGATCCAAGATACAAGAGGACATGCGCCGCATCTAATCAAGAGTTACGCCGCATCTTCTGGCGGTGTACGAATATTCCTGAATATTATAATCTTGGACCCCACGCGAAGTTAAGTACATGCGCCGCATCTACTTAGTAGATGCGCCGCATCTTCCCTCAGACAGAAACTATAAATACCCCGTAGACCAGACGAATTAAAGAGTTCGAAACCCTAAAACTGAAGTTCGGACAGCAGAGCAAAAGGACGAATTCAGTCAAGGAGGCAGCACAAGACACACCCAAATCGAAGATACAAGAGCTGTAAGAAGGTGCTGCATGTATTTAATTCATTAAGTAGTTTTGTTTTATTGTGTTAGCAAACTTTAATTCATCAGGATTGGTGGCTTGTGTAATGTGACAACGAAAGATTGCACTCCCTTTAATACTTGCTTTCCCATCAATTAAAGTTTATATGTTGATGTCTTTGGTTACTACTTATTAGTGCATTGATAACCTCTGTGTTTATTAGTGGCTTGCGGGCATCCGACTGCGGGACAAGATGTGGCTCCCACGGTTGTTTCTAAATTGATCACTTAGGAATAACTTTTAGACATAAGTAATCATTAAGGGTTTACTCGCCGATGAGAATAGGACCAACGAGAAAGGGTTAATTACATACACTTCATATAAAGCTATCAATAAAACAAGTGACAATCTACTTAATCATAAGGACAGCCTTCTTATTGTCTCGAGTATCTATCTGTGTACGTGTGTGCTACTTGCTGATTCGTGCCTATTTGTTTATTTTATCATTTAATTGCAACAAAACTGTGCCAGTCTCTCAGGCTGAAACCCCCTTGCGTTAGGATATTAAAATACTGATTAGAATAACTAGATAATACGTTCCACTCTTAGTGATCGACACTCTACTTACCATTATCTTCATACTGACCGGGTACACTGCTCGTTAAGTGTGTGTGTTATTGATAAGTCGGCTAAATATAAATTTAAAACTTGAGTAGGCATTAAAACTGCTAAACCGCAACGACACATCACGCGCATCAATGTTTATAGCAGGTATCTCTCCATGAGATATAAAAATGTATAAAGTGGATTTATAAACTCATAATAGTTTGTAGAGGTTTAAAAGTACTTTTATAATTAAAAGCAAGTATTACGTCTCAATAACGAGCAGAGCGTTTCATCAACTAAGTACGTTGTTTAAAGTAAACCAGTAAAGTTTATATGTAAAGCGAACATGTATCGCCTTCAAAAGTAATTCAGAGTAGATAAAAGAGTAGTCTATGGAACTCACAGTAGTGTGTAAACAGTTAAGAGTACTTATGAAAGTAAAAGCATTGTATTTGAGCATGTATCTCCCCCAAAAGTAGTTCAAAACGTATAAAAGTAGGGGCTACGAACTCACCTGATGTGATAGCAATAATGACGAAAGTGGATTCACTGAAATGTAAATTCAGTTGAGATTTCGGAAATAGCTTCTCACACGACCTGAATAATAATAATGTTTGAGAATTCGTCTCAGCACGAATAACGAATGCGATATGAAGAAATCGTATGACGATTTGATCGGTGATGTGAGTATGATATGCTTTAAAGTTCAAAATAATATATTCAATAATATTATTTTGTTGTTATGATTCAGAAATCATAATGATCGTCGTCTCGAATTGGATGATACAAAACGTTGAGTCGAGTGGCTTAAAAGTCGTTATATATAAATATAACGTATAAGTTTGTGTTTGAACGAAACAACTGAGAGTTGAGGGTGTATTGTGTAAATTTAGGATTGGAAACAAAATGTTATAATGTTTCTGTTTACTCTTGAACTTTTTCTATTTTTACACTTTATACCCTAACGGTGTTTGCGTTGCACCGTTAGTCCTTGGTTTATAAAAGTTACATTTTTAACCCAAAATTAACCCAATTGACAATTTGAGTTTATACTTTATTATAAAGTCATTTTCTATCCCAAAGATACTATTTTTTTTATTGTTTCAGAACCTGTTTTTACAAGGTTGGCAGTTTTGGCCCCTCAAAGTGAAACTAGTTTGCAAAGTTAGTCCTTTTTGCATAAAAACTTGTGGAAAATTTCTACAAAATTTTTCGAAGCTTATTTAGGCTTATTAAAGCTTAAGTCAACTTCTTGTTTGACCAAAATAATTTATTTTGTTATATTGGGCTTTAAAACGCATAGAACAATGGCCCGTTAAGAAATTTAGAGGCGAGGGCATGAAAATACTTTTGGGTTTGGAATTGGGCTATTTTTGTGATTATAAAAATATTTCGTATGGGTCCAGTGGACTGTTCTAACGCAAGTTCTTAATGGGCTTTTGTTCAGCCCAGTCCGAAATATATGAAATTTTCTAATTTAATTCTGTTACCACCATGCGATGGCAGTTCAAAATGGGTAATTCTAGGTGACGGGTTTACATTATTTCGAGGAGTTCAAAACATGAAAAGTGTAGTATCTTAGGTTGTCAATTAGTTGGTGCAAAAATAGTTAGGGGTTGTGTACACCTATTCGAAATAATCAGGCCATAAGTTAGCCTGATCGTGTGTTTTGAAAACTGCAAAGTTAAAAATTAAACCAAGTGTTGATGGCCAGGTTGAGTAGCGTTTAAATGGAGCGTTTTTAAGGGCTTTAGGAAGCTTTTCGTAAAAAGTTCAAAACACAAAATTTAAAGTTTACTATGTTGGGATTCAAACTACCCAAAAATATACATGTGTTGCTTTTGTAGATTCGAAAATAATTGACCACGAAGTGGACGAGTTTTCTAACAGTTTTGGGGTCAAAAGACTTAGAAAATAAACCAAGTCTTGTGAGCAAGGCTTATACGTGATTTTTGGCAAAACGAAATGGGTTTTGTTTTTGTGGATAGCAAGTGCATGCAAGGTTTTTAAGGGTTCATTCGCGAATTTTAGTGGCTTGTCAATACCATGGAACAAGTTTGAATTCGTATATCACAAATATATACGTAACATTTTATGTCACAATATATACGTTCGAGCACAATATACACGAATGGGTTATAATGAAATATGACTCGAAATGCATTAAGAACGAGATGAAGGGACTTACAAGGACTTGAAAGTGAACTGTGATACGTTGGAAGGAGTCAGAAAACGCAAGAGTTCTTCGAAACAAAAACCCGGATAGCAACTACTATACACGTTCGACTTCAAAACGACTAACTCGATTTGGTTCTTGGCCTTTGGGTTTTCCAGAATTTATCTAAGCTGAGTATATGGACTTATGAGTGTGTTGTGGGAGTTTGAGAGTGTAGGAAGATAAGTTGGTGCTTCATTCGGTTATATCAAGAACTGAAAACACATCTTTGTGTTTGTAGTTGTAGCATGCATGGCTTATATAGGAATCATGGGGCGTATACTTACAACCATACTTGGTTCACAATGGTGCAATGATGAGTAAATGGAGTATCAAAGTGGTGAAAATGATGAGATCAAAGGTGAATCGTCCTTGTGTAGTTCGACCCAAGAGAAAGGAGACGAAATGAATTTATGATAGTTTGTCCTCTCTTGTTTGTCTAGAACTGATTTATCACGAGAATATCTATTAGGGTCGGTTTGGTTTGCTTATTTCAAAATGTTGAGTGAATGGAAATCAAATAGGTAGAGTGTGTAAGAGTGGTTGAGTGTGTAAGAAAGTTTTAATGATGATGGTTCTTGGTGTGCTTGGCCGGCGCTTACAACCAAAGGGAAAAGACAAAGGAATTTTAGTGTTAGTTTTGTCAGTGAATGGTTAAGGGGAATAATATGGCATGTTGTCAAGTTGGTTGAGCAAGTAGTCAAGTGTATAAATCGATCATATGTTTTTCACAAGAGTCGTTTGGGTTCACTTACAAAGAGTGAGGCGTGTACGAGTGAAAGAGGGAACCAAATAACTAGACCCGTTAGCATTTTCCAAAATATTAAACCCGATATCTTCAAAGTGTGAAGAAAAACCCTTTTGCCTTAGCTTCTTCTTATTTGTTTCGAATGGCAGTGACACAAGGGAAATAGAGAAAGAAAGTTTGTTTGTGAATGCATTCACATGTACGTGAATATGTATATATATATTAGATGGAGATGATATTTGAGCAAATTGTAAGATAGAGATAAGATTGCATGTGATGTTAGAAGGCATGGTCAAATGCAAGTGGTAGGAAATCTTCAAATGTTAGAGGTGTTATCTATGTACAATAGTTTTGTGAATTTCGGTTGAGTGTTGAGATGAACGAGAGAGTGAGTGAGTGAGTAGCTAAGTGACAAAGCACAAGAATATCTACGTGATGATTTTATTTCATGTGGGAAAGAGTTAATGAAGCAATGGAATTTATTTTGGTGAGACAAACTATATACGTATAGTTGTGTTCGAGCAATGGGTCTAAAACAACATTCAATGTGACCAAAATAATGAGGTGGGATCGAAAGCATGTTTCTGGGATTGAGTTGGGTTTCAAGATAACACAAAGGATTCTTAAACATACTTGTGAACTCGTGTGATAATGCATTACAATTTGTTTAGAATGAGTTTTGGTTATATGACGATATGTACAACGTTAGTTGTTAAACGTTTTAATTCGTGATTACTAGGCTATCAAGGTTCGCACAAATGAGGGTGACATAAAGAATGTGCGAACGTGTTACGACGTTTAGATTAACATAGTTGAATAAAGCAAAAATTTAGTCCGTAAAAACGGTTAATTAAACAGTGATTATGAATTACTATTTGTTAATCGTTTACAAATGACAGGGGAAATTTACGGTGTATTACAGTACCTACCCGTTAAACTGAATCCTGTCCCGGGATTCCAGGCTAAGGTAGTTATCAGGGTTGTTTTGCAATAAGTGGAATTCATTGGGATGAATATTCCCGCATGATAAGTTGTTATGAAGTCGTCTGTTGAGCAATCCTTGATATGAGGTGTTGGAAGGAGTGTACGCATAAATAAAGGATCTGAATCCATATTTATTTACGTAGGAGTCGAATTTATTGTGGTACAAGTGATCATCAAAATTTTACAGTCAGCTTGACTTGAGAAAAATTTCATTTTTGAATGAAAATTGTTATTCTATCGCGTTTTGAAAATAAACATGGTTCATAACTTTTGAAAATCAAAAATCTATGGGGGTAACCTACCCGTCAAACAAAGGGTTTGTAAGTAATAGATTTTTAAACAATGAGAGTTTCGGATCAAAATAGATGAATGTAGAGAAAGTTGTTGAAATTCAGCTTTTGTAAAGAAAAACTTGTTAAATAAATTTCTAAGTGACAACACAGAATCGGTTCCAAGTTTTTTTTTTTTTTTTTTTTTTTTTTTTTTTTTTTTTTTTTTTTTTTTGTAGATGATGAATCAGTTTGCTTCTGAGTAAAAATATACACAAAATTTGTTTGTTTTATATATAAAATCATGTCTTACGTTATTAACTTGTTTGTATCTATCGTTTTCAAAATATCCAATTTGTTAGATAGATATGGAAGCTAGGAGGGGAAATCAATATGCCATAAAATGAAATGTTTCATAGCTCAAAATCATTTGGTTCCTTGGGGTTGTTAACCGTTGCTGGGGACAAAAGAGAAACACGAAAGTTGGTTTGTTCTGGTTGTAGTCGAGTCCACAAAGGATTTAACAACATGAAACATGACCAAATAACTAAGTGGGGGTTCGTTTGAGTTTGCTGAGGTTGTGTTGGAATTCGAATGGAACAAGTACTTAGGCAATATATGATTTTTGGCCTAGTTGAAGCAATTGGAGAACATGACAGTTGGGCTGAGTTTTGATGATAACTTGGTCATCACATGATCGAGTTTTGATGATGAAGCGGATCGTGCACAAAAATAGGCTTGAGAGGTAGATGAATGGTTCCCATTTAATGCTACTAAATGCAAAAAAGGTCATGAAAGACTTTTGCCATTGTGGATGGTAATCCACTTATGGGGGCAAGTGACAGGTGTAATGATCACTTAATTGGTAGTCAGACTTACAAAATGGCAACTTTAAAGATGGGCAACTTAAAAAAAGTGCAACTTTAATGGTGCAACTTTATAAAATTGAGCAAATTTGTGACGCAACTTAAAATGGGCAATTGAGAAGACTTTCCACCTTTGGAAATTTCAGCCGACATTCTACTGCTACTTACAAAGTTTATGCTGCTAGGTATAACATTCTACTGCTACATCCCATGTTGAAGTTGTGCTTAATCATGTAAAGGATAAGAAGGACAAGGAAGAAAAAGAAATGAAGAAAAGGACGAATGAAAGTTTGTAATGGTTTGTGATTCAATTTGTAATGGTTTGTGTAATGGAAATTTGTAATGGTTGTAATGGAAATTTGTAATGGTATGTGTTTCTATTTTGGAACAGGGCCTGTTTGTGTTTCAATTTTGGATCTTTATGTTAAATTAAAAATCAAGTATTTACACTATATATTCAAAACAGCCTATATGAACATGGTCATATAACTTGACAAGTTGCCCAACTTTACAAGTTGCCCAACTTGACAAGACCCAACTATTCACCAATTGACCATCCACCCACCGTTAATTAACATTGATTTTTCTGACAACTATTTAATTATTTCCCGCGGGAAATAATAAACCCTCCCACCAAACCCCTATACACACCATAATTACACAAACCCTTATAAAAAAAATAAATCCAAAACGAAATCCAAACTCTCATTTTCGAGAACTCACAAAAGCAAATCAAATTCCAGCAATACCATGTCTTTTGGACGTAATGTTAGCCCTAAAATGATGGATTATATTAGCAACATGCCAGATAACGTGATCACTAATATTATGAATCGTTTGCCACTAAAAGATGTGGTGAGGACCGATACTTTAGCGAGTAACTGGAGGTTTAAGTGGACTTTGCTCACCGATGTTATAGTTGATGAGGATTTCTTTTATTTTTTGACGAATAATTTTGATGGGAAGGAACTTACTAGACTGCTACTTCAGCTCAGAGGTCCAGTAAGAAGGTTTGTCTTCTCCGTAGATCCCAAACCGCTGTTTGGACAAGATTACTTCAAATATGAAGAGATTCATGATTGGCTGTTGTTTTTGGCTCGGGAAGGAATCGAGGAGCTGACAATTCGAAACTGGTATGGTGAACCAGTTATGTTGCCAACCCAACTGTACTCTCGTATGGAGTTGAAACATCTTGAACTTCATTGGTGTACTCTTCCTAGTTTGGTATCTTTTATTAGCTTTCCAAATCTATTGAGCTTAGAATTGTTATATGTTGACTTTCAAACCGGTTCAGTTTGGGAGTTTATTTCTCGTTGTCCCTTACTTGAGTCTCTTAAAATGAATCGTATTCATAAAAACGACATGAGACTTTTGGATATTGCACAGCTTGGAAATTTGAAGAAGTTGTATTTGTCATTCGGTGTTTCAAACCATCCCACGACAATCACAACTTACAATATCTTTCAGCTTAGAACTCTTCCCAATCTTGAGTCCCTTACATTGGATTTTCAGGAGTGCAAGGTTAGACAAATTTGAGTTTTACAGTTCAAATTTCATAATGTTAAAGTAATCTCTAATACTTATGAAATATAATCTTTAAAACTTACGAAAAGTCGACCATTTGTAGTTGTTGGAAGAAGGAAGCTCCTGGATGAATGTCCCTGTGGCATTTGTAACCCTTAAGACTCTAAATCTATCCGGAGTCGATTTTGGAAACAATGCAATGGTGTCATTCATCATTCAAATGATTTGTGGAGCTCAAAAATTGCAAACTCTAGAAACCATGGTAAGTGGAATGCATATGTATGAAATACGTCATCTTAAATTGACATGGTTGTGCATCTCAATACTATCTCAATTTGCAGGCTGCATTGGAAAGTGATCTACCTTTGGAAGTTTATTCATTAGATTTACGTAGCAATGGAATGAGGTCGGGGCAGCTCAAGAGTGTGGCGTTTCGATCTTTTCCTAGATCAGAGAATGAATTAACAATAATAAAGCTCATACTTGCATGTTCCCCTTGCTGAAGATGGTTTATATCAAGCTCAGCAATTTTAGTTATGATGAGTCTGAAAATGTGAGGATGAATTGGGAGTTGGCTAGGAAGCTGTTGAAACTCCACCGAGCTTCCCGCACAGCCTTGGTGGAATTCTTTTAGTCTTTTAGTTTATGTATGGGTTGAATACCCTATGACAATCAACTTTTCAGTTTCCTTTAATTTGTATGCATTTAGTTATGGGGAAATGATGACTACTTTATAAAAGTAGGAAAGTTGCCTACTTTTCTTTATAATTGAATGGAGATAACATGTATTCGTGATATAACGAAGGAGCTTAATTGTAACTATTTTTAATTTCCTACAAAATAAAGTAGGTACCTTTACCACTTATTAATTTTTTTTTCATGACTATTACATAAAAAAACCAAGCAAGAATACGTCCATAGTTAAACCACAATGTACCAAAGTTCTATCTGGTTTGGAACTGATGGAAAGCGACAAATAACAACAATGTCGCTCTACAGTAAACACAAGTTTAAAATGTTGTCCAGTTTTTACTTGCCCATTTTTTAAAACATTGCCTAATTTTGCCACTTAGGTTGCGCTATAAAATGCCTTTTTAAAATATTGCCTAATTTTGCCAGCAGGAAGAGAAATGTCACCAGCAGGAATAAGGGTGTCACTACCAGTAGCAATGGAAGAACTACCAGCAGCATCACTCTTCTTTGGCCATTTTGAGTTGCCCACAATGAATTGCCCAATTTGTAAATTTGCCAATTTTAAAACATTGCCTAATTTTGCCATGTAGGTTGCGCTATAAAATGCATTTTTAAAACAATGCCTAATTTTGCTAGCAAGAAGAGAAATGTCACCAGCAGGAGCAAGGGTGTCACTACCAGTAGCAATGGAAGATCTACCAGCAGCATCACATTTTTAGTTGCCCATTATTAGTTGCCCAATTTGTAAAGTTACCCATTTTACGTTGCCCATTTATTTAAGTTGTCCTTTAAATTTTGTTTTTTTGTACAACAAAAAGACAAACCAATTAAACGTCGATACTTAAACCACATATTGTTTGTTATTTCGAGTGACGGTCTAAAATTTGCTTATGGCGGCCATGTACCAACTAAACCAAGCAGTAGAACATTTAGCCTAGCAGTAGTAGAATGTATGTTAACTGGCACTACCAATTTACCCACTTTAGTATAGTCATCATTTTTATGTTGCCCAGTTTTAGTTGACCGTCCATTGTAAGTTGCCCATTTTAAAAACGATGCCTAATTTTCCCATGTAGGTTGCGATACATACAGTACACAATAGTACTTCAACTTTATTTTATTTCACTGCCACATGGTAGGTGTAATCATAGTCATGCGATTGTCCCTTTACCAAATTTGGTACAATGCCAACACAAGTACATATAATTTATTTTATATTATTTTTAATGCCACGTAAACCTCCAGGTGTAATCATAACTATATATATGTGTCATCTACTTTATTTATTGTTTCTACTTTGCAAACCATATATTCTAACGTTTTTATAAAATGGAAACAAACGTTGAATTTTTAAAAATAAATACACAACTAGTAACATAAATAAAAGAACAAAACAGAAAAAAAATAAAATCTACGAAATTAAAAATAAAGTACACAACAATCTTTTATAAAATAGTTACACTACAAAATAATGTGGTGTTTTGGGTGAGAAGTCGCTTAAAAGAAGTCTATATACCACTTAGTAGGGTTACAAGTTTTCCATGTCTGGCCAGCAAAAAAATTGAAGGCATCATTTTAATCCTTTGTTGCTTGATGTTGTAGGAGCCTTTTGAGCTTTATCGGGTCCAACTCTATGCAATGAATTGCCCCTGTATCTCCCTAGCAACGTGGGCTCTTCTCATTATCTATCTCCCTTTTCGTGATACCACAATGAACGAGAGCCTTGATGGCCAACGAGACCATTGATGGCCAACGAGAGTCTACTTCACTGGAAGGGAGTTTAGATGAGTGAGATTTGTAGAGCGTTATGGTTTAGGGTTATTAGTCGTCATTTAAGAACGACTAAGTGCTATTAGTAGTCATTTAAGAACATGTGTGGGTCGTGAGATGACCCTCTTGACGCTGCTTGCTAACCCACGTAATGTGTGAGTACATGCTTGAATAAGCGAGTATGTAAATGATGATCATCAGCAAATGACGTTTTGTCATTGAGTGAAGACCGTGGTTATAATATATGGTAAGCAACTTTATATTGTTATTCAGGAACCAGTCGTAAAAAATCGATAACATCTTCAACTTCTCTAAAACGGTCGTGATTTTGATCGCTGTGATACAAAGTATTCTTCTGTGTGTTAGATGTCTTTATTGTTTCGGGGTTGGTTGCGCCTTCTTTCGTTGTAATAACCTTTTATAGAAGAGGAAACACTGTAGTTTCACGTGTGAACAATGACGTTGCCTGACTCTTATGAGTCTGGCCACGTGCCTAAACTTGTAGCTGGAGTGCCTACCTTGCATGTGGGATTAGACGTAAAGTAAATTGTCTTGTCTTTTCAAAGACTGAAATTTCCAAAGGTGGATAGTCTGCTCAACTGCCTATAACTTTTTTTTTTTTTGGAAAGCCACTTTAATTTTTTGCCCAATTTTATAAAGTTGCCTATTTTTTAGTTGCCAAACTTTTAGTTTGCTCGTTTATTGTAAATTGCGCCCATTTCTTAAAACGTTACCACATTTTGCCTTGTAGGTTGCGATACAGTTCACACAAGTACATCTAATTTATTTTATTTTATACTTCATCGACATGTAGGTCTAATCAAAGGCTATTTGTATTTCATCAACATCATTATAATGAGGATACGAGTAACATAAGTGTATTAACATTTCAGTTTCCTTTTATTTGTATGTATTGTTTTATTTTGTTATTATTTATTTTTAATTTCTGCATGCCATTAACAACTACAAACCAACCAAGAAACCGTCCATAGTCAAGAGGAGGAGATGGCTGAAAGTGACGCGGTGCAGCAAAATTAAATAGGATGAGCAGCAAAATGTGGTGGTAAACAAAATGTGGTGGTTCCTCAAAACCAGGGACACCGGCAAGATGGGTTTCAAAGCCCCTATTATCTAGAAAAGAGGATTGGCGATCTTTCGGATGGCGGTGTGTTTTTATGTTTTTTAGTTTGTTTAGTAATTGTTGAAGGTTTTATTATTATAATCCACCATATGCTATGGTGACTTTAGTGTGTTTAATTTGGAAGTAATAATGTTTCGTGTCTGTGTATGGTGGGATGCATGAAATATTTTTGAATCAATCATTTGGCTATGTATCAATCAGTTAGCTATACATTGAATTAGCGTGATTTATGAGCGCGGAAGACTAATTATGAGGTCCACTTACCTTTTTAAACCCTTTGAAACCAAGCAGTAGATTCCACCACTTACAAACCGATCAGAAGAACCATATCAGCTGCCGAAATTATAGCCAAGCAGCAGGAACTTTGTAACAAGCAGTAGAATGTCTGCTCAAGAGCAGCAGGAACTTTTCCCTCTTTTGCAAAGTTGCCTAATTTAAGTTGCCCATTTTTTAATTGCAAAAGTTTTAAAAATTGCCCATTTATTTAAAACGTTGTCTAATTTTGCCATGCTGGTTGCGCTACAGTACACACAAGTACATCAACTTTAATGAATGCCACTTGGTAGGTGTAATCATAATCAATGAGAGTCTTGTAGTCACATACTATTGGCATTTCATTTTGGGCAACAAATTACTGTGTATGCGTGTAGAGATTTGTACTTTGGGCAACTAAATTTGCATATATAATTCTTAACCATATACAACACAACCCTCAAATAAAAAAAAAAAAAAAAAAAAAAAAAAAAAAAAAAAAAAAAAAAAAAAAAAAAACCAAAATGAATTCTTGCACAACAGATAAGTTCAAGGTGTTTATACGGTATGAAGAGAATGTGATTGCTGTTTTACTTCCAAAAGACGTCAACTTTGGCAATCTTGTGAA